>JARUPY010000267.1:0-127125 GCA_029817715.1 Melastoma dodecandrum | reverse complement strand
AAACGGCCATACTAGGCCAGCCCCGTGTTCATTACTCCTTTCGGGAGGGAAATTTACGGGGAAATAGTTGCTCCGGAACTAGATACGGCCTGAAAGGCTGAATATTCGCGGAAGAAGGGAGGGTGGCGTACTGCCCGAAGAAATAGTACAAACCACACACAACTTCTTCCTCGCTCTAGGAGCGGAACCATGCGGCCTTGGTGGGCTGTAATTTTGGGATCGGTCGAGACAAGGCACGTTCTCGGGGTTTGTGTCAGCCGTGTTTAATGTCCATCGAGGGACTGGGTAGCCATGGACGAACTTCTTGTATGCACGGCCAAAGGCTTTGGGAACGTTTGAGGGTGATGGTTCGAAACAAATGAAATGACATCGTTATTCTCTACATTTTTGGGTAGAAGGAACGTGCGAGGTTTGCCTCGGAATATGATAATGTATCGAGTTTAGCTCGGGGGAGGATGGGGGAGGTATGATAGATACGGTACATTAGAATTCCAAGAATGTGTGATATGTATTATTCTTCTTTCGTGATTATTAAACTATGAACGAACAACCTAATTCGTCCGTAGGATTTTCGGATGGAAATGATGTGAAGTGTTGGAGTTGAAACTAGCGAGAATAAATGATTTTTGTATACTAACTTTATGTTTCATGCAGAGGAGTATTAAAAAAAAAGACGCGCATTTAATGTTTTTCGAAGTATTAATGTGTTCGATGAATTTGAACGTGAATTATTTGATAACATACAAAAATGTATGAATATTAATTATTACGAAAATTGTGAAAATTGAAATCGTTACACAAACGTCACGAGTTATTCCTCCTCACCCACGACGCGATCTTCGTTTTCTCAACTAAGTTTTCACCATTATTGTGATTTTTTTTTTTTATCCTTTTTGTGCCAAGAAAAGATGTTAGGTTAAGAGTTGTGGGAGTTTTTGTTGTTTTAGTGCGGAATAATACGAATTTATTTATCTGAGTTCTTTATGTTGTAGCTGCAAGAAGCTAATCTAGCAGCAATGTGTTTGCGGTAAGGTTCGAGCTTAAAGTTAATTGAGCAGTGGGGGGAGCTTGAGGTTAGAAAGATTCATTCTTAACCCGGCTCATTTTAACCTTTTGTTACATTACTAAAATCTTTTTCGGTGAACGTGGTATTTGGGTGTAATACATCCCAAAATGTTTAATAATTGAAAGTGTACATAAATTGGAAAGAATATGTAAAATTAGTGGACCAATAAGGAAAGGGGAATACTTCCTCCTAAATGGCCAATTAAGCTAGCCACCTCTTTTCCCTCCGCCGTCGCCTCCTACGATAAATGTCGCCGGAAAGGAAGGACTCCGATGACTTTTCGGACTTCGTCACGACATTCGATTCGTCTGTTCCCCTTCCCATAATCAGGGGCCTCCTCCTCGCGGATCCCCCTCGATCACCCGTCCGTTCGGCCCTTCGGTCCTCGCCTTTAGGGATTACGACTCCGTGGCTTTCCGCGTTCGCCTCCTCCAGGGACACTGAGTGATGGGGCAATGCGAGGCAAGGTGCTCGGATTGGCGTTGCGCGGTGAGGGCATCCAGGAAATGTTGATCCCACTTGGTGGGGACTTCAAGAAGGTGAACCTGAAAACGCGAAGGAGGAGTGCGAGTGTTCGCGAGATGAACGAGTGCTTTGATAGTGGATAAGGGGATGTCTACTGGGTTCGACGATGACAATTGTTGGAGGCCTTTAATGAGTAGGGGTTAACGAAGCAGATCGGAGCTCGAAACACCCTTTAGTCGAGCTTGGGCCACAGTAAAATTGTATTGGCCCGAGTACAAGAGCGAGGTTTGAGCTACGATTAAAAAAAATTTTAACTTGAGCTAAGTCTGAGCCCGGCCCGAAGCTCTTTGCCTCTTCCACTGCCACTTTTACGCCCATAGGCTTTATATAAATTTATCAAGCCGAGCCGGACGAGTTTATCGGGCGTGAAAGTCGACCCGGTGGCGGGCCCGATATGGACTCTGTATAAATAGTAAGGCCCGAGTGCCGAACTTTCGTAGCTCAAGCTCGAGCTCTGGGCAAACAATCAGAGTCGGGCCGGATAGTTCAAGGGCCGGCCCGGTTCATTAACGCCCCTATTCATGAGTGTGAGGGATTCGCTTTCCAGGGGAATGGGAAGGGAAGGTGTTTTACAGATGGGTTTGGCCAAGAGTTTGATATGCGTCGTTAGGTTAGGCGAGAAGGTGGGTGTGTTGGTGTTTGAGGGATTTGATGAGGGAGGAGCGTAGGTTTGAGATACGTGAGGGCGAGTTTGGCGGACGGAGCTGATAAACAGTGACATTATATCATGTTTTGGAGCTGTTAGGTTGCCGAGACGTGCCGGGAAGTTCCTGATTTGTGTCGATTCCGTACATGCGTATTGATATCAGAATCGGCATTTGTGTTAGTAAGAAAACCTGGAGCGGACTGATCATGTAGACTCTGCCTTCATGTCCTCGATGATACGCAGTTCAGGGGGAAGTGGATTATGCAAAAATCTGAATGAGGGTATGACTCGTAAACTCGGAAATGGTTTGCCTCCTATCGTGCCTTCAAGTTGTTTGGATATCAGAACTGACCAATGCAATTTTCAGTATTGCTCTTCTCTGAGCTGAGAATTGCAAGCAGGGAACTTCGTTTATATTTTCATGAGTATAACAACTTGCATATGAGTCTAGAATCCCATGAATAGCAAACTCTTGCATTGCCCTTTCTGTTTGAGATACAGAGCCTGAAAATGATTTAATTTAAAACCACAATGGTTGGTCTGTCTGATCGGCTTCAAATTATTCCTGATGATGATCATGAGCAACAGTAAGGAGGATCTGACATTATTGTGGGGGAGGGGGAGAGGGAGAATGCTCAATACCCCATTGCAAAATGTGTTCGTGTTGGTCTGCCTCTAGATCTTATTCACATTCAGTTTGTTTCCGGCATCGGTCGTGAACGCTCCGAGTATGGTCAACAGCTACATTTGGTTTCGGCTGGAAGACAAAACTTACACTGGGGACAGAGCACTAGAGTACCTTTTCATCTATTCAGCGAACTTAGGAACTTCTCCAGTCTTGAAAGTTTTCATTTTCAACCTTGTGAATACAACCATCAGAGCAAAGTTGTCCTGGTGGTGGATAAACTGGTTAGAAGGAGGGGGGGGGGGGGGGGGATTTCTTCGTTTAACTCGTGTTTGGCTACTCTTAAGTGTATGAAAATCAGATGAACTTATCCGAAGAAGTTTTAGTAGTTCTTCACTAAGCTTTCTTAGTATCCTCCAATGGTCAAAAACCCAAACAGGGTGAGGAAACAAACAAAGGCCAGAACCCATCTGGGAAACGTGGGCTCAATCTGGGCTATGAAAGATATAAGAACGAGAGGACAACTCAGTCATGACCGGGACAAGAAACATACAAGGTGATTGGACGAATCCATATCTGAAAGGAAGTTCATGTGCAGTCAAAAAGCGTGAAAAGGGACAAAGGTACACAGGCAAAAGCAGATGAAGGGGCGATGTACTTCTCATAACCCTTGTGCTCAAATAATTGTTCTTACCACTCCCACCGAGACATGATAATGGCGTGCACCCTTAGATATTCTTGTAGCTCATGGCTTCAACTAATCAAAAATTCTTATCACCACTGACTGAGAAGGTGTCAAACCCCTAAACCCTAATTTTTAATCCTTAATCATGTTAGTTAGTAAAATTTTCGCGAAATAAATCCTTCAAAAATCCGAGCCATAAATATTAGTTAAAAAAAAAATATGAGTTTGGTCGAACCTATTTTATAAAAAATATTTTACAAACTAATGCAGAGCAACAAGGCTCCTTAGTACAGCTTTCTCTGCTCAAGCAATTTAATTATTCATGCTGCTGCTAGCTGCTCACTTAGCCCCATCATCACAGTCACCCTACTCAGATTTCGAAAGATCGTCACACTTGCCGATTGAGATGCAAACACTAGAGTTGCAACCACTTCAAAGTAATTATATACATGCAGTATGTACATAGACCTTATCATTCAGATATGTTTAATTGCAGTCCAGCAGAACCAGACAGGAGGGGGTCTGCTGTCACACTGTTTCTTTAAACATTAAAAGCTACCAGCTTCATAATCCAGACAGGACATAGACAGAGGCTAAAAAGTCACCCTCCTTTCCTCTGTTAAGCCAACCTATACATATAATGTAGTAAAACCACTGCCTTAATCCATCTGCCATCCTCAGTAAACAAACAATTTCTCACTACATGCCAAAACCCTATACCCTACATTGTTATAGCTCCCTTCTCCCCCATGCAAAAGATAAATAAAAGAAAGAAGATTCCCTCATCCAACCCCTTTTCTTTATTTATCTGTTTGCACTTACCTGTTTCCTGAACACCTGTCTCTCTTCAAATCAACCCTCCCTTCTTTAACCCCACCTCCTTATTCAATTCATCCTCTCATGTTTCGACTATAAAAACCAGTACAATGTTGCCCATATCATGAGGAAACTGTCCTTTCCTTGTCTTTGTCTTCTAGTGCATCGTCTTGTCTTCCTCTACCTCTTGCCATTCACATGTCCCCTTTGTCATTTGTCGTTTGGTCCCTGCATAGCATTTTTTTTCTTCAGCATTCCTAATCAACCCACATGTTATATAACCAGAAGGAAGGGCTTCGAGAAATGAAGCATAAGCAATGGAGTGGTGTTGTCCGATGGGGAAAGAGTGAAGCTGCCAGCATGATCTAGCCTTGGTTAGAGGTGGTGAATGTGAAGAGAAGACAAGCTTCTTCTCCTTCTTCTTTCATCTACTAAGCATGGCTAGGTCATGCTGTGACAGCCTCACTTCTTCTCGTTATGGGCTTCTTTTCTTCTAACACGCTAATCATCATCTCTATGTGCAATGTAAGTAGTGCTCACTTTGCTTTTTATCTTCTTTCTTTATTACAGGTAAGCAAACGAAACGAGCAAGCAGCGCCTCCTGGCATTTTGCTCATTGTATGCAGTACTTTGCGACCCCATAATTGCTGTAACTATTCATTTTCGTTGAGACTCTTGCTATCCTAAAATCTAAAATCATGTTACATTTAGGACTCCCTTGACTAAACTTGTATATTTATGATTTATTGCAGACCGCTAAAATTATTCAAGGACATAAAAATAACATTACCTTTGAAGTACAAAAGCAAAACTTAGAACACATCCATCGTTTCTCTCTTTAACCTTACTAGAATGAAAGTACTTTAAGCAATGAAAGTGATTGGATGGATCCCCACACAAATATATGATGTTAACAACCTTGAAATGTAGTTACGTCCCGACAGATGCGTTGTCGTGTCCACAGAAAGGTGCGCTCAACTTATATCAATTAAACCATTGCTCGTTGGTTGGTAGGTGGAGATTCCAATCTCCACCACAAGGACCAAACAAAGCAACAAAACCATGAGAGGCCAAATGGCTACTTTGAGTGCAAAATCTTATCCATTGTTGCACTGGGCATCACCTAAAAGCATCGACTCACTCTCATATTTTAGAAAAGATTCTGCAGGGATTTCATAAAGGGAACCTGGCTACTAGCCCAATAGTGCAACACAAATTAAAAGAAAAGCAAGGTTAAAGGAAAAAACAGGATTCCTAGTTTCAACATATTTTACTTATTTCTTGTGGGTTGATGTCGGCTTTCCGATTGGTTTCATTATCTGCACAATATGTATTTCATTCAGACATAATCAAACAACTGCAAACTTTTGTAACAAGTCTACCATCCCAATCCATGCCATGAATTTTAGGCTCAGCATAAATCTTCCATTCATGCATGAGTGGCCAAGCATCAAATCTTACATGGGATAAGCAGATGAAAAACCAATTTTGCTCGGATCTGGCTTTCTTCAAACATCGTGATGCACGCCGTCCCAGTTGAAATCATTTGAAACTGGGGCTTTCCACCTAATGACAGTAGAATTGATGTTTATTAGAAATGAGCACCACATTTACAGTAGATATACATGCAACCAAAGTGGTGGACAAAATTCACACAACCTTAAATCCAATTCGCCGGGTGTTTCACTTAAAATCACCCGGGTGAGGAGACCATTTTTATCCAATAAAAGATGAGACGATGCACTAGTCATTAAGGAATTTAGACTGCCTCGTCTCCGGCTGTTGACAACAGCACAAGAATTGGTTCTCAATTGACGAAGCGCCTTACTTTTCCAAGGCATAATAGAAATATCTCTCATCGAATGATTGGTCCCATCTCGATGGAACGTCTTGCATTGAACAAAAATATACATGGCTGCATTTCCATATTTAGCCCTTGCTTGCATGATCCCGCATTACTGAAGATCAAACAAATTATTTCTGGTGCAAATAGCCAAAAAAAGGAAAGGAATGAACTTAAGCAAATTAACAGAGACTAAGATCCATAGGACTCCATTTTGAGAAGTCTAGTCGCCAGATAGAAGTGAGGCCTGTGATGAATACCTTCGGATATGAGATCGCAGCGAAAATCCAACCACCTCATCCAGTCTCTTTCTAATGTCCCATTCTATACTAGTGATCCAAAGGAAAGAAGTCAAAAACAGTGACTGTAATCACCAGAACTCTCCACACGAGCACCCCCCCTCTCTGAAATGGTGATATCTATTGGCATCTCTAATAATAAGCTCTCTCCCAAAAACCTTGGAAACTAGCTTGCAGAATTCATGGCAATCACCACAACACGAAGGTTTTTTGTCACTCTTATAGGGCTCCCATTAGGATCCTCGAGCAAACCATATGCAATGGCCAGCCTTTCACTGTGTCCATAAAGCCATCTCAAGCTTCTCTTCTTCTTTGACGTTGTGCAACACAAACTTCGTTTGGGGCACATAACCACCGTCCCGGACTAATTTCATGGTAACCTCAGTCAACTTTTGGTAAATCTGATCCAACTCGGGGTGGGACTTGTCCCTCGCAACAAAAGAATGAATCTTATTCCCAATATCAATCCAGCTGCAGCCGGGGATCTTCCTCAATCCTCTTTCCTTCATATGCTGTCTTAGTTCATTTACTTCCTCCCATTGTCCTCTCGCAGCAAATGTATTTGAGACAAGGACATAATTGCCAAGGATTCTTTGGAGTGAGATTTAAAAGTTTACATATGGCTAACTCCTCAAATTTTTTTGTTGGAATGAACTCTGCAAGCTCCCACCAAAGCACACCAGACCTCAGCAGTTGGTTCACCAGGTATACTTTTGATAAATTCATATGCCTCTTCAAAGCGGTTTGCACGACCAAGAAGATCAACCACACAAGCATAGTGTTCAGGCCATGGCTCCAAATGGAACTTGCTTTGCATGGATTTGAAACATATTTGTCCCTTCATCAACCAAGCCCGAATGACTACAAGCATAAAGAACCGCGAGAAAGCTGATATGATCAGGGACAATATTATCCTCCATTCTATTGAATAAGTCAATAGCTTCCATCCCACAACCATGCATTGCATATGCCTGAATCATTGCAGTCGATAAAACCAAATCCATCTTATCAAAAGAGCTGAAAACCTCTCTTGCCTTTTCCAAGTCCCGCAGCAGGAGTACATATGTATTAATGCACTTGGAATGGATCCTTCCAACATGCCCTTCCTGACTAGCAATCCATGGATTTCTTTACCCTTCTTTAAGAGTGATAAACTGGCAACAGCCGAGAGAGCACATAAAAGTGTTACATCATCAGCTTCGACGCCTGACTCCATCATTTCATTGAAAACAGCAAAAGCTTCAAGAGCAAGGCCATTATTCCTGTAACAAGTCATAATGCTTGTCCATGATACCGTATCCTTGTTATCAATGATATGAAAAACCCGGGATGCATGGTCTACGCATCCACATGCGCCATAAGCAGTGACCATCTGGTTTTCCAACCGAAGATCAACGAGACGTCTTCTCAACAAGAAACAGTGAACTTCTTTCACAAGGTATGTGCATTTCAATCCACTACAAGCAAGAAGAATGCTTCCCATCATCATGTTATCAACCATTATGTTGTCCACTTGAGCTTCTCTGAAACATTGCAAACACAGTTAAGTGACAATCATTTTGGGCATAGCCAGCAACTACCGTTGTCCATGATAATGTTGTCCTTCTCAGGCATCCCACCAAAAACACGGCCCAGTTGCTTTTCATGGCAGCATTTTGCATACATATCCAAGAGACTGTTACCCACCAGCAAATTGTGGTCTAAACCTCTTCTTATCACAAAGGCATGAGCTTCCATCCCAAGCAATAAATTTCCTGAACAACCGCATGCCGAAAGAATGCTAAGCGCAGAAACTTCATCTAGTTCTGGGCCAAGCATTCTGCATACGTCGGAAAAAGCAAAAGGCTTCATTATACATACAATTTAGAACAAAACCCGAAAGCATTGAGTTTCCATGATACATGATCTCTGGCACCTAAACTCGAGAAGACACTCGAAGCTTCGCCCATCCTACCACACCGAGCGTACATGGCAATCAATGGCATTCCCCACATAAAGTTCAAGGTTGACTTCAGCACTAGATTTAAGAATAAATGCATGTAGTTCTCTGCCCAATTTCCCATAATCTTCATTCTCACATGCTTTCAGTGCTGCGACAACGGTATAAGTGTTTGGGATAAGACCAGATACTTGCAGCTCTCTCAAAAACTGCAAGGCCTCAGTGGCCCTCCCACAACCAGAATAGGCTGAAATAATCGAATTCCATGTCACAACATCTTTTTCAACCTCGGAGGTGTGAAAAATCCGACTCGCCGCTCCAAGATCGTCAAACTTTGCATACATTGCAACTAGTGCATTGACCACAAATACCGCATTGGCAAACCCCCGTTTAATAATGTAACCATGAATTTCCGTTCCACTAAGCACATCATTAAGCATACCACACGCTTTCAATGCCAAACTAAAGGTGCAAGGATCAGGGGAGGATCCCGACACTTGCAATTCCCTGTAAAGTCGGAGTGACCCCAGAGGATCGTCGTTTTCCAGATAAGCACCAATTATGGCATTCCAGGCGAAGACACTCCTTTTGGGCATTCTATCAAACACGTCCTGCGCACTCCCGAGCTCACCGCATTTCCCATACATAAGAATGAGCTTAGTATTGACAAAAACATACTCTTCGCCCAAAAAACCGAATTTCGCCAACTGGGCATGAATCTGCCTGCCATGGTGTAGATCCCTGAGGGTGGTCGCGCAGGCATCAAGGCCCTGGAACAGGTTGGGCACGGAGAGCCTCAAAGGAGGGGTAGTCGGCCGAACTGCGAACGACGACGGAGAAACCGAAATCATAACCGGAGAGCGGAGGAAATGAAGAACACAGTCGTCACGAAAGGTTCCGGATTGGTATTGCTACTTTCATCGGACAGTAGCTCATTACAGATTTTTTACTATTGTGTCCGACGTCTGAAATGCCAGTCAGTAATATTTTGTCAGGCTAAGTCGACGTCGAACTAGACAAATGTTGTTTAACTCCACTTTTAAACCGCTAACCAAAATCACGATTTGAGAGTGTTATTAAGGTATTTTTCAAAATTGAAATTGTATTTCACATTTTCTTTAATTTAAACTAACAATAATTTTGTACAATAACTTATTCGAAATAAAATAAAAAAAATACCAAATATACTTGCTAAAATTAGGATTGGTAATTTGAAACACGAACAGAGTTTAAAGCGATTTCGTATTTAACTAAATTAGACATGACACCATAAGTTCTAGTTCGTATTTTAAAATTAAAACACATTTAAATGCTTATATAACTCGTTTACTATATGAAAAAGCGAATCTAGTCGCTCATAATTAATAACTGTTTATTTAAGTTAATTTTATAATTTTTCGAAACAACATATATCTTTAACTCTTTCTATCTTTAAAATAATCTATTTACTAAATTTATTCTTTATTAATTAGATTATAAATATAAATATTGTAATCGTATATTAAAATTATTTATCTAATATATGTATATTATTTTTTATAATTTTTAAACAAGTTAACTCGAGTTTAATACATTTATTAAATTTGTTAGGTATTGAGTTTCGTATTTTGACACGATTTAATAAACGAGTTGGATAATGTGTTCGAAGTTGATAAGAAACATTTACATTTACAACACAACAAGTAGTCAGTGTAAGCGACGACTTTTATTAAAACCCTAAAGTCGTTACGAACAAAGGTAAAGTCATTACTCAAAGCGACAACTTTATCTAATTTTTGTGTTATAAAGCTCGTCAATTTAGAGGATTGTAGCTAATTACGGTTAATTGAGAAAAAAATTTACGAAATACAGTTCAAGTTTTTAAAATTACCTGAATACCTCCCCTAAGTCGCTGTTTTAAACCGCGATTTTGAATTTACAAAGGAGTCGCTTTCCCAAACAACGACTTTAAGTAACTTGAGATTTTTTTGTGCTAGGGGGCAGTCGCTGTCAGCGACTTTGTCCCAAACACAAAAAAAAATTTAAAATTTATCTCCCTATTGTTTAGGACAACGATTTTGCCAGTTATTTCAAACCACGGCTTCTTTGTAAATTCAAAGTCGCATTTTGAAACAGCAACTTAAAAGCGATATTCAGATAATTTTGAAAACTCGAACCGTATTTTACAAATTTTTTTCCTAACTAACCGTAATTAGGTACAAACCTCTGTCACGTCGACAACTTAGTAGACATGACTTAGTGACAACTTGGTAAACATTGATTTACACTTGATATTACTAACACTAATTTAGATATATTTTAAAATTTATTATTTTTTATATAAAATATTATTTTGAAACATATATCGGGTGAAAGGTTGCTCGAATTCTTCGGAGTTTTGTTCCTAAATAGCGTTGGTCTCCAAACCGTAGTGTAAGAAGGAAGTGAGCCTTATAAAGGCTGACCTTTTTTATAAAGTAAAAATAAACGCGATGGAAAGAAGAGAAGAGAGGGTTTTTCACATGGGAGAGGATAGAAGAGGGGTTTTGGGGTGTGGTTTTCACGTAGGGGAGAGGGGTGGGAGTGGGGTTTTCATGTAAGGGGAGGGTGGCAGGGGCATGGGCATGACTAACTTTATTTGCCTAAAAGTTTTTTTTTTACTTTATATTGGAGTCAGGCCTTTGGAATGCCAATTTTCGTCTTGCGGCCGATTTTTTTTTTTTCGCTACGGAAGTCGGCCTTCGGTGAAATATTTTTTTTTTAAGTGTTAAGAAGTCGGCTTTTGTAATGCCGACTTTAAACGGTTGATAAGGAAGACATAAAGTCGACTTTTATAAAATCGACTTCGATTTGAGTACTATGAAGGCCGACTCCTTCGTAATTGAAGTTGACCGAAGACCGATTTCGTTATCTTACTTAAGGAATTTCTATACTTTCGATGATATTGGACGAAGTAATCCGCCGACCAAGATCATTTAGTAACAAAACTCGGATTCTTTGTCCCTACGCAGAATATTATTCTCCAGAGACGTCATCGGAGGGGAGGGAATCTGTCCGTCTTCTTCCTTCGACATAGGACTCCTCTTTCCGTTGCTAGGCGTCCCCGTCCTCCCTTGGAATGTGGTTTCGTCTTTCTCTGGCGTCGATCGTTTTCTTCCTCCTGTTGACGTCAATCCCCACTTCCTTACAAGAATCCTCCACCTGCCTAACCGTTTATCGGTTAGGTGGCGCCCCCGCCGTCTTCCAATCCCCGAAATGCCCTCGCTGGAAGCCCTCCCCCCCGCCTCGTCCCCCTTCCTCTGGCCACTGCCACGTCTCCACCCTCCGGGGTCGTAGGAAGGCCCAGGAGGACCGCGCCTTCTGCGCCCTCGACGTCCGCATCCCTTTCCCAGGTACTTCCCCCAATCCCAATTCGCGGTAGTTAGGGTTTATGTTGGCCATCGGGTTGACAGTTGCGGTCGCTAGATGTAGTGGAATGAACCAATGTGGGGAAAATCACAGCAGTGGCTAATTAGGAGTTGGATCTTGAATTTAGCGTCTTACTATTGTGATGGATAAATGTTTTCCGTTGATGATTTGAGTAGAATAGTGTGCTTCGGAAGTTGTGAAGAGTATCCTAATCCCAATAATTTGAACCATGATTGTGTGGCAGTCCCTTTTTTGTGTTTTGACGTTGGCTCATGTTGAGTCACTTTCACACGATCGAGCTGGAGGATAGGCTTGAGTTTATTTTTAGGCTGGCATGACATCGTTGTTGGAGAAATATACGTGGATGTTAATGTTGGTTGATATGGTAGTTTACAAGTAACGTGAAACGCAAAAAGGGTAGCTGTCAATTTTTTTTTTTTCTGTTTTTGCAAATAGATGTTATGGTTTCACTGTTAGGTTTTATAATATGACCTTCAACGTGGATTAACTGAAATAGTTCTCTTTTGGTTAAGTCTGTTTTTGCTGGCCATCACATCACCCAAGCGAGATTAATCTTTTATAATGATCTTTTGTTTGGCTCGAGATTGATCCAGAATAACATACGTGAGGCTAAATGTCTGTTGAATATTGGAACGTGGCATGCTGGGAAATTTAATAACATATTTCATCAATGGATTGACCGTACAGATTATATTTCTGCATACTTGGTTTTAGAAACTCAATGAAAGCCATCTCGATGATTTTGTGAGCAGGTAAATTGGGGCTTGAGGAAGTAACTGTTGGAATTATGGCAGTATTTGATGGTCATAACGGCGCAGAAGCTAGTGAGCTGGCTTCAAAGCTTTTATTTGAATATTTCCTTTTGCATGCCTATTTCCTTTTGGACTCCACAATTTTAACTGCGTGGAAGAAGTCTTGGGGAATGCTGGCAACCAAAGGAGAGCACGATCCTTTCCGAGTTCTTCATTGGGATGATGATACGAATTTTCACAATATTCACACTGTAAGGTCAGTTTTTATTTGTTGTTGTAATTTTCCTTCTTCTTGGAGGTTTTTCTTCTCCTTTTTGAGTTATCACTGGAGTGACTCGATATTGTACTCCGCACTTTCTTGTTTTTACTGCTAGGTTTTCGGTTGTCACGATTGTGGATTAGCATGATCAGTAGGATGAATAATGGTCTTATAGAGAATATCTTACTCATAATTTCAATCAGCATAACACAAAAAAGTGTCCATAATCGGTCTTCAAACATTCAAAAAATTTTTAGCATCTCTGAATCTTTTCTATATGCAGCCAAAAAGTATATGTCCTCTTGATGATATATTGCTGGTTGAAACTCTTGATCATGCAATGGTTTCTACTTTTAACAGAATGAAGTTCTCATCTAGTTACAGTTTCGATGACTCTTCTCGTTTGGAAATTTTGAAAGAAGCATTGCTGAGGGCCATTCGGGATCTTGATACTAAGTTTCTGAAGGCAAGTTACTGTCATATCTTCAATCCGTGGGGACTTTCATGACATGATGACTGACTTTGCTCCAGTTGAAATATTTAGGAGGCATCTCGATTCAATCTCGATTCAGGTTCTACAGCCACAGTTATCCTAATAGTAGATGGAAAATTCTTAGTAGCTAATCTTGGAGATTCTAAAGCATTTCTTTGCTCGGAGAAGTTTCAATCACCTGAAGAGGCAAGAGGTGTGCATATGATATCCCATTGAATGTTTCTGCATAATTTGTTGATTTGCACCAGAGCACTTGACTTCCTTACTGATGATCTGCATCTGGTAGCTTCTCTGTTCTCTGCTAAAGCTCCCTAGGATGGTTTATGTGACAGATACTTTCTTGAGGTTATACAAGCAGAAAAGGCAAGGGGGAGCTGTTACAACAGCGAAAACAAATATGGGCTTCAAGTTGGGTGATCTGTATGATGTTGCATACCTTTCGGCTCAGGAATTGTCACAGGATCACCATCCTAACCGGGATGATGAACGTGCTCGAGTTGAAGCTGCGGGTGGCTATGTTACTGAGAAGGGTGGAGTTGCTCGAGTAAATGGCGAGCTAGCTGTTTCCCGAGCTATAGGTGACATTAAATTTAAAAGGTCATGTATCATATTTTGGTCTTTTCATGCTTCTGACATTCCGACTGCTCTGCCCTGATTTTCACCGGGCTATTTCTATGGGGCTTATTACATTGTTTTATGTTTTGTTTTCTTTGTCCGGGCTATTAATTATTCGTTGCATGTTGACATTTTTTACCATCTGTGGCAGTTTGGGTGTTACATCTGTGCCAGAGGTGAGTGATTGGCGATCTTTGACAGTAAATGACAGTTACATAGTAGCTGCTTCGGATGGTATTTTTGAAAATCAGAGCCCTCAAGATGTATGCGACCTACTATGGCTTGTACAAAGCCACGTGTCTGTCTGGCCAGAGATGCCTTCTTCGTGCTCATTCTCAGTTGCTGATTGTATTATTGACACTGCTTTTGAGAAGGGGAGCACAGATAATATGGCTGTTGTGTTGGTTCCGGTGCAATCAATTCCTTTCCTTCCGGACTATGGGAGAAGTTTAGAGGGAGAACAACTAAGGGATGCCTCAAACATTGGAGAGAAGCCAGGTGGCTCATTTTTCTGCCTCTTTTTCAGTGTATTGGTTTTTCATTTTTACTTTGTTCCATTTCTTTGTCAGGTGGAAGCTATTACATTTCCGTACTATATTATGAGTTGTCACTCCTATTCCCTGCATAATTTATGTTTGGAGACTTTTTTATTTTTGTTTTCATTACTTGTCTTGTATTCTGAAGTTTGTACCTTATTCAATCATTTTAGTTTGTCCCCAAATCGGGTGAGTGGGCATCATATAGCCTGATGTTAGTCCATGCTAGCCTTTTCTAGATTCCTTCATTTTGTTGACGCTAGATACAACACTAATTATTTGTTGAATTGCCTCCTTTGTAAATTTTGACACAACTTATGCCCTTTCTCCATTTAATCAGACATTATTTAGGAATCACTATGCAATCCATGGTCATTCTCTCGGTTAAGCACTAATTCGTCATGCGCATAAGTTCTGCTTTAGATATAATGGATTGATTACTAGTTAAAGAATGCTTACAAAGTCTAAGTACTACAACATCTTTTTCTATCCAGTCAAAGTGCTGTGAATCACCTTTCTTCCTGCATTTCCTTTTACCTCGGAAACTTACCCCCAAGTACTTCTTTTTCTTGGTCTTAGTAGGAAAAATGGTCACAAATGTACAGTTCCTTGTAAGGTGTAATTTTGTAATCATAAAAGTTGTATCCAACATCTTATTGAAAGTAAAAGAGCTACAATTACTTATATAAAAAAAAGAGCTACAATTGAATGTTAGCAGTTCATTATGGCCATGCAGTATTACATCTATCAAAATTTAGTTGCTCCTTTTGGCATAGATATTGAGCTCATAGCTTGATGTATGGTTTCCAATTAAGTTTTCAAATGTCTATTTGTACTTCTGTGCTGATCGTACCAATTTTCTCAACTGATCCTGCATGTCAGAGAAGGAAATCTACTCTAATATTATTGACTTGGAAAGTTCCCATCCTGCCATTGCCAAGTTCGAAAGATTGATGGTAAGAAGATCGGGAAGTCATATTTGCTGAGGGTCATTCTTTATGTTTATGAATGTGGTAGAGCTACACTAGGCAATTGATTATTTGAGCTTCTAGCAAATAACAGATAACTAATTTTGGTGTGACTGCAGAGCTAATTTCTTGTTATGCTTGACATTAGGTTGAGGTTAAAGATGGAAGTTTGTGCTGTTTTTATTTGTCCGAGCATCTGACTGGAGATGTTGGATCCACATATAAAGTTGAAAATGATGACTGGGTGGAACCTCGTGCTCTTCCGTTTTCCCAAAATCAGCAATTTGGTAAGTTATATTCATTTTTAAGGCGAGTTAGAAGTATTTGTGGTATTTTAAGGCTTCGATAATGACTTCTCATGCTTTGGATTGTTAAATTGTTAGCCATTACCCGAGGATTGGCAAATAAAGTGAAAGAACTTGGGGAAAAAGGTTTTATATATGCTCTTAACTCTGAGATATGGCCTCCAGAGTATTTAACCCAGGGCTAAGAGAAAAACAAAAGAAAATTTCCAACAACAAGGAAAACAACTCCTGGAATTAAACCTAGAGGTTAATGTAATCCCTCCATGCATACATTCACTGGTGAAACCCCGGGGGGGAGAGGGGGGACACCGGACAGAAAAATATAAGAACTAGATGGACTAAGTGTATTTTTCCTAAGGTTTGTAAATGTAAATTCTTTGCATACATACTCGTTATTGACGATTGTCATGTAATGTGGATTTTAGGGGGGCCCACAGACCTATATATTACAGATAATCCATGGTTGCAGTTTGAATTAACTCCCGGTGGGAAGGAAGACAAATCCAGGAAACCAGAAAATTTTGCTAGTTTTATTGATTTACTGAGATCAATTCCACTTTATGATGCCCATGGATCTTTTGAGCACACAATGCCTGACCAAAGGTATGATCCTAAAAGTTGGTTGATTTATGTAGCCGGAGTTGTCAAAAGAATATGGACACCAAAGCTACTGCCGGTTCAAGGAAAGTACATACCAGTTCAAATGAATTTAATTAGTCACGTTACTGTTGGTTATACATACTCAGCTTGATTGATTTAATACGAGTAGTTGAGGGAAACTAAGCTAGTCGCATACATGAAGAAAGTGGTAAGGCAAAAAGTACCTTTTTTTTCATTTTCCCCGGTTAACATTTAGTCAAATTTATTAGCAACACAATGAAATAAGGAAATCTAATCTTGAAGTTAAAACATATTTGAGCATTGTGTTACCTGTTCTTCACTTAATTACGGGCTTTGACAAATGATTTTGGGTACTTGATCAATGGGTAATTTCCTATCGAAAAATTATTCCTATGTACTTCCTTGTTGTTCATTAAGCAAATGGCGTAGTCAAGTTCCTTTGATGCTCTTTTTGCAATTGTGCCTCACATTAGACGAGAGTAATCCGAGCTTTATTTCAAAATAACGTTGGTTCGCAAAATAATTTATAAAATAGGTCGGTCAAACTCATAATTCGTAAATTAATACCAAGAAATCGGAGTTTTTAACTCCGAGTTTTATTGAGTAGGAGGAAAGGACAAAGAGGGAATAGGGGTATAAGGGAGAGAAGGGATGGGGAGGGGGACAATGGGGAAAGGAGAGGGGGATAGGGGGAGAGGAGAGGGGAGGGGGATAAGGGGGAAAGGAGAGGAAACGGGGGAAGAGGGGACTCGGACTTTTTAACTCCGACTTTTTTGAAAACTGAACTTCGAGTTCTTGGCATTAGTTGACTAATTATGAGTTGACCGGCCTATTTCACAAATTATTTTGCGAACCAATTTTATCGAAGAACATTCCACGGAGAATGTAAGGTACAAAAAAAATGAAATAAACATTTCTGGACAAAAGAAGGTATCCATGCTCGTATTCCTAATTTTATTTGTAAACGAAACTCAGAACTTTAGTCCTTTTGTGGTATAACATCACCCTCAACCATGCCATTAAACTTTATTGTTTGGTTGGACGTGACTAGTATTCTTCACCTGAAGCCTGGTAGCGAATAAGATCAGTTAGAGGCCCTTGACAGTTATCAATTTTCTTGGAGCATAATTGATAGACGAGTGTTATCATTCTTTAGAGTTCAACCATGTGTTTTGGCTCACTATTCTTCCTCTAGGATTGAAACTTGCTAGCACTGCTCCTAGTGATTATCATTCTTTCAGGTACAAACTTGACAAAAGGTTTGGTCATGGATCTTATGGAGAAGTATGGTTAGCCTTTCACTGGAATTGTTGTCTTGGGAAGAATTATTCTCGCCAAAGTCAGATGACAAGGAATTCTTGTGACAAGGAGGAGTCTGGACGATTCTCGACATATTATTCTTTGGATGGCTCTTCAAAGCCGAATTGTAGCTCAGGTGCTGATGAAGTTTTCATTTTGAAGCGTATAATGGTAAGAGGAAAACATTTAACAACTTAGGTCATTGTGCATATTAGCTACAATAGTACTAAGGTCAAAGTGGACTTATTCTCGAAATGTTCCTTGTCTTCTGATTCTCCTTTCTGCATTGTTATTCATCTTATCACAGAGGAAACTTTATTTACTCTGTTTCTTACCTTTTTAGTATAACATCGTGTAGTTTAGTTATGAGTTATTCTTTAATAATAATATTTGGAAGACTTAATATGATTCTCCTGGAAATATTTCTGTGGCTAAGTTAATGTGTATGCAGGTTGAGAAAGGCCTTACTGTTTACCTCAGTGGGTTACGGGAAAAGTATTTTGGAGAAATTTTTCTTAATGCTTCTACATCTCTAGGAGATATAATTTCAGCTAGTCAAGATCATATTACCTTTCCGAGGAGTGAAAACTCAAACTTTTATGGAGATTCAAGCACTAATGGCTCTGCTTCTTCCAAGGATCAGTCATTTGATCAGTTTGCTTGTAGTAGGCCAAACAGGGATGGTCAATTTGGTGATCCAGATGAAGAAGGATTGAACCATATTGCAAGATATATAGAATCTTTTGAATCTCTGTCTAATGAGATGTGGCTTGTCTTCCGTCATGAGGGAACTTCTTTATCAAAACTGTTGTATACCACGGAGGAAATAGGTGATTCATCTGATCAAAGTAACGAGGGAGGAAAACATGTGCGAGTCCTCCGACCATCAAAATGGTGGCTCTGGTTAAAAACAACTGAGGCTGGGCAAAAAGAAATGTGCAACCTCATATGGCAGCTGGTACATTTTACTTTACACGTATTCTCTACATGATCCTTTGCATCCTGCTTTATGTTCAAGACCTTTGGATTCTTTCTAGTTGGTGAATTACCTTTCAAAAGAGTTCAACTCGGTGAGGTGTGTATGAAGTGGGAGCATGAACCTTTTTTTCAGTCTTGTTTGCATTTGAAAACATAAGGTCACGAGAAAAGTGGTATACAGCTTTCTCTCTATTCTTTCATTAGCATCCCACACCCCTGTGATATGTTACCATGAGAAAATAGGTGCTTGTAAACTCTATGTCTATTAATTCTTGGGCACTTTATGCCCTACATGAATTAGGTTGCTGATCATAGAACATGTTGAGAACAGCTACGTACATTTAGTAGCAACAACCACAGTTTGAAATTCAGAAATGGTAAATGAGCACAATATATTTACATGTATACTTCTCTACACCCACCAGTTGAGGAAGAGACACTCTTATAAAGATTTCCGTAATTTTGAAAAGAGAATGTCATATCCTGACCGTTCATTTCCACAAAGCATTGAAATTTGAGATGTGTCGTGAAGAAAAGACTTCCTCCCCCTTGTTAAGTCTTCAGTTTGAGAACATACCCTTTAAGTTTCTAACTGTAGCTCATGCATATACTTCCGTGGCTGTTTGCTTGAATCATGACAACTTTATTTTCTGAATTCAATGCTGATATTAGTGAGAAATTCCAAGCAAAGTGTACTGACATATTTTCTTTTCTGGGACACTGACTGCTTTGGTATTATCTATGAACTAATGTAACTTACATGATTGTTGTCAGTTGATGGCACTCAAATCCTGTCATGATCGTAACATCACTCACCGGGATATCAAACCTGGTGAGCACTTCAATAGAAATATTTCATGTTGTTGAAAGAAGTCATGCTCTGTCATTAGACATTGTAGATGCAAGAGCTTTTGCATTATATAATTTTTTTGTTCCGATTTTAGAAGCAAAAAGAAAATTCAGAGACGATAATTGGTCCTACTATAACTACTGATCTGTTTATTTTTCCACTGGCAGTTCTCATGTACTCAATGGAGTATTGAACTGATTTTCTGACGTTTTTTTTTTTCGGTCGGGAGATGTTGCTGAAACTTTTCTTTTCTTTGGCTACTAGAAGCAGATGACTGACTTTTGTTCAATTCATATTCTTTGTTGTACGAACTAGTAGTAAAATTTATGTTTTTCAGCTGGGTTGGCAGGGCAATCTGGAATGCATTAATTCTGTAACTGCTTTCTGTTATGGCATTTTCCATGCATAACAGAGAAACTTCACTGGAGCAAAAATTTGGTGCTCGGATCCCTGCCTTCAAATGTTTTGCGGTGTACTGATTTTGTTTATGGTTTTGTAGAGAACATGGTTATATGTTTTGAAGATCAGGAAACGGGCAGATGCCTCAGAGAAAGTCCAACTGATGATAGAAGATATACAACCAAAATGTATTCTCTTGGTTCTGTTCGAGTAACAATCTGGCAGTTTAATGCATGTAGATCCCTCGCATCATTTCATTATTATTGTGTGTTTATTTGTTGAAAAGTTGCGTATACTACATTAGATAGAAAAAATAACAATTCTTGGGCAGTGTGCATTATGAGAAGGAAACAACCTGGCGGACAAGTTGTCAAAAAGGGCTTTGCAGCAGGAGGATTTCATTTCATTTTGCTTTCCTCCCGATTTCATTTGCGATGTCTTGCATGGAGATATTCTTGTTTGGGAAGTCCCTTTCAAGGAGAATTTGGCTTATAACTAACTGACTTATTAAGTATCTAAGATATATTTGCTTTCCTAACAAAACAAAACAAAAAAAAACATATGAAAAACTATGGGGTTCTGTAAGTACTGTGGTGGTTTTGAAGAATTATACATGTTGAGCTGTTTGAAAACTCCCCATGCAAGTTTTATGGAGGAATTATATATAGTTTTGCTAGAACTGGTTGCATACTGTAGCCTCGAAACCTGCGGCTAAAATTGAACCTAAAAGTAATTTTGTTTGGTTTGTCTTGGCTTCTAAAAATTGTTTTCTAAAGCTTTTGTTGGTGGGCTATGGTCTCTTGGCTGGTGCTGTTTGAACAATTGCATCACTTTTTTGCTTTCGTCTATGCTGCTTGATCCATATCAATTTGGCACCCATAGCCGCTTTGTTGACATCTTGTTAGGCGGATAATTGACTTTGGAAGCGCCATCAATGAGTACACAATCAAGCATTTGTATGGTTTGTCTGGACCTTCTAGGTATGTTTAGCCTTTCATGTTGAACATGGTGGATTCTCTTAGTTATCATTCTATATTGCATATGTATCGATTCTTTTCTTCTTTTGATTTGGACACAGATCGGAACAAACATCTCAGTATACTCCTCCAGAGGCGCTGCTCAACTCGAGTTGGTACAAAGGCCCAGCAAGTGTGACGTCAAAGTATGTTTGGTAGACAACATGGGATAAGAACATTGCCTTTGCTTGACTTTTATGCTCTGCTGCCTCTGCTTGATTTTCATGCACCTGTCCATTTTTTTTATTTATTTCAGCAACTCAAGACCAAAAAGAAGATTTTAAAATTTATCTTTGTTCTCGTGCTTGAAGCCTGTCCATTTAATTTTTTTTTTGGTAGAAAGGATCGATTGCATTCAAAATAGGCGTTTTAGGGTCTTAGGTTATAGATCTAGAGGTGCATGGGATGCCCTCGTGCAATAAATCCATAATAAAGTCCGGAGGAAAATCAAAAGTGAGATAGTTGTCCTGCTGCTTTAGCGCTTCCTTAGCTAACGTGTCTGCAACCCTGTTTCGCCCCCTTGTCGAAGCCTGTCCATTTAATCAATAGTTTTTATTGTGGATAACCAGGTATGATATGTGGAGTGTGGGTGTGGTCATTTTAGAGTTGCTTTTAGGATCGCCAAATGTTTTCCAGCTAAGCCCGTTGACACAAACCCTTTTGGATCAACATCTTGATGGGTGGAATGAAGCACTGAAAGAGTTGGCTTACCGGTAAGTGATCTCCAACTGGATGTAGTGTTCTACGGTGGTAGCAATGAAGGTACTCGTTGATAGGGAGATGATTTAACATTTAGCCGATGACATAAGCAAAAAGCAGTTGGTTCTATTGAAGTTGTCGTCAATGCACAGGACATGGTTTCTTTTTGCTTTTCCTCTTGTTTAAGAGTTTGATGTGCAACTAACTGGCTATAAAAGACACTCTATGAGCAATATGGTTATTTTATGATTGGTATCTTGTGCAGGATATCTTTCCAATTTTATGGAAGAGAATACCATTTTGTCTGTTTGTGATGTAACTGACATAATGTACTTGGACTTGGAATATGGATATGCTTTTGACTGGTTTGTCTGGTATTAGTACACGTGCTTGTGTAGTACAGATAGAAAACATACACGTCCATCTCCTTTTTATTACAGCTTGAGCATTGTGTCCGTCCATATCGTCTCTGATTTTCTTGTCAAGCAAAATATATTAATGTTAGTTTTTCTATGTAAATTGTAAACGTTTCCAGGCTCCGATCTTTCATGGAATTGTGCATCCTAATCCCAGGTAGTTCCTCAAAACATCATTCTGGCAACACTCGACCCCAGGTATTGTTAGTTGTTTCTAATTGTCTCTGTTGTTTTTGTTCAATTTATTTCAGTTTCTATGACATGACAACATCCGACATTGAATGTATATTTTGTTTTCTTTGGTAGAAAAAATATTAAATAGCTAGTAATAGTTCAGTTACACGCCCAACTCTCCACAAAGGGAATGTATCCATGCAAAACATCCATGATGAAATTAGGAAGCAAACAAAATGTAGCGAAACCCTTGCTATTGCAATACCACCCCCCTCCCCCCCCCAAAAAAAAAAGAAAAAAAATCTGCAAGCTGATTACCTTCCCTTACAATGTTAGTGATAGATGTTGCATGGATAACAACCTCCAGTCATCAACATTGAATGCAGATTTCTTTTTTTTGCTAGAAGTAGAAGATAATATTAGACTAGGCGTTTGTTACACCATTGGGTTCAGTGCATGGCAAATCTCCATGCATTAGGTCCAATACAAAGTCTGGTGGCGAACAAAAGGTTATGGAGTCCTTCTTCTGGTGTCGCGCACTTCTCGCCATCTCGTCCGCAACCTGGTTTTGTTCTTTCTTGACATGGTTGAGTGAGGTTTCCTTGAAGCTACATAACAACAAACTGCCTATTTACTTTGATGCTTCATATCCTATGGGAGGTCAAAATGAAGGAACTCCTAGCTCCCAGTCTTGTTATTGTTATCTTTAACTTAAGACTGGACGCATAGCAAAGACTATTATTGTCTTACTTCTCTATTCAGTGATATCTTGTTGATTTTTCTTTCTAATCCGTTCCTAGCTTTCTTTGTGGACTTTGCTCGAATGTTTTTTTTTTCTATTTGCTAATTTTGAACTCACTCTTGAAATAGGGTGGATTCTCACCTGCCTCTTGGAAATGCTCGGAAGAATTTTTGACCCACCAAATAAAGAGCCGAGATCCTCTTAAGATTGGGTTGGTTTTCTTTTATTGCAGCATATACTGTTTTTGTCTCATCAGCTAAAAACAGACCATTTCTGTGATAAGTTATGGACTAGCCTCGACATCTCTGGAAGTTCACCAGACAGATAAAGCTCTTAAGTAAATTAGATGATGTAGATTATCGTTAGATGTTGTAACATGCAATCACATGCAAGTCCAAACGCTAAAGGTCGCGTATGGATAATTGGTGAGATACTTGGATATGCTGTCTGTGCCACGGTCGTTGATGAAAACTCATCTTTGTTGCTGCTGCCACAACTTTGGAAAGAGAAGTTTCTTTATTCACATATATTCAATCCCCCAGTGAAATATTTTTTTCGAGTAGACCAACTACTCCCTTTTCTAAGGATATTTTCTTTTTGTATTTCACTCTAGTGAGATACCGATTTCACTAAGAGTTGCAACTATTGTGCAGTTTTCCAAATGTTTGGGCTCTTCGGCTTGTGCGTCATCTCTTATTGTGGGATCCGGTAATGCATTAAAATTTTCATTTTCATTCTAACTCGAGCATTGTTCTAGCGAATTTCTCATTTTGTGCTCATGTTATTTCTCATTTTCTTGAGTTTCGGAGGCATGTTAGATCTTTTTAAAATAATTGTTATCAATCCCCCAATGTCACTAGGATGATCGGCTGAGTGTAGATGATGCCTTGCAACATCCCTACTTCGAGGCTCTGCCTAGAAGATGAATGTCCTGAACCACACACCAGTGCCAGATACATCCGCATGCGGCATTCATCAAGGCTTGTTTCCCTTCAACACGTTTGTGTTGCATACTCGGTACGATGGCCTAATCTGACTGAACTGGTGCTGATACATGTGCTATATTGAAATCTGCATTTGTCAATCAAGCTTCTGGTTGCTTCTTTCCGGGGAAATCACAGGTGAAAAAAACCGTTAGGCAGAAGAAACCTATTGCAATATTCCTCCATTGGCATTATCAGTGCTTTTACTCTCAGAATTGATACTTATCATCCATCAACTCTGTCCTCAAGCTGCTTCTCGTTTTGTCAACTGTGGTTCGATGCCATGGTTAATTCACAATGTCCTCACGGCATCTCAACTTTGTCCCGTGCCTGCTGCTTCTTGCTGTCAATGGGTTGCAAAGAACAAACTTTGATTGGAACCACTTAGCATAAATTCCAGCTAACATCACCATGACTCAGAATATCAGTGACGAATGATCACCTGATAATATCTTGTTGACTTAAAAAAGGAAGAACCTGTAGCTGCCATTCATCAATGTTATGCGAAGGACACCCAGATGCGAATTGCTCTCTCACTGTCATATACCTATATCCTTCTGGAGCCTTTGTACAGCTATGTATTATGTTGGCACATAATAGCCACAGCATACACTTAGTTTGAGTAATCTAACCATGTAGTTTGCTCTAATTCATGTTAAAATGATATCCTTTATTTCATTGTTCAATGTGTTTGAAGCTGTATTTCCTTAGCAACCTCTAAATGTACAAATTTTATGTGTCTTTGGAATAGCAGTCATGCATGGGTAACTATATCTTTCTGATTCTCTCAAATAATATTAATATTATAAAGATGTTTTAATAAAGGATGCACAGCTAAAGCAGTAGTCACTCTTCTTCATTTAATCTCTTTCTTACATTGTTACAAAACAAGTAATACTCCGACTGCCCAGTTCGGGGCTGTTGACGTGGCTATGGAGTTCCAGCATGTCCGGGTGGTATCAATCCACACAAGGGGTGGCCCTGCCTCAGGACACGTGTCACTTTATTTTTTACGAAGGTACGAATACGTACAAACGTTCGAGAAATTTTTCCACAATATCATGCGGTCGTGAAGGTGTGTTTCAAAGGCATCAGTCAAGAGAGGTTGGTACAACCATACGGTTAGTTTCATAAATTCCAGTTTTACCACCTTTAATTCACTGCTTGACGAATTTCACATTATAAAGAATTTTTTGTTTCAGACAGCCAGTTTTCTATCTCTTTCCTAATTCGTTGTTTTAAAAGTGATAAAGAACGTCGTCATACGATATACGTTGAAGGGATGCTGTCTCAAACAATGAATTAAAGACAGTAAAACTGAAATTTATGAAAGTCGAATCATATTTCGTAAATATTTTTATGAACTAACCTTGTATCTGTACTAACCTCGCGGAGGGAGGCAAGACCCAACGAAGAACATCCACGGATCCTTTGAGAGGAACGCGAAGTAAGCCGAGGAGCAGAAATGGTTGATCATAGCCCATCACACAGTGACTTGCCGTCTGATCACGACAGTTGTGCCGGTCATGGTCGCCGAAAACACAGGACCCCAGGGTCTTCTCTGATGAACGTTCCCCCCCGGATCTTCATCACAATACTTCAACCATTAACATTAACATTAGCATGATTATTTTTTTAGTAACGCGTCTTCCGATTGATCTTGCTATTTCCTTTGCGTGGTGTCTTTTTATAAGAAATGCTTCTCAGCGGATATATAGTTTGGTCCAAGAATTTCATTTCAACATGTCATTCAAAAGCTAAAAAATTTGAGGGAATTTTGGTCTCCATTTTGTCCAGAATTTAGGTGAATCAATATTCTTTCTCAAGGATAATTAACGTAACTTAATTTAACATTTCATTCTTATAAATTATATTAAAACTATAAAACTACGATGACATTAATCTACAGTCTTAAATATTAAAACAGCATCAAATGTAAATGGTCAAGGAAGCCAGAATTTTCATGGTTGTTGCACCCACATGGCGTACTCAGTTGACTCAAATAATTCGGCAAGTATTACAAACATTTCGGAGAATCCAGCTTCGTTTTCTATTTCCGTTTTTCTTTTTAAAAAGTAACACGTTTACTACAAGAAAACAAAAAAAAAAATTTAAGGTTTCACACCATTGTTTACTCGAACCAATCAAGGACAAAGGTTCTAATGTAAAGGAAAAAGAATCCAACAAAGGATGATCCTCCGAGTGACTTAACTTCTGATGAGAGAAGCATTTTAGCAGCAGGAACTAGGAACAACCAGCTCCATGCCCACTGGAAGTCAAGTCACTTTTAATAAAATTGTAGGCGAATGCGACCCAAGAGAGAGAAATTCATCATATCATCACGTCAAGCCCCGATTATCACGGTGCTTACTGACACGTTCCCAGGTTTTTGGTCAATTTTTTTTTTTAAGTCTTGCATAGAAAGTCTACTCCCCAGGAAACAAGATGAAGCTTCCTTCCAACACGACAACGACTCCACTCAAGTGAAGTAAACGCCTCCCCAAGCAGCGGCAAGCACCCTTCACCCACTCAGAAGCTTCCTCGACTAATTTGCATGTCGGCCATTGTTTTAAATACCCAATCATCTCCAGTCCCCACTCATTTGCAAAGTAGCATCATCGCATACCATCACCCAAAATGTTGGTCTCCGTGGCGGAACTGTCGCTCCCGGCGCCTCCAAACTCATTCTTCGCCTTCATCTTGTGTAACCTCATCGTCCTTGCATTGTTTCTCAGGTTGAGATCCGGCTTAAGTGACTCAGAGACCCAGGACGCCTTCCCCGGGTTCTACTCATGCCGTGATGCAGAGCGGTGGCCTCACCAGGTCCGACACGTAAGTCAACCTGTAAAACAGGAAGAGGAAGAAGAGGAGGAGGAGGAAGAGGAAGAGCCGGCGTTAGTGCGAGTTACTGAAGCTCGCAACGGCGAAACTGGTGGAGAGGAAGAGAACGGACATAACAGTTCCCGTGAATACAAAAATGAGGATGACCCCAAGTACGAGCATGAGGATGATGGAGAGGAGGACGACGTCAACAGAGATGAACTCAGGAGACGAATTGAGGATTTCATCTCCAAAGTCAACAGAGAATGGAGGGAAGAGAATCAAAGGGCCAGAATAGGCTCCACTGCCTGACCAGCCACTCACTGCCTAGGATCACACAAGATGCCTGAGAAGATATAAACGTTTTCTTGCTTGTTTTCGCCATCTCTTCCGCACATAACAGAAATAGTGGTCCGTAGATTTCCATGCTTATCTACCCTGTATGTAAATTATTCCGAGTCTAACAAGTTTTACATACTTAACATTCACATAAGGTTATCCCAGATGCCAGAAACTAACTCCTCCAGCAATTCAAATGTCTCAAATCACCTCATAGAACACCTTACTTCCTCAAAAAAAAAAAAAAAAATAGAGAAGGCTTCGAAAATCTTGAGATTCGAAAAAGGTAACTTCACCTTTTGAGAATTTTAAGAAAGGGAATCGAAGACTGAAATAAGGTCCCTTAAACAGCCGTGTTAGCACAAAGTCTTGTTTAGTTTTCAAATTTTTATCTATGGAGGATTTTAGGTTTAAAAAAATCACAGAAAATGTCATCATAGAACGCCTTACTTCCTCATGAACAAAAGAATTATTTAAAAAAAGTTCCGAAAATATCGACATTAGAAAAGGGTAACCTCACCTTTTGAGAATACAAGGAGGTGGAATCGAAGGCTGAAAATTACGGTCCCTCATATAATCAGATTGGACAGTTCTCCAACAGCTACCGATTGGACTGTAAGCCACTGCTGCCATAATATTGCTGGGTAGTCTCCCGTGCAAATTCCGCAAAACTAACACCACCTTTTATCCGCAAAGCAAGCGAAGGGATTTTTTCCTGAATCGCTTCCATAATTTTCTTTTTGTTCCAATCCGGGACACAAGGTTCATCTGCAGATTGCTCAATGTCAGAATCTGCTGAAGCCAACTGATCCCTGGAGTATTCAGATAGAGAAAGATGTTTGCTCCAAGCAGGCTGTAGGAACATGACCAAGGTTTCTCTGCTTACATTCTCGGGGTTCTTTGGTCTGCAAACGCAATGAAGTGTCGAGCGCAGCCTTCCCCGGGATAAAACATCGGCAGACTCCCCAACTTGGATAATGAAATTTTCGGGTAATGTATTCACCATGAAGACATCATTTTTTGTAGGATCAAGAATTCTCAAATATGTAAGCCCATCAGGGTAAGGATATTCTTCGACAAAAGACAACGAGTGCTGCTCATTTGAATCCATTTCAGGAAAAGCAGCTGTGAGAAACATAGGAGCAGTGAGAATCGTGAAAACACCATAATCGTAATGCCACTGCTGCCATAGATCCGAAAATGGATCACATGAGTCAGATTCACTGCTAACCGTAATCTTTTCTCCGGGCTTCCTGCTGCTACTCACGCGCCTCTTAGAAAAAATCTTAACCTTTTTCTCAAGAGCAAGATAATCTGTGGCAGAATGATAATGAATAAGACGACCCTTGGCAGTCCCTGACTCCATCAAACATTGCTCCAATTCATTACCGCCCAAGGACTGGTCACAAACTCGTGCAAGAGCAAGACCCATTTCAATCATCAACAAGCCCAGCTCCTTAAAAGAACTTCCCAAACCGTCGAACCCCTTCTCCTGAAATTCCATTGTCACTCCTCCATCGTTAGGATCGCATCCTATTTCTGAAGTATCCATACCATTACCTGATATTTCCTGCATTGATTCAACACCTTCACCATATCTCAGTTGCATCGCGAACGAAGAGACGGCTCTTCTCGGATCCTTCATGGGTACATCAGTCCCCAAACGGTGCTCCTAGCATATACAAATTACAAACAAATATAAAAAGGAGATTTTTTTCAAAAATTCCCCACAAAATAATTTCATAAAAGAATACAAGCAAGCACAAAGGAAAAGAAAACGCGAAGCCACTTAATCTTGTTAGTTATATCAGGTCCAAAAATTAAGCCTAGTATACAAGGACGGGGGTTACACTCAAAATACAATTGACTATAGAGGAAGTATCCTGCTTATATTCTTTCGGAATCTTTTTAATATAGGATTTGAGTTCCGTACAGTAGAAAGTGGAGTTCCCTCCGCATTAAATAATGCTTGAATGGAGGTTCAATGCACGAACACTTGCGGCGAATGCATGAACATGACCATCAATAAGCATATCATCAAATCAACACTACCACCACAAATCCCCAAAGAAGCCTAAAAGCCGAAAACCCATTTCGCGATTCCTCATATGTTCCCCGGGGACAGCGACAGCACCTACCTTGAGGACGCGGGCACGGCGCTCGCGGTCGAGAAGCGCGAGATCGCGGGACAAAGGAAGAACCTTCCGACGGAGGGCGGAGGCTTCCTGAACACCGGTAACGGACAGCAAGCCCGGACCTGACGGCCCCAAAGCATCCATAATACCCCGCCGGATGGATCCCATGGGTCCTGATTCCGATTCCGAGGAAGGTGAAGAAGAGGACAAGAGCAAGAGGTCGGAGTGGGTGACTTGGAATGGTTGTAAGATCAGTAGTTCCCTTCGACCGCATTCCTCCGCCGCCTCCATGGTGGCAAAAACGTCAACTCTATTTTCATAATAACTTCTTTTGTCTAAAAATTTACTCCCGCATTGGTTTTATGGTTTTAAAGAAATATGAAATATTATTAGAAAAATATCGATATTTAGTCTTATAAATACGTCAATTTTATGTTTTAACATATTATTCAAAAATTTTTGAATTTAACTTTATTTTAATTTTATTTTTCGACTTGACGTGAATATTTGGGGTGATTTAGGATGAGACGTTATTTGTTTTCCTCCTCTTAACGCATTTCATCTCCTCCTCCGTCTTCAACTCCACCCCATCTCTCCTGTCCACGTTCACCCTTTTCTATGCCCGCTTCCACGGCTATGTCCGCAAATCCAAACACCGCTCCCCTCCCCTCTCTTTCCGACCCTCCTCACCTTCCCTCCTCACAGACTGGTACCACAAGAGCACCTACGAGCAAGCTGCTGGCCTTTCCTCGTTCTACTTCGTATGGGTCGGAGAGCCTCATTCTTTGGTGATTCAAGGGAGGGTAAGATTCAATTGCTCCACGGTGACGGATCAAAGCGTATGCAATGTGACCAATCCCGAGTGCTCGCCTTATTTCCTCGCAGCCGTCCCTGTGAAGGTTTACCGGGAAGCCTTCGGTCATATTTTCGGGTCTTGCTCCTTGCCTTGTCTTGAGGAAGCCGGGGATTTTTGGAAAGAAATTAGGGTTTGATCTGTTGATCTCTCTGGCGAATACGGTGGGGGTTGAGGTGGGTTGGGTATATCATAAAAGTTAGAAAGCAAACCATGATTTATTAATTAAAACATTTAATGAAAATATTTTTAGTTTTTTTTATTGGGCCAAAGAGATACGTCGGACCACATCTAAAGAGATGTCAGGTTATGACCGGGCCACGTATCGATATTTTATCAATATTATAAGTTCGTTGCTTCAAATAATTATTTTGATTTTATATCAATAGTAAACAGCGAAAATATGTAAAAATGACTAAATTATTGTTTAAAATAATCTTAAGAGACCTACGAATTTTTTAGATTTTTTGGTGTAGGAATAAATTCACTATTTCGGACAAGGAACAATAACGTCTTTACCTTATATATTAGTATAGTTTTACGGTCGTTGGTTGAAATTGTGAAAATATCGTTTCTAGCCGGAGTCTTATTTAATTAATTTATATAAATGAAGGTCCTTATTGTTTGAAATTGCGAAAAATTCGTTTCAGACAAGAATAAAAATAAAATTATATTTGATAATTTTTTTCAAAATTAACTTACTTGAAAAGATATTTAGACAAATAATACTCATAATTACTGTTACTAATTCCACCTAAAAAATAAAAGACAATCTGTGTTTATTTCCAAACCTTACACTTCCATCCATTAAATCAAGGCGGGACAAGAATCAATGTCGCCTGATCCCAGGATAAGAATTCTTCTTATACACAGTACTAACTCGTCTAGTGGATATACTTTCGAAGCCCAACTCCTCTCGCTAAAGCTATTTTAAAAAGGCAGGACTCAGTACTCCTCGGTGGATGGTCGGACGCAAGAGCAGAAACCGCCCTTCTTCCGCTTCGTATTGCCTCTACCTCCGCTGTAGAGGTAATCACGCAGGAGAACTCTGGTCTTGTAATCCATGGCCCTCGTCCCTCTGCCCTTGCTTCCCTTCTCTTCGTCGAGTTTCGACAACAGCAGCTGTAGTTTCTGCACTTCCGCCTGCAACCGGCCTATCTTCTCATACCCCTGGCGAGCCTGCTCGGAAACTCTCCTACGGCTCACGTTCGCCCGGTTGTCGAGATCCCGAGAGGACCCGGCTGAGAGGAACAGACCGTCCTCCACGTTTTTTACCAGATTCCTGTTCAAGTCCAACAACTTCGTGATTGACTCCTCTGCATCTTCCAGTTGGGCCTTCACGTCATCAACCTCGAAATCCTTCTCCTTCCCACCCTTCTCGCACACTCCCACCTTCCTCTTCATGTCCTCTACGGTTTCCTGCAGGCGCCCAAGCTTCTGGGCATCCGAATCAAGCCTCTCTAGAATCTTCTTCTTCTTGGTTTCTGGGTTAGACTCTGAGAAACTCCCAAAGTTGTCCAATTTCTGGATGCTTAGCTCCTTCTCGCCAAATGAGTCCCTAGAGGGATTCAAACTTCTGTGCTCCTTACGTCCCCCATCTTCGTTCATATCATCCAGTCCGGACTTTTCCACAATATCTCGGGATTCAAGCAATGGATCATCGACTTCAGTAGTTCCTCTCCGGCTTATACTGTAGGACGAACATTCTGATACCTGATCAAGCATGATATCTTTGGTCAGGAGTTCATTTTCAGTTTCATTCTTCTCCATCTTATTTTTCTGCAGCGGCGAATCAGTTTTGACACGCTCTTGGAGTTTCTTAGGATCGAGAGAATTTTCTTGGAACGTAATAATTTCCCTTTTTAACTTCCCAATCTCCTGTACAGCATCACTGAGTTTAGCATTAACGTTTTTGCTTTCTTCAGCTGCAAGCTTCTCCTTTTCCAGCATGGTCTTCTCAACTGCCTCAATTCTCCTCTGCAGATTCTGCAACTCTGATAATCCATCAACCACACGCAAGAGACCTTTCACCACCGACTCTCGAGAATCACCATCATCCTCATTGTGAGCTACTATTCTAAGATCCTGAAAAAAAGAAAAAAAAATATATCAAATCAAAATCTACGAGCATTAGCTTTAGAAGATCCAGTTTTGGGTGCAGATGCTCCAGATGTGAATGAATATCTCATGCAGGCAAATAACTGTACAAACTACACGACACTGTCGGCTTTGGTTAATAAAATCAAACAATTTTCTTCTTAGGAAAGCGGTGCCTAAAACTGGAATAGCAAAAACATACGAGATGGACAAGTACCTGCACATTTTCTTCGGGTTGGGCTTGTTCTTTACACAAGGCTGTGCTGCTTTCCAGAGAAGAAATACACTTATTTAAGGAAGCAATATCTGATGCATATCTGGAAACCGTTGCATCTAGTCCAGCATTTTGTTCCTCCAAGGCGTGAAGTATTCCTTTCAGCTTTTGAACCTCCTCATCCTTGGATTCAGTTTTACTTATATATTCTTCAGAAAATTCAAGGATCTTTTCCTCAAGCAATGCCTCCCTAATGCCAATGCTGATTCCACAATCCAAAAACCTCGTCGCTTCAGCTTCCCACTGGGAAATCTCATTACGTTGTTCCTCCAGTTGGCTACTAATGCTTTCTTGCCTAATTTTGTGGTCTTCATTTTCCTGAACGAGTTTTGACAGGCGCAACTCCAGTTCCTGCTTTTCTTCACGAGTACTTTCTAGTTCCACACTCCTATCCTGATGATCTTGAGATAACCTCTGAATTTGACTATGCTGATCATCCCTTACTGCTTGAAGCCCGAGGTGTTCACTTCTCAAATTGTTCAACTCCCCCAGTAGCTCTTCTTTCTGCATTTCAAATGCTTTTAGGATCTGCTCCACTTCGGAGAGCCTACTCTCAGTGCGAGATAATGCTATCTTCTTCTCAACAATTTCACTATTCAATGCGCCATTGGCAGATGCAACTGTTTTTAGCTCATCTTCTGTCTTTGATAACAAGCCCTCAAGCTGCAACTTAACCGCTTGCATGATCTCCTGTGCTTGTTTAATCTCCATAAATTTCTCCAACACCATATCCTTGAAAACAAGATAAACAAATGCTTGAGACATAAAGTCGTCCAAAATAGCATTAATCTCTTCTTTCAGAGCTCTTTTCTCGACGCTCAAGTCATTAACTTGATCCCTCAAAGAAATCTTCTCGTAATTCAACACATGATTTTGCTCCTTTAGACAGCAAAGACTAGCCTGCATGCCTGTCAGTTGGTCGTGCAAAAGTTTCATTTCAGTACTCAGGACTACTTCTCTGAGGAGTCCCTGTAGCACCTCGAGTCCGAGTTCTTCAACTGTATCTCTCATCTTTTCTTCTTGTCTCTGCAATAAAGCAAACTGCTCACACAGAATTCTGTAACTCTGACCGAGTGTATTCCTTTCACTGATGATTTCTGCCAAATCAAGCCTGATCTGCTTGAGTAAGGTATTAAGGATGGAGTTCTGAGTCAACAACCGGAAATCCTCCTCTTCAGCTTCAGCAAGACGATATTTCAGGTCCTGAACTTCAGAAACAATACGATCCAGGAGAATGTGTTCTTCCTCTGCATTGTCGACAGAGTCATAATCTGCACCGGCTAAGACCATTGTCCTCATCTGACCAAGCCTTGGCTGCAGGGACTTGATTCGGCCAGTCAAGGTTTCAACCTCAACTTCTCGAGAAGCATTTTCCTTTCCTAAATGCAGAATCTGTTCTTCGTAAGATTTTGATATTAGCTCCAGTTTGCAGTAACTCGAGGACAGCTCAGTCGCTCTTTCCGCCAGATCCTGAAGAGATGCACACAGTATGAACAGATCCAGTTCAAGAAGTAAATTTTTCTCAATTTCTTTCTCATATTCATCACTCTTGCAACGAAGCTCTTCCTGTAGGTTTGAAAGCTGAAGCTCCTTCTCGCCCAACTCCCTCCTGCTCGACTGAGCAAAACCGGCATGGTCAAACCTTTCTGCTTGCAAGGCAGCATTCAGTTTGGTTATTTCAATCAGCCCATATTCTTTCTCCTCCTCTAACAATGAGCTTCTCGCCTCGAGTTCTCTCTTCTTTATCTCCAATTCCTCTGTCTTCTGATGGGAGACTGCCAATTCAGACAACAAATCTTCTTTTCCTTTGCTCAGAAAGGACTTTTCGCCAGCAAGCAACAAGCACGACTCTTCAACCCCCTTTAGTTTCACTTTCATCTCTTCAAGTTCCACATTAGCATCGCATAATGAATTTTCCAGCAGTTCGTTCTTTTCTATCAGACTATCACATTTCTCTGTCATGTCCTGCAATTTCGAAATCAACAAATCCTTGTCCCTTGCTAGACCCGATTTCTCCTCTAGGAAACGCTCACAAGTCTCCTCCAGTGACTTCACTTTCTCTCGCACGGCGTCTAGCTCTATGTTCAAATCAGAGAGAGAATTCTCCAAAACAGTATTCTTCTCGATAAGTTTTTCCATTGCAGCCAACTTCATCAGAAGAACAGCTTTCTCATCGCACTCCCTTTCATACTTCTCTGTTAACTCCGAGTTTTCGTCCAATATGCCCTGGTGCTTCTTGTTGAGATCATTCAATTCCTCTTTCAAGCAATAAATTTCTTGCTGAAGAGCATTTCGCTCATCCACGCGTAGATCAATCTCCGCCTCGAATTTCTTTATAGTTTCCCGCAAGCTAAGGATCTCAGCCTGCAAGGTTTGTACAGTCAAAGAGGAAGATAAATTGAGCTCACTCAGATTCTGGTTATCCTGCTGGACCTTCCGAATTTCATCTTCCAAACCTAGAATACGAAATTCCATGTCATTCAAAGTCTGATTCCTGTTCTGGAGCTGCAAATTAAGTGACATTAGGTCCTCCTGAGACTTAGAATGGAGATGTTGCAACGTCTGAAAGGCAGTTTCAGCCTCCAGAAATCGTAAGCGTTCCTCTTGTATGGCTGTCCAAAGGTTCCCCAACTCCTGCTGCTTCTCAGAAAGTTCCTGGGTCTGATTCGCCATCTTCTGTGATGCTGACTCCAACTCCAGGTGCAAAGCCCTGTTCGCCCCCTCCAGCAGCACACATTTTTCCTCCGAACCCTTCAGCTTCGTCATTCCATCCTTCAACTCCGCATTTAGCCTTTTGCTTTCCTCTTCAGCAGTAGCTATTCTATGCTCCAACTCAGATATCATAGCCAGACATTGCTGGTACTGCGAATTAAGGGTTTCCTTCCCTGCAAATAATTTAGCAAGCTGTTCTTTTAAGTTTGCGACCTCGATTTCGGCTTTTTCAGCGCTCTCTGCTATATTTCGAGCATTCTCTTCAGATTCAGCCAATTTGTCCTCCAGGGTTGAAATATTCACCAGACAGTCTTTGTACCGATCATCTGCAACTTTCTTGTCAGCTTCTAACTCACAGACCTTCTGTTTGAGGTTCTCACATTCCAGTTCTGCGTCATTAGCTCGACCATGAGATTCCAAACATTCTTTCTGAAGGGAAGAAACATGGTTCTCAAGGGTAGTAACCTTTTCCATACACTGGTGGTACTGAAGAAGGTGATCTTCCTTTTCAGCACCTAATTTTGCGAGAGCCTCCTTTAAAGATTGGACATCACCCTCAGCTATCCTGGCTTGCTCCTGGAGTTTTTCACATTCCTCCTGAACAGTCTTCAACTCCAACTCCAAATTGGAGGATTTCTCCAAGCTCTGTTGGCATTGAGCTAATCCAGCTTCTTTCTCTACCTGCAGCTTAGCAAGAACCTCTTTCAGTTTCTGAATTTCCGTTTCGGCACTCACGGGCATATCCGGATATGAATTATTCAGACTCTTCTGACTAGAAACAGTTCCATCGTGTCCCTCTTTACCATCCTCATCGGCAAAACTTAGGCCCCGCCTTGCTCTTCCTTCAGCCGAGTCACTAAAAGCTTCATTTCTTTTGGAAGCAGAAAATTGGGAACTCGGACCCGAATCATTTGACTCGTTCATATCAGGTGTCCGAGGATCAAATTCCAAGGTACCGCCAGGCGAATCATCTGACAACATTAGTGGGACTTGGTTCGGGAATGCTTCTGACATGGTTTTATGAGCCTGGCGAAGAGCTCCAGTAGCGTGATCATATCTCACGGCCAGAGCACGATAAGCTCGGTAGAATTCCTCCACCAATTTCATGAGCTCTGGTCTCTTCTTATAATACATTTCCGCTCTACGAGCGAAGGAGTCTGCATCCTCCTCAATGAGCTTGATCATCTGCTTCACTTTTACATCCATATCTGTCCGAGGGAGCAACAAAAACAAATGTTGTCAGTTAGATACGATTACTTAAATGGCTGATAATGATTGCAGTCAGTGAAATTACAATAAAAGTTGTGGCAGCCACAAACCCAACAACACGTAACTTCCCAGAATTCAGATACCGTAAAGTAAGATGAAAAACAGAAGATCAAGAAAATATACCAGTCAGATTCTCTTGAAGCCACCTTGAGTTCTTAGGACTAATATGGCTGTCCCACCACCAGGAGTACATGCCTTTACGGTTTGAGAATGCCACGGCGGCCATATCTCCAACAATCAATACAGAGGGGTGTTCTTAAAAAAATTAACCCTGCAAAAAATGAAACCCGCCGCTACGGCGACAAAACCTGCTCTGGCTCAGTCTCCACGGACCTATATCCACACAAAACCGAAACTCCACTCAGAACCCACTACACAGAACAGATGATCACAAACAAGAATTCCCAATTAAGATCCGAGGGGCAGTGCAGCAAAAGACAACCTGATCGATAAAAAAATCCCAGGTCCGAGAATCGTTTGCGGAGGAAACCTGCTGTGGATAAAAAAAGAATTGCCTGCAACAATATGTTCGATTAACAAAACTCACATAAAAAACGGAAAGCGAATCAAAATCAATGAACATAGATAAAAAAACACAGCTTTAAATACACCAGCCGACCTTAAAATCATCATCGTCAGTCATGGATTCAAAACGAAGGAAGCATAAAACAAACACTTGAATCATAAAACCATCACTGTACACGGACAAACAATGGCAACAACGAGGGAAGAAAATGATAGCAAACCCATGATCTTAAAGTCCAAATCAGTCATCCACACAGGCGATTCATACACAAAAAGGCAGCAGCTTTGTTCGATCGGGGTAACCGATGAAACCGAAGCAAAAAGAAGAAAGACTTACAGAGGATTCCCGAGTCTATAAAACCGCTGTTGGGTTCTCCGGGGCACCCAACAACTAACTGAAAAAGAGCAAAAAGTTTTCAATTTTGTGCTTCTGGGCTTGCTTCAAGATCAATCAAGCACTCATCTTCTTCAACCCCCCCATCATACATACTGTTTGCCGATGCTTACGGTCGGATCTCTCTCTCCAACTTTTCCCCCCTCACTCTCTCTCTCTCTCTCCGTGTTAGAGTATAATAGCTGTCTGGTCGGTATTGGCAATAAGCAAAAAGCCAGCGAATGAAAAAAAGAAACAAATCTACCCAAAAAAAAAGAAGAATAAGAAAGGGGGGGGGGGTGTTAGGGTTAATAATAATTCTGGGTATATGTTTTGGTCGGTGCAGATTTATCCATTTCCCTTTTATTACATCATCGTCGCTTCATGAAAAGAAAATACTCTCTATTTATTTAGTTGTGTTGTATCTGTCCTTTTTCCTTTATTTCTGTCATTTTCCTCAATGAGGTTGGGAAGAAAAAAATAATTGGTGAGATCAGGGACACGTCTCTTTTGGGTTAAAAAAGGAATAGGTAGGGATGGATAATAACTTTAGATAAGTAACACGCTCTCACCAACACCAACCGAATAACAATCATGATTGATATCGAGTCACGTGGAAGCTCATCATCATCAGTTTGGGCTCTCGGGAAAATCCATTTTTACTGTTCTTTTTTTTTTTGAGTTTGAGGAGAGTTTGGAGTGGCAAGAACCAACCAACCAACCCACCACAATCCAGTCATCATTTCCCACCTGACCAACTAATTCTATTCCAAATAAATAATAATAATAATAACATGTTCCCTTTTTTTTTTTGTCAGCAAGAGCATCATATATTTGGACACGAAGAAGGACCTAAATGATGACGATGATGATACCTGCACCAAGCTATTATTATTTTTCAACCTCATCATTCGCCTGCATGTGCCTATCAATACTTCCACGAATACATGAAAGAGAGGCGAACGCCCGGGGATGGGGGAGACGAACGGGATGGAGGTAGTCGGACATCGGACGGGACGGACTGACGATGAGCGATCGGAGGAAGGCCATCGACGGGGGTGGGGAAAGGGGGACCGGAACCGATGAGTTTGGGTTTGGTTGGAGTGAGACGATGAGATTGGGTTTGGCTGGGGAAAATTTAAAATTAAGGCAAATTTTGATATTAATTTGGTAAATGTTTAAAATTAGGGCATAATAAGATTAATTAATTAAGAAAAACGGTGACATTAACAACGTTATTCGAGCGCTCCGTTATGGTTATTATTTACGGATGATAATTTTGATGTAACTTTATAAAATTAGAATATAAGGTGATTTTTTTTTAAATTTAGAAAAAATCGAAAAAAAATATGTAAAATTTGAAATATATTTATTAATTTGGCATTTCTTTTTATCTAGAATATAAAAAGGTGAGAGAGAAAAGTCGAATTAGGTGGGCAACGGAGCAGTTGTTCTTTTTGGAATTTTCTCAGATAGATGCAATTAATCGAATTCCCATAGAAGTAATGTAAAACGGAGAAGAATTATTCTTGTGAATATTAGGAGGAGGAGGACAAGATAAGGACACCCACCAACCAAACCTTATGGATTGATTAGTACGTGACCATAATTTCAACGAAAATTGTAGAATGGCCCTCCCATCCCATCTCATTTCAACCTCGCCAAAACAATTATAAGACTGATTAGGTAATATGGAGTTTTTTTTTTTAATGGAAAACAAAACCTATGCCGTGTGCTAGTTTTTATTATGACCTAATCACAAATTAGAAAGTATGCTTTCTTTAGAATATTCCGTTTTTAATTGAATGGCATTATTTTCAATTATGACAGAATTTACTTGCTTTTCCTAAACATATTGAAATGCTCTCTTGAAATTTGATCCGGCCCATCAGATCAGGCCCATTTAACTAGAAAATTTATTTATTTTATGTTTTCGAGAAAATTTTAAAAATTCTATGAAAAATAATTTCCACAATTATGGAAATATTTTAGAAACACTGGGCTGCTAGAAAAGAGTATTCCAGAACACTCAACTCACTGTAAGGTTTTTTCATTTTTCCGTCCAAAACCTTCTTGTACTTTAAAGTTTACCCACCTCATAAAAAATTGTCAGAAGCCAGAATTAGAGGACTAAATCTTCGCCACGGATTAAAAAAAAAAGTAAAAAAGGCAGTTGAGAGGTTGCTGTTGTGCTGTGAGAGGAGGTGTTGGGTTTCGGGCGGGCGATTCGGAGGATGGCCGTCGTACCCTCCTCTGACAACACTTGTTTCGCGCAGTGGGGGGTTCGTCCTAGGCTCGCCTTCAACTCCCGTGTTTCCCCGACCACTGGCCGCGTGGTCCCTTCTGCTCCTAATGGGTGAGTGGCCATTCTTTGCTTCCCCGTTTTGTTTTCTATGCCAGTTGGATTCGGCTTGAGTTCATTTCATTCGGGGGCCGGCTTATCGGATTTCGTTCGATTCCGGTGTTGGTAGATTTATCTCTGTAGGGTAATTTCCTGGATGGGAATTATAATTTCCAATTGAAATTAGGTTAGCGTGTTGTTTCTTGATCAATTTCTGGCCCTATAAACCTTTTCCAACTTCTAGCAAGTCATCTCAGTTCCGAATGTACTCTTCTTGATAAGTCGGCGGTTAACAGTTCCTAGGTTTTCGTACAAGCGTCCTTCTCTTATTAAAGGTACACTGCAAAGAGCTACATAGAGCTAGCAATGGTTGGTTTGGTTCACTATAGATGCTATTTAGATATAACTACGACTCAATGTCCTTTTTTCCCTGAGATGAGTGTATCTAAATGTGGTTTTATTTTTTTTGTAGACGAGTTATTTTTTTGTCATTTGTGGATGGAGCTGCTATATTTTTGCGACTTGTGGCTCACGTTGCATCGCCATCCGAAATCAAGGAGGATAGATTTTGTTTTAAAAGGAGGATGTGTTTAGTTTGTCTAATTGCCATTTATGCACTAATTTATTTATTGTTTGCAGCTTCTCTAGGGATATGAAACAACTCGCCTCTGTCTCATCAAGCTTGTTTTCACGCCACACGATACCTTTTTGCTTTTACATGGACACTCTAGGACGTTTACCGCATCGTCGTGGAACAAGATTAATTGTTAGAGCTGATGTTGTGAGTATATAATAGTTTGCATCCTCTAGTATTCTCTGTTTTGTTTAACACATTTTGTCACTCAAATATAAATTATCTTGGTATGCATATCGACCTGGTCGTTTCCTTTACTGTGATCTTTCAGGATTATTATTCAGTTCTGGGGGTTTCGAAGAATGCCAGCAAGCCTGAAATAAAAAGCGGTAGGTTCACCCTTTCGTTCTTTCTTGTAATTTTCTGAGATTTGATTCTTTAATCCTTCGTCCACAAGCCTCGTTGCAGTAAGTATGAACTTTCTAGAAGAAGGGTGCTAAGAATCGACCATAGAACAAATAAACGGCAGGCTTGCAAGCCAGAAATAACTAAAGTTGACTGATTTGCTTTGACATGAATATATTCCTCCCGGTTTTACTGTTAAAGAGCTGCTCATTTACATAAAGCGCCTGCTTGACTAAGTTTGTCAGTATCCAGTTCCAGAAATAACTAAAGTTGACTGATTTGCTTTGACATGAATATATTCCTCCCGGTTTTACTGTTAAAGAGCTGCTCATTTACATAAAGCGCCTGCTTGACTAAGTTTGTCAGTATCCAGTTCATGTGCTATTGCTTTTTGGGGTCTTCGATTGGTGCCATGAACATGTTAATACCAGTCGGGAATATGATGAACTCTCTTGTAATATTAAATGAAGATCATAAACGGAGAGGAATTTAATCATTCTTCACGTAAGACAAATAATTGTACTATTATGGTCCAATAATAAAGTGTCCTGATGATCTTTTCATAACTATGTGAAAATGGGATACATCGACTCTTGCATAGTAAGTTGGGAAAGTCAGTGATACAAGGAGAATAAGTGTATAAGAGTTAGTGGCTATTTCCAAGTGTATCCCTGAGTATAATTATCTGTTAATAGGGATTTGGGGGTTTGGATGGTTGCAGTTGGGAAGATAGCGGGTTAGACAGTCAGTGAATATGTGGAAGACTGTCATTTGTATTCATTCATGGTGAGAAGTAATAAGAAAAATTTGGTGTGGCGGAGAGGTGCCTATCAGTTTTGGGTATTCTAGGGTTCTGGTGAATGTTTGTGGAGGTGCGGCCGGTCTCGGTGCACCAGTCGGACATCAGGTGATACCTATAATGAGCCAGACTTTCTTTTTGGATGCAAATCCATTATTGTGTTGATTGATGACATGATTGGCTGGACCAGCTACTTAAAAGAAAGAATGTTTTAGGAATTGTGTGCTTGTGCTTGGAAGATCCTGTTATCTCTACAAGTATCCCACATTGGATTATTATTTTTTCCATCTATTCTGGATGTTTTTTTCCAGAGTATATAAGCTTACTTGTGTCCACTTCTCTCACTGTGCAGCTTATCGGAAGCTTGCGCGGAATTATCATCCAGATGTGAACAAGTGAGTTAATTGAAGCATTCTTTCCTTTTCATTCTGGCTACATCAAGCACAAATATTTTGGTTTTATCTGTTGACATTGTTACAGGAATAACTCTGATTGTGAACTTTTTTCTAATCTTCGTCAAAATATTGGGCGTTCCTTGTCTTTGCACGATTTTGTCAGAATGCAACTACTATGTTCACGTTTAGCTTGAGAATTAGATCCTAGAGGACTACACTTCTTTCCCCAATTTTGTGGAGATCTGATCTTTCGGCAACATTTTTTATTTCGACCAAATAACCGTGACCGATATTAGTAGTGAAATTTGGTATTGTAGGAAACCTGGGGGTGCTGGACATACGACCCCTTTATAGGGTATTCATATGGTAGGTGTAGCATATATGCCAATATCTCTTACCTAACTATGTATTCTTCTACTCGGTTGGTTTGGGTTAGTTTTGGTTCCCATCCCTTAGTGGGAGGACAAGTCCTGGGTTGATGAGGGCAGATACATAGGTGAATTTTTAAGTGGATTCCCTCCCTATGCCTCCATTAGGAGAGATGGGCCAGTCATCCCTTTTGTTTTCTCTCCCATCTCATCCCTTATTGAGATGGTGTGCTTTGTAGTGGAAAAACAAATCATAAATAACAGATTCCTGATATTTTTTTTATGTGTAAGTGTTTGTTATACTAGCTGAGTAGATATTCCTAAATATTCACAATAAACCTGAGATTAAAGATTAGTGATTTTAAAGGACAAGAAATTTGTCTGAAGTTTAATGGCTGAGATGGGACTTTTGTAAAATGCCTGGTTTAAACATGAGCATGGAGATTGTGTTTCACGTGGAGTCCACGTATAAAAAGTCCTGATGGGTTATCGTTGTTTGTCATCTATATTTTTGACAGGGAGCCAGGGGCAGAACAGAAATTCAAGGAAATTAGCAATGCTTACGAGGTTAGTGACTCGGGTCTCTCCGGATTCCGACTAGAAAACAATAGGACTTGCTGCAGTTTATGGAGTTTACTAAGAGAAGCAAATATAAAAAAGATAATCTCTTGTAGGCTTTTGAAGGCAATTTAGCAAAGTGACGCGATTTGACAAAGTTGCGATCATGCAGGTGTTGTCGGATGACGAGAAACGCTCGTTATACGATAGGTATGGAGAGGCCGGACTAAAGGGTGCTGGAATGGGCACAGGGGTAAGTGTTTTATCAGTTTCAGGTGAACCTTTTGGCAGGGTAATACCTTAAGGATCTCGTTTTGTTGTTCCTTTATTGACCTCCAGGACTTCAGCAATCCTTTCGATTTGTTTGAGTCTCTTTTCGAGAACATGGGTGGTATGGGTGGAATGGGCATGGGAGGCAGACCATCTCGGAACCGAGCAGTCGACGGCCAGGATGAGTACTTCAATCTGGTGTTGAACTTTAAGGAAGCTGTTTTTGGCACTGAAAAAGAGATCGAGATCACTCGTCTCGAGAGCTGTTCCACCTGCAATGGCACTGGCACAAAACCTGGTACCTCCCCGACAAAGTGTAGCACGTGTGGTGGCCAAGGCCAGGTCATGTCCTCTGCCAGAACTCCCTTGGGTGTTTTCCAGCAGGTGATGACGTGTTCCTCTTGCGGAGGAACTGGCGAAATCTCGACGCCATGCAACACATGCTCAGGTGATGGGAGGGTCAGGAGGACGAAGAGGATCAGCCTTAAAGTACCCGCCGGCGTCGACTCTGGCAGCCGCCTAAGGGTTCGATCAGAAGGCAATGCTGGGAGACGAGGAGGATCCCCTGGAGACCTCTTCGTCGTGATCGACGTGATCCCGGACCCTGTCCTGAAGCGAGATGACACCAACATCTTGTACACCTGCAAGGTCTCCTACATCGATGCCATCCTCGGGACGACAATCAAGGTCCCGACGGTGGATGGGATGGTGGACCTGAAGATCCCTGCAGGCACTCAGCCAAACACGACGCTCGTGATGGCGAAGAAGGGCGTGCCGTACCTGAACAAGAGCAACATGAGAGGGGACCAGCTAGTCCGAGTCCAGATAGAGATCCCGAAGAGGCTAAGCGGAGAGGAGAGGAAGCTCGTGGAGCAGCTCGCGGATCTCAGCAAGGGGAAGGCTGCGGCTGGCCTGAGATAGCTCTAGCTTTGTGCTCCTCCTTCTACATGCAATTCTCTCGTCTTTCTTTTAACCTTTTCTCTTTTAAATCACACCCCATTTCAGAACGAACGTGATTATACAATGTCTTTAGATTGTATGTATGGCAGGAAGTATTTGGTTTAGCGGGTTGAAATAACTGCCTTTTCTTTGTACGTTTGATGATTAATTTCTTTTCATTCATAGTTTTACGTGAGATTGGTGAAATATAAGCACAAATCCACAAGCCTCATCATCGCACGCGTAGGAATGGACCCGTTACTCTGATTGTTGGCTTACATAATTCGGCCAAATCATTTCAAGCTCTCCTCCAGCTGATTCCTCGGATAACAGCCCGGCCAAATCATCGACCCTCGCCAAACCTTCAGGTAGATATTGACACGAATATCAGAATCACATCGTTTCCGACAACGATATGTTCCATTTGTTTAGGATCTCCAATAATTATGGTCGCGTCGGGAATAATTATTGGTTCAAAGACTGAAAGGACGACGACCATGGCGACATCAGACAGGTGTTCCATTTCTTCTCCTTCTTGTTTTGTCTTAACCATTCCAATTTATTCGGTAAAGAAATCATTTGCTTGGTAACAAAACGATTATTCATCACATCCACTCAAACATGACGTTTAGAGTCAAATGATGTGCGGGAAAGACATCCATTAACCAAAAGGAGGATAAGGTAATAGAGTTTTGTTCCTTAACGATGTGTTTGGATATTTCCCATAGGGAAAGAAAATAGGATGGAAAAGTTGGAAAAAGTAGAATGTGGGTCATGCGAGAAAAGAGTGAAAATAAACGGAAAATGGGTGGGAAAATTTTTGAAATTTTGTGAGAGAATGGTTAATTTTGAAATGGGTGGATTTCACCTAAACACAGCCTAAAAGTGGTCCGTAAATTATTTTTGGATTTATAGTTTCGAAATTTACGACTAATGCTTTAAGTTTGTGTTTGAAATATTAATTTCGTCCAAAGAAAGATAAGATTTTTCTAATTTTCTTGGGTGAAAATCAATATTTAAAACATTAAGAGTTTATCCCAATTTTCTCAAATAAATATAAGCGTTTTAAACAGCGCCGTTAGTTTCTTGCAAAATATTTTCACAAAAAAAAAAAACTTTATATTGAAGTAAAGCTCGAAATTAACGAGGAAGCAGATGTGACACATTATTATACGTCTTATATTCCTGCATAATAGACGAGTTTACCGTTGCGAGACGAGCGCACACCCTACGGCAACTCGAGCTTCACTGGTCAAGGATGGGCTCGTTGTCGATCCTAATCCCGCAGTCCATTAGACCAATTATAGCCCTCAGAGGGTTCATGCAGTGTTGGATCATTATGGTTTCAGCGACAACCAAACAGTCCCTGCAATCCTGCCCTGAGATTGTATGCCTGCACCAGGAACGCCCAAAGCAATGAGCGTCACCCTCATTGACATTGGTCCTATAACTGTAACCGCTGATGGCCGTCCTTTCCGACATCAGCCGCCTAACTCGTCGAACGGCAACTTGGTAACGGCTGAGGGGGTCCCCTGTATCCTGGCAGCTGAAGTGGAGGAGGGTAAAGTCCGGAACCCCAGTGGTCCTCGGGCTCAGATGGACGAGTAATTGATAACTCTAGTAAAATAGAGTTATATTATCACATTTAGGCTTAATTCTAGTTAGTTTCGAGAATTTTAATGGTTATTGTTGCCAATTGAGCTTAAATTGTCATTCATCACGTTTGCTTTGTGATCGTAGGAAGTAAATGAAGGCATGACGAAAAACAAAGCAAAAGGGTGAAGGATGAAGAGGAATAGAAGGCGGAGGACACGGTGCAGCTGCAACCAATCTTCTTGCAGCTGCACAAGTGAAGCAGAAGGACGACAGACAGGCTCGTGCAGCTGCAACTCCAAGCTCGTGCAGCTGCACGACGAGAGGAGGAATTGATCAAGGGCATCAGACTGGTCGTTGCAGCTGCAACGCCAGTCCCCTGCAGCTGCACGAGTGCGACAGGGCAGATATGAAGAGAGCTTCAGAGAGGTCGTTGCAGCTGCAACGAATTCATCTTGCAGCTGCACGACATAATATTGCCCGAAAATTAGATTTTATTTTTTCTAGATTTGCTTTAGGTATAAAAAGATTGGATTTTAGGTTTTCGGGGGTACCCCTTATCTCTTTCCCTTCTGACTTTAGTTTTGACACCCGACGACGGCTAGGAACAAGGAGACGAAGACGTTGATGGAGACTTCGACGATTTCTCTTTTCTCTTTGCTTTTTGTTCTGTTTTCGATGTCGAACTAAACATCTTTTCTAGGATGATGATGAACCGACTCGTGTAGTTAGTTACCCACTCTTTCGGAATCAATTTAAGAAGATTTATCGTTTACTTGTGTTTCTTCTGTGTTTACTGCTTATCTATCGGGTTGATCGCCGGTTTGTATGAATTCTTAGTCTTAAGTGAACTCGAGAGAGACTTAGGATTAGAAGAGGGGAAACATAACTTAGGTTAAGGCCGAGAGATCGGTTTAACTAAGAGGAGTATAGAGATATACACTCGTAGGTAACCGAGAGAACAATTGGATCTCAAGGAATTCTGATTATTCGTGATTCGCTATAGAAATATAGGTTTACGGGTGATTAGTAATTCACAGTTACAGCCTCGAGAGAGGTGTAGCGATTGTTAGGGAATTGTGGTTAGTAAACGGTAAAACGGATTGAATTGAGGAAGAGAGAGTGTGATAATCTACGAAACGATAGGGGATTCATAGTCCTAGGCTTTTCTTCCATTGACTACTGCTTTACTTTTGTTTTCTGCAATTTTAATTACTTGCGTCAACTCATCAAATCAATTAACTGTTTACGGCTAGAATCTGAGATTTGCTGGTAATCGGCAGTAGGTTCTAACTAGTCCTCGTGGGAACGATACTTTTTCTCATCATTATATTACTTGCGCGACCCGTATACTTGCGTGTGCGATTTGGTTCGAACAGGAATATCAAAAAGGTCAGCACGATCATGGCAGGCGAACTCGTAGCCATTGCAAACGCGGTCGGTTTGTTCCAATCCCGGTCGTTCGGTACTTCCCTCATCCCCTCAAAGTAGAAAGATTTACCCGTAAAAACATTACCCGAGATCATAAGTTTATATAAGGAGATAAGCTAAAATAAGTTTCTCAAGTTTTTATCGAGGAAAACAAAAAAATTTTAAAAAAATTCTGAACAATAAAAACATATAAAAATTCTGGGCGTTGGATTCATCGCCCAATTCTTAATTAGAAAACAAAAATTAAAAATTCTTTCCTTTAAATACAAAATGATACTGTTTTAAGGAAATTGCACGGCGTATTCATCTATTTATGATGAAATGGCATTTTTTACATATAAATCAGTACAGCACTAAGCCAACGGGACAAATTTGATGGACGGAGGGAATTAAGGCCCTCTCCGAACGAATATATCCAACCACATGATTCTTCCACCCTGCGCAGAGATCACGAAATCTACGTGCTCGGCAGGCATTCAGCCGAACACGGCGCTCGTGATGGCGAAGAAGGGCGTGTTGTACATGAACAAGAGCAATAACCAGCTCGACCGAGCTCAGGCAGAGATCCCGAAGAGGAGACAAAGATCGTTGAGCAGCTCGCGGATCTCAGCAAAGGGAAGGCCGTGGCTAATGGCCTAGCTCTAGCTTCCTGCTCTGCTTCTTCATGCAATTATTCTCTCGTCTTTCTTTTTACCTCATCACACCACATTTGACAAATGAACTTGATTTCTTTTCATTCTTTGTGTTACGTGAGATTGGTTGAATATGAGCACAAATCTACAAGCCCCATCATCGCTTGCATAGTAATGGACACTTTATTCTTATCTTGGCATGCCCGCGGTCCTTAAACATGTGAAGCAATCCTAGGAGGGGAGTCGGGGGGTCACACCATGAACGGCCGTAACATGTGTAGTGTGTTGCTTGCTGTTCGTGTGGGTGTACATTGGATTCTGCCACGGTAGAACATAGCAGCATGATTACTGGCTGGTGAGTCTCCCGATGGCGACTTGGTAATTGGTATTGATAGGTCGATCACCCTGTTGCTCGAGCAATATTCGTACTCTACATCAATGTTTATCCCCCCTCTCATCACATACACTACTAGGAAAAGCGCAACCAAGAACTTCAACTGCTCTATGGTAGGCCCTAATATTTCGTTACGTAATGCAGGATGTAAGAAGAAACATGGTGTTGCACATTGTAACAAACAAACATGAGAAGAGGAATTAAAGCCAACGCGAGATCCCTGTTATTGGATTCCATTGTTTCGGCCAACTTCACTTGATGCTAACAATTGGATAGACTCCATCAGAGAAAAACTTATGCTTTTGCGGTCAGTACTTACGCAGGACGGACATCATCACCACTGAGAAGAAGAATAATAGCACACTATAGATCATTTCCGCTTTTATATAGTGTCGCAATAACCATCCAGCATGATTGTCTGCTTCAAAAACGAATATTTCTTTAGTTATTCAACGATAAAATCTATGAGGAGGTTTTCGCTTATATCAGCTGTCATATAATGAAGAATGCAGACGATACCTGAGGCAGCACATTATATTGAGGGCATATTTTCTGGCACATGTAGGTCGGCATTATTGATTACACGTTTGTGGTCAATAGTCTAATCAATGTGTTATTTGCACAAACGCGCTCCAATGGCAACCAGATGCATACCCATGTCGATGTCAACGACTGTGCTTGTTAGACTTTAATCCGTTGTAACGGTTGGGTTTAATGCATTATAACGGATGCATAGTAACGGCCAATGTTAATGCTACTTAATGATTGGGGTAGTTAATGCTAGGTGGGAGTTACATTTCCTTATGTGTATAAATAGTTGTGTTACGAAGGTTTTCTTTCAAGCTTCCCACATTCCTTTCTCTCCATCTTTTTCGTCAAATTCTTTCGTCGACGACAACACGTGGCATCAGAGCCATCAAGGAGGATCATGGCCGATCATGACCGGAGGAAATCGCTCCCCGTCCCCAAAGGGTCACATCGCCGATATCAAGAAAGGCGACGACGGCAGCGGTGCATCACGTAAAGTCATGGTGGAGCGCGTGGTGAAGGAGACAAGCGGTTTAATCGTGTACCCATCATTGACGCGCACAAACTACAACGAATGGGCTCTTGTGATGCAAGTAAATCTGGAGGCACAGGGACTCTGGGACGGCATCGAGACCAATGAAGTCGATCGGCGTGCTGACAGACTCGCTTTGGCTGCGATCCTTCGCGCTGTGCCTGCCGAGATGCTTTCGATCCTCGCCGTGAAGGAGAGCGCCAAGGAGGCGTGGGAGGCGGTGAAGACGATGCGGATGGGTGTTGCTCGGGTCCAGGAGGCGAATGCTCAAAAATTGTTGAAGGAGTTCGAGAACATTGCCTTCAAGGAGGGTGAGGGCGTCGACGATTTCGCTATGAGAATTTCCAGCCTCGCCAGTAACATCCGTGCGCTCGGCGAATCGATGGAGGAGGTCCGTGTAGTGAAGAAATTTCTTCGCGTTGTGCCATCCCGGTATTCCCAGATCGCTCTCTCGATTGAAACGTTACTTGATCTAAGCACGATGACAATTGAGGAGTTGGTGGGACGGTTGCGTGCTGCGAAGGATCGTTTTGACAGTAGCGGCAATGTTCATGACAAAGCTGGATGGCTGCTTCTCGCTGAGGAGTGGCTTGCAAAGTGGAAGCATCGTCTACAAGGCGATTCTTCATCAAATGGTGAGAAGGCCAGGGGTCAGGCTCACGGGAAGAACAACGGCGGTTCTCAAAACGATGGTCGTAGCACAACCGAAAGGACCTCTGAAGGAACTCCTCGGCGAAAGGGGAAGTGCCGCAACTGCGGCGTTTATGGCCATTGAGCCAAAGAGTGTCGAAAGCCACGGCGTGAGCGGCGTGAGGAAGCTAATCTCGCCAAAACCGATGTCGAACAGCCCGCGTTGTTGCTTGCCCGTGCTAGCAACATTGTGCACACCATAACTCAGAACGTGTTTCTCAATGAGGAGAGCGTGTTCCCGGTGGAGTGCGACAACGACAAATGGTATCTCGACACTGGAGGTACAAACCACATGACTGGATGCAGAGCGGCTCTTACAACCCTCGACGATAATGTTCGTGGTTCAGTGCATTTTGGTGACGTCTCAACTGTGGATATTTGTGGGCTTGGTACCGTGATGATAGCCTACAAGAACAACGAGCAAACGATCTTTACCGAGGTATACTACATCCCCCGGTTGAGGACTAATATCATTAGTCTTGGACAGTTGGAAGAATGAGGATGCAAGATTGTCATCGATGGTGGAGTGCTGCGTGTGTATGATCATGAGAGCGCATTGATTGCCCGTGCGGTGCGCACCAAGAACAGGCTGTATACATTGAAGCTAAACTTGAGTGCCCCGGTGTGTCTCTTGTCCAAGATCAGCGACGTGGCATGGTTGTGGCATGCTCGATTTGGACATCTCAACTTTCGTTCGCTCCGTGATCTCAGGATGAAGCAAATGGTGAAAGGGATACCGGTAATTGAGCATGGGGAGCAGTTTTGTAATGGATGCGTTCTTGGAAAGCAGCATCGCACTCCGTTCTCGCACACCTCGTCATACAGAGCGGAGCGGGGCCTCGAACTTTTTCATGGTGATTTGTGCGGTCAGATCTTGCCACCGACGCCAAGAAGACGAAGGTACTTCCTATTGATTGTAGATGATCACCGTCGGTTTATGTGGCTAGAATTGTTGGAGTCCAAAGACGAGGCTTTTATGCATTTTAAAAATATCAAGGCGGAGGCGGAGAACGAGATTGGTGGTAAGCTCAAGGCGTTTCGTACAGATCGAGGTGGAGAGTTCAATTCTACCCAGTTTCGCGAATACTGCGAAGAGAACGGCATCAAACACTTCACAACCGTGCCTTATTCGCCGCAGCAAAATGGCGTTGTTGAAAGGCGGAATCAAACTGTGGTAGAAATGACCGTTGTCTACTTAAGTCCATGCAGGTACCGGCAGAATTTTGGGGCGAAGCGGTGAGGACCGCCGTGTACATCCTTAAAAGATCACCGACAAGGAGCCTTGACGGTAAAACTCCGTATGAGGCTTGGTACAACCGGAAGCCGAGCGTCCGACATCTGCGTACATTCGGATGCATGGCTTATGTGAAAAGAGTCGGCTAAGGCGTGACGAAGCTGGCAGACAGGTCTGTTCCGGGCGTGTTCCTCGGTTACGAACCCGGTACAAAGGCATACAAGGTGTATGATCCGGTTGGAAAGAAGCTAATGATCTCCCGGGACGTTGTTTTTTTATGAGCAAAAGGCGTGGAACTGGGCGGAAGGTGGCAATGGTGAACACAGGAATGCGACAACAACTTTCATCGTGGAGTACTTGACCACTATTGATCGCTAAACCATGGATTTCGAAAACTCGCAGGTACCCGCAACCCCGACTTTATCAGTTGCCCCACACTCGACATCACCGATTGTTACTACGGAGACTCCGGTTGCTTCTACTCCTCCCGGCGTACAGTGGGCAACTCCACCAACTGAGGGCGCCAACGATTCAGATGGTGTGGGGCTCAGGTTTCGCACGATCTCGAACATCATTGACACCACGGAGGAGGTCCACGACTACGAGTACAGCGGCATTTGTCTGATCGCTGCTGAGGAGCCAAACAGTGTCGAGCAAGCATTATCTGAAGATTATTGGCGACAAGCTATGGAGGTGGAAATGGAAGCAATTTGGGAAAACAACACTTGGGAGCCGGCAACATTACCGCCAGGATATCGAGCCATTGGGTTGAAATGGGTTTTCAAAGTCAAGAAGGACCTGACGGGAAACATTGTCAAGCACAAAGCTCGCCTGGTTGCGAAGGGATACGCTCAGCGACAGGGGGTGGATTTCGACGAGGTATTTGCTCCAGTGGCGCGCATTGAAACTGTACGGCTGTTGATTGCGCTCGCCGCACATGGCGGATGGGAGGTTCATCACATGGATGTGAAATCTGTATTCTTGAATGGTGACCTTGACGAGGAGGTATGCATTAGCCTCCCGGTTTCATCGTCGGAAATGGAGACAAACAAGTGCTCAAGCTTCGCAAGGCACTCTGTGGGTTGAGGCAAGCGCCACGGGCATGGAACGTAAGGCTGGACAAGGAGTTGATCGCGCTCGGATTCACACGGAGCAAATTGGAACATGCAGTTTACAAAAGAGGGGATCAACGTTCTTTCTTGCTGGTCAGCGTATACGTGGACGATTTAATTATCTCCGGGCCGAACATCCGTGGCATTGTTGATTTCAAGCAGGAAATGATGCAACGCTTCAACATGAGTGATCTTGGGCTTTTAAGTTACTACTTGGGTATCGAGGTGAAGCAAAAGGAAGATGAGATCACGCTGTGCTAGAGCTCCTACGCGGCAAAGATTCTTGAGTTGGGAGGGATGAGTGATTGCAATCCTTGTCAAACTCCCATGGAGAACCGACTAAAATTGAGAAAGAAGGAAGGTGATGTGATCGTGGACGCGACGAGATACAGGAGCATCGTCGGCAGTTTACGGTACGTTGTTAACACCAGGCTTGATCTCGCATATTCTATGGGTATAGTTAGCAGGTACATGGAAGCGCCCGGACCACAACATTGGGCTGCTGTGAAACACATACTTCGGTACCTGAGTGGCACAATAGAATATGGATGCAGCTACAAGAAGGCAGCTAGTCTACAACCTACACTTATTGGGTACAGTGACAGCGATTTCGCCGATGATGTTGATGTTCGAAGGAGTACGACGGGGGTCACATTTTTTCTCGGGAGGAGTCTTGTCTCATGGATGTCACAGAAGCAAAAGGTTGTGGCACTCTCATCTTGTGAAGCAGAATATATTGCGACAGTGGCGGCAGCGTGTCAAGGAGTGTGGCTGAGTCGTTTATTGGGTGAGATGATATCACAAGCTCCGATTCAGGTAAAGTTATTGGTGGACAACAAGTCTGTGATAGCATTGAGCAAGAACCCGGTGCACCATGATAGGAGTAAGCATATCGATACAAAATTTCATTTCATTCGAGAGTGCATCGAAGATGGAAAGGTGAAAGTCGAACACATCGGCACAAATGGACAACTGGCCGACATTCTCACAAAGGCGCTCGGACGCGTGAAGTTTGTTGAAATGAGACAAAAGCTTGGAGTTGTCCAGGTACAACGGGATTAGGGGGTGATTTGTTAGACTTTAATCCGTTGTAACGGTAGGGTTTAATGCATTATAACGGATGCATAGTAACGGCCAATGTTAATGCTACTTAATGATTGGGGTAGTTAATGCTATGTGAAAATTACATTTTCTTATGTGTATAAATAGTTGTATTACGAAGGTTTTCTTTCAAGCTTCCCACGTTTCTTTCTCTCCACTTTTTCGTCAAATTCTTTCATCGACGACAACAGTGCTATGGCCGCTCATGGTGCAGCCCCTGACTCTGCGCAGAGTGCAATGCTTGCATAAGAGCAACGGAGATCAAAATAAGAGGGAAGTGTCTGTTCCCCATAAGGGCCACAATCGTGCAGATGGATTGTGGGATGAAGATCGACACCAATCCCTTCGATGAGGGAACCGGAGGCTTTGGGTTCAATACAATGGGCATCTGTAGCAGATGTCGTTAAAAAAGCAAACGGACGGCTATTGGGATCACTAGGCGTATGTTCTGACAGATCAATCTGTTCAAAGTGACACCTCTAACTGTCCTCGGAGGATCTTATCTCCTTCGATGTTTGCAAACCGCAGAAATAGATATATGACTAAGATGGAAGTCGATTTCAAAGAACTTCTTCATGCGACTTTATCCCCCTTCGTTACACGTGCTATACTTCTGCATAAACGAGTTTATTATAGCGAGGCGAATGCCCCCTAAGGCAAGTCGTCACGCATAGGCTCGTCATCGATCCTAATCCCGCAATCCATTAGACTAACCATAGCCCTTACAGGATTCGGGCATTGTTGGATTATTACAGTGTCGGCGGGGATCAAACAGTCCCTGCAACCCTGCGTTGAGATCTAGGTACTGAATGGATTCGAGATGCATGAGAAGGATGCGACCATTTCTGAGAATGTTACAAGTGGTGTTTCCAAGTTTGAGTGATTTGAGTTTGCTGAGGAGAGTCGTTTTATCTTTGCTCGGGACTAGAAAAATTTAGGTTTGGGAGTGTGATAACTCTATGAAGGACTTTGTTCCTTAGGCTATAAAAAAAAAACTTCGACGAGGGAGAAGAAGGGAGTTAGATTATTGTTTATGATGCTTTTCTTTTCTTTGAATTGTGTCTCAAAAATGATGCTCGTGTGTAGTTGAATTTCCTGAACTCGTTTTAGAACAAATTCGTACTTTGGATGTTTATTTATTTCGTTTGATCTTAATGCATGCAATTTGTCTGATCAACGAATTGTATTGATTTGTTATCCTAAATTAAACTCGGGAGAGAAATTTTAGAAGAGAACATGAACAAAATAGCCTTAGTTAATATCGCGGGAGCGAATTGACTAGTAAGTAGTATCGGGAGATATACTTCTAGGTAACTAATAAAGGATTGAATCTTAATGTGTTCCGGCCTTCGTAATTCACTATAGGGATATAGGTTTATGGTGGTTTAGAATAATCCTTTGTAAACTCGGGAGAGGCACTTAGGGACATAAGAATCCGATTAGTAAACAGAATTAGTATAAATTTGGGATAAACGAGTGAAGGGATATAACGAGGGATACTTGATCCTAGGCTTTTCCGTCTATTAAATTCCGATTATTTGCTTTGATATTTATTTCTTACTAGTTTAATTTTCAGATTTAAAAACTCATTTTTTTCCTATTTGTTTGGCTACATAAAAATTGCAATTTTATATGCTAAAGGATTTTAATTACTATCTTCGTGGGAACGATAACTCTGCTCATTTCTATATTACTTATTGCGATCCATATACTTGCGGTGTGCGAATTTAGCGATCATTCATGCAGTGTTGGATCATTACTGTTTCAGCGACAACCAAACAGTCCCTGCAATCCTGCCCTGAGATCGTTTGCCTGCACCAGGAACGCCCATAGCACTCGGTGCTCTCTCCACAATGACAGCCGTCCTGTAACTGAAACAATTGTGGGGCGTCATGCACCTGATCAGCTCACTAATTCGTCGGACGGTATCTTGGTAAGGACCGAGGGGGTTCCCTGTATCCTGACAGCTGATGAAGACCAGGGTGGTGTCCGGAACCCCAGTGGCCCTTGTGCTGGCGTGAACGAGTACTACAAAAACGGCGAGCGCAACCATGGCGGCCAAGCGAGGAGGCAATGGCAATGCAGACAAGATTAACTTTGTTCCCATCCGGAGTTTGTATGTTACTTGTAAACACCCGAGATCATTCGTATATAATTAATTAATTATATTCATTCTTTATTGACTGACGGAGGGAATTAAGGTATCCAACCACAAATTTCTCCCCTTCTGTGCATATATCAGTTCACGACCGCCTTTCTTATTCAAAGCCCCGTGCCCCCCTTCTTTCCTTTCACGCAATCTTATGATATAGCCATACTCTACAACCTACATCGGCGTTCGGCACACCTCTCATCACTAGCACTACCGAGAAGAGCTTGGCTGCTCTTCAGAAGGCCCTAAGGTTTCTTTTACGTGATAGAGGATGTAAGAAGAAACATGGATGCATATCGCAAACGAACAAAACCGGGAAAAAGGAATGCAGCCGGTGCGAGAGATTCCTGTTGTATTCAATCGTCTGAACCGACTTCACGCGACGCTAACACTTGGGCCGGCGAGGAAAACTTCTACTTTCGCCCATCAGTCCTTACGAAAGATGGACGCAGTGGCGGAGCCAGGAACCAATTGATACAAATTAAAAACTGAGGGATTATTAATTTAACCGAATTAAATTTATGTAAGAAATTAAGGGACTCTCCTTGTAATGAAATTCTTGGGGAGGCAATGGTCTGTCACCCTCCGTCCATCCTGGCTCCACTCCACCTCTGGATGAATGGACGTGATTGCCGATGAGAAGAAGAATACCACTTAGTCCAGATCATGGTGGAACAACATGTTGACTATCTCATATACTCGGAGAAGTCACAATTCTCAATAAACAGCGGAAACAGGATCGTTTACACGGATTTACAATCACAAAGGAAGAACCGGATAGTAAACGTACCCGTAGTTGACATTTTGTGGATGTAGAAGATGAATTCAAGGAGCGTAGATCCTTTTCCCCTTTTCCTTCCCTAACGGCTGCTCTCGATGGAGGAGGCGTAAGAAACTGACGATCGAAACCTTATGAATCGATTTCCAGAAATTCCATATATATATATATGGTTTTCTTTGTGAAAAGTCAGTTTTGCCCTTTATTAAATAAAAGTCTGAAGGACAGGGGAAGGGACCTAGCCGTAAATTACCATAATCCATAAAACCTACGGTCTTATCCATCAACAGACCATAGGCTATAAATGGCCTACACCCAGCCGTAAACCACATTAAATAATCGAGATGCGCATATCCCAATAACTTTAGTGATCACAATACTTTAGTGGGATTTCATGCACTGCCTTATGTTACAGCCTGTTTTATAAAATGTAGTTTGATGAAGTAAAGAAAGAAGATTAATACAAAAATATACAATTAATTGTAGCCCAAAATTCCAACATTCTCCCACTTGGGCAACATTAATTGTATCCGAAAAAAAAGGTTTAGTAAATGACTCTCAGGCTGTAACATCTGTATGGCCATATAAAGACAACATCTCGAACAACCCCGACCAACTAAATTACCGAGCGTCGAACTATGACCGTCAGAGTATCACTCAATGATACAAGATAACCATAATCACAACACTAAGCAATCAAGCCGTCATGGGTCAATGTGGTGGTATAGCCGAAATAGCATCCCTTATGTGATCAAATTTGATGCTACTTCAGTCGGTCCTAATCTTTCTGTAACTTTACACCTATAACGGGCTAGAAAGACTTTTGAGCAAATAATGCTCCCTGATTTGTCTCACAAACCTGAATGCGCGTAAACTTTACGGTGCTTTATCAGAGACAAACTTTAGTGACAATACCGTCGTACTTGAGACTAAGCACCAAGTCTCAAGATTTTCTTTAAACAACTGTCATGTGCACATGATATAAAATAACTGCATGCATGTCAATATATACACATATATATTGTCGACGACAAGATACAATAAGAGAGTATCACAAACTCCCACTAACCAAAAGGATCAAAGGACTCTAAGATACCCATGTCTATAACATGTTTCTTAAAAGTTATGGGTCTAAGTCCTTTAGTTAGTGGATCTGCCAACATTGATTCTGTATCAATGTGTTCAATGACAATGTCCCCATGCTTTACCAGCTCGCGAACTTTAAGATATTTAATTTCCATGTGCTTAGAACCACCCGTAGTTCGGTTATTCTTGGAATAGAAAACCGCAGCACTGTTGTCACAATAGATTACTAATGGTCTAGCAATGGAGTCAATAACTTTAAGACCCGAAATAAAATTTCTGAGCCAAACAGCGTGAGATGACGCCCCATAGCATGCAACAAACTCTGCCTGCATAGTCGAGGAAGCTATAAGTATTTGTTTAACACTTTTCCAGGAAATAGCTCCTCCAGCCAACATGAATATATAACCTGAGGTAGACTTCATATCATCGGAGCAACCAACAAACTCAGAATCAGTATACCCGATTACCTCAAGGTTATCTACTCTTTTGTAGATCAACATGTTAGCCTTAGTTCGCTGCAAATATCTCATTACCTTTTTAGCAGCAGTCCAATGTTCCCTTCCCGGGTTAGACAAATATCTACCAAGAACACTAACCGGAAAGGCAAGATCTGGTCTAGTACAGACCTGAGCATACATTAAGCTACCAACTGCACTGCTATAAGGTATACCTTTCATCGATTCCTTCTCAATATCATTCTTGGGACATTGATCTTTATTAAACTTATCTCCTTTTACTATTGGTACTTCTCCTGGCTTGCAAGATTGCATAGCAAATCGCTCAAGTACTTTTTCAATGTAACCTCTTTGACTCAGTCCCAACACATTTCGAGATCTGTCTCGACAAATCTCAATTCCAAGCACATAAGCAGCCTCACCCAAGTCCTTCATATCAAAAGATCTAGACAATATGCTTTTGGTCTCGTGTAGCATTGTCAGATCATTACTTGCGAGAAGGATATCATCCACATAGAGAACAAGAAAGATGAAACTACTTCCACTAGTCCTCATATAAACGCACTGATCAAACGGATTTTCAACAAATCCAAAAGATGATATTACCTCATCAAATTTCAAATACCATTGTCGTGAAGCCTGCTTTAATCCATAAATGGATTTCTTTAATTTACAAACCATGTGCTCAGATCCTTCTACCTCGAAACCCTCTGGTTGTTCCATATAAACATTCTCTAAGAGGTTTCCATTTAGAAAGGCTGTTTTCACATCCATCTGGTGTAACTCAAGATTGAAGTGTGCAACAAGCGCCATCAAAATTCTGAATGCATCTTTAGAGGAAACTGGAGAATAAGTCTCAGTATAATCAACACCAGCTCGTTGAGTGAATCCTTTAGCAACCAGTCTTGCCTTATAACGTTCAATATTTCCTTTAGCGTCTTTCTTAGTTTTGAAGACCCATTTACAACCAATTGTCTTTTGTCCATCCGGTGGTTCTGTGAGTTCCCACACATCATTAGCCGTCATAGACTGTAACTCATCTTTCATTGCACTCAGCCATTCATTACTTTGTGATCCATTGACCGCTTCCTCAAAGTTTGTGGGATCACTCACTAATCCACCGTAATCTTCATTAAGAAAGACAATGTAATCATTAGATAAGGCCGGTTTCCTTACCCTAGTTGATCTCCTCACGGGAACCATTTCTGTAACAACTGGAGGATTTTCAACAATTGCGTTTCGTTCCTCTTCATGTGCACCATCGGATGAATCAATGTTTTCAACAGGAGGCGTCACAACTGTTGTTCCCGTAGACGCTGGTATGGGAATAAGGACAAAGTTTCGATCATTTGAGGATGTAGCAGGAAAGTCTTGAACTTCTGCTATATCATTTTCTAGAAATTTCGCATTAAGAGATTCTATTACTTTATTTCCTCTTGAGGGACAATAGAATCTATAACCCTTAGATCTTTCCGGATATCCTATGAAGAAAGCACGAACTGTTCGGGGATCAGTCTTTTTCTCAACTGGATTAAATACTCTCACTTCAGCTGGACAACCCCAAACACGAAAATGATTAAAACTAGGCTTTCTTCCAGTCCATAGTTCAAATGGAGTCTTCTGTATAGATTTACTGGGAACTCTGTTGAGAATATATGAAGCTGTTTTAAGTGCTTCTCCCCACAGATAATTAGGCAAGTTGCTTCTATCCATCATGCTCCTTACCATATCCATCAGAGTTCGGTTTCTTCTTTCTGCTACGCCATTCTGCTCAGGAGTATAAGGCATAGCATATTGTGGTACAATGCCACAATCTTGCAGAAACTTAGCAAATGGCCCTATCTACTGTCCGGAATCAGTATGTCTACCATAATATTCACCACCTCTATCCGATCTCACAATCTTAATTGTTTTCTCCAATTGTTTTTCAACTTCCAACTTGAAAATCTTGAATTTCTCCAAAGCCTCCGACTTTTCTTTTATAAGAAATACATAGCCGTAGCGAGAAAGGTCGTCTATAAAGGTGATGAAATATTTATTTCCACACAAAGTGGTTTGAAGGGGTCCACAGATATCTGTATGCACAATCTCCAATAGATTAGTGCAACGTGTGGCTCCCTTCTTGCGAGTTTTTGACAACTTCCCTCGAATACAATCAATACATGTTTCCATATTACTGAAATCAAGTGAAGGGAGCAAATTGTCCTTCACAAGGCGTTCCACTCGCTCTTTAGATATGTGGCCTAAACGTTTGTGCCACAATATCGAGGACTTCTCTTTCGACAAAACTCTTTTAGGTGCTGAAGATTCAGCATACAAGGATTCAATACCATATGAAGGTATCAAATCCAATTGATAAAGTCCATTAGACAATCTACCACTACCAACAACCTTTGAATTTAGTGACAACTGCATAGAACCATTCTGAAATAAACAGCTAAATCCAAATTTGTTCAACAGTGAAACAGAAATCAAGTTTCTCCTAAAAGTGGGAATATACAGAACGTTTTCCAAAACAAGCTCAAAGCCTGAATCTAAAGGAAGTTTAACAACTCCAATAAATTCAGCTTCAGCTTCTGAATTGTTTCCCACTTTCACCTTACTTTCACATTCATTTGGCTTCCTTTGCTTCTGGAATCCCTGCATGTTCACAGCAATGTGAATAGATGCACCACTATCTATCCACCAAGTATTCGGAGAAACATCGGCAAGGTTTGATTCAAAACAAACCAAAGCTGATAATTTACCTCCCACATTCTTCTTCTTTTTCTTTTCAAGCCAATTCTTGTATTGATAACAATCTTTCTTCAAGTGCCCCATTTTCCCACAAAAGAAGCATTTAATACCACCTTTGGCACTTACAGGTGCATACTTTCGAATCGCTTTGCCCTGTCTTTGTCCAACACTGGGTTTCTTAAAAGTCTGAGGCGCTTGATTGTTCCTTGGTTTGAATCCCTTTTTAAACACCTTTCTTTTATGAAAACTTGGACCTGCATCAGTTATCGTAAAAGCACTTGGTCTCATGTCTTTCTTAATCTTTTCCTCCTCAGCTACACAGCGAGTAATGAGCTCGTTCACTGTCCAACTCTCTCCTTGAGTGTTAAAAGCAGTCTTAATCATTCCAAACTCAGGAGGCAGAGAACTGAGGATCCGAGGAACTATGTAATTCTCTGGTAAATCTATTTTGTGGGCGCTCAGTTTGGACTGCACATGCACCCATCTCATAATGTATTCCCTCACATTGGTAAAATCTCTGTAAGCCAAAGCATTCATCATCTCTAGCAGGTGTGTGATCTCTGCATTGTCAGACACCTGATATCGCTCTCCAATGGCAGCAAGAAGAACTTTTGCATTATTAGTTTCCGGCAAACCACTAAGAAGATGATCCGGGATTGACCTTTTCATGGCCAACATGCACATTTTATTGGCATGTGTCCATTTCTCATAATATTCCTTTTCCCGGACTGAGCTCGCATCAGTAGGCACCCCAGGTTCATCCACTGTAAGACCCATATCCTGGTTGATGCAGCCCATAGCAAACTCGAGGTCTTGTTTCCATTTCTTATAATTTGAACCGCCTAGGACCTCTATAGTGGTAGCGTTATTGCACATATTGAAGGAAACTGTAGAACAAAAGTAATGCAATCATTTAGTGTCATGAGCCATTTAAAATTGATTAATTCGATCCAAAATTAATGAAGAATCCTCATGCCCTAATGTCAACTCCCCTTTGGGTAGAGAAAACATAAGGCAGAGAAATCTTCCCATAAGGATCATAAAATTATTTGACAAATTTATTCCCTTTGGGAAACAAATAGTCTAATCCCACACCCGATCACGTGTCACCATGGATGATCCACTTTGGTGAAATCATACACAGCACAATGTGCTATAAACTGTGGGAATTAATACATGCTACTTTTAAGAAACCACCACCTGTCACATACAAGTGAGCCACTTTGGCGGCCAAACACTTGTAGCACATTATGACGTTCCTTCATTAAATAAATGCATGTATTAATTAGAACCAACTGTCACCATAAACAGGTCACTTTGGCAACCAAATGTTCATGGCACAACATGGTCACACCTTTCTAGGCTCATATCACTTATCACATTAGATATTATGTGTGATACCTTACTCGTGTATATATATATGTATATACTTATTCCTTTCCACGAGTCTTACTTTAAAAAGATTGCGTAAAATTAATATTATAATATGCGCAATTATTGTTTAATAGTTTAGGTTAGCATAGTCCCAAACACATAGATTTAATGCCTAATCCACTTGGATTAGGTTTTATACATTGACACATTTATATCTTAATACGCAATATTTACACTGCCCAGTTTTATTTATTTACAAGGGCTTTAGCATATGTACAATATCCCCATTGGTTTCTCAGACAAACAGATGAGGATATTTTGTCCGGGCTTCAGCTTCTGGTTCCCAGGTTTCATTACCCTGAGACCAACCTATTTTAACTACCGGCACTATCTTACCACGAATTTGCCTCACATTGCAATCTAAAATTGCCAACGGAATATTGTATTCTCCAACATTCGGAACATATCCTTCCACAACGCTTTCAACATCCAGATTTCTGAAAGTGTTGATTCCTTCTCCAGCTGTTTGAAATTGTATTTGTCCAGACTGACAATCAATTGTAGCTCCATTTCTTTTCATCCATTGCATACCAAACATGACATCAATGCCCGGATCCATCTCCGTGACAAAGAGGTCAACTTTTACAATGAGGAAATCAACACGTACCTCACAATCACGACATGGTCCCCACATTTTGACGGGGACATCTTTCCACGAAGTGATAATTGATGCATATTGGGTTCTATCCCAAGGCATTCCCATCTCTTTTGCTGACCTTTTGGAGATGAAGGAGTGCCAAACTCCCGTATTGAAAACCCCTTTGAGGTGATATCCATCAACCCATACATTTCGTTCCAGCCTCCAAGATGGTTGACTTGAGCTTCCCGCCATTCGAACAGAATTTCAGTGTTTATTTGTAGAAGCGTTTGTATTGAGGAGGATAACTTTAAACGACGGTTTTAGCCTTTTATAGGCTTCAGCTCTGAATGTTACCGTTTTCACGATTGACAATGTCAATTGACAATTGTCAATCGTGATACACATTTGTCAACCTATTTATTTATTTATTTACTTTTGACGCACGTTATTGTCAATTGTTAGACGTGTGTCACCATCAATTGATATTATATTATAATAATATAATATAACAATACAATATAATAATAATATAAATAATAATATTATTATTATAACAATCATTATAATCCGTCCTTTTATGGTACGGTTATCGAGATAAACCATACTTATCCAAATGTCACGCTTATCGATATTATCCGATAGCGTTACGCATATCGAGATTATTCATACTTATCCGATTGCGTTAATAACAAACATCATTCAAAACTTTAATGATGTTGCCAAAATTTAAACGGTCGTTATCGTCGATTTAAACTCGATAACCGAAGATATCAGAAAGAGAAAACAACGAAATATAATCAAAATTTCTCCTCAGAATTGTAAATCCGTATAATCCGCTCTGATACCACGTGTTGACTATCTCATATACTCGGAGAAGTCACAATTCTCAATAAACAGCGGAAACAGGATCGTTTACAGGGATTTACAATCACAAAGGAAGGACCGGATAGTAAACGTACCCGTAGTTGACATTTTGTGGATGTAGAAGATGAATTCAAGGAGCGTAGATCCTTTTCCCCTTTTCCTTCCTGTACGGCTGCTCTCGATGGAGGAGGCGTAAGAAACTGACGATCGAAACCTTATGAATCGATTTCCAGAAATCTCATATTTATATATATGGTTTTCATTGTGAAAAGTCAGTTTTGCCCTTTATTAAATAAAAGTCTGAAGGACAGGGGAAGGGACCTAGCCGTAAATTACCATAATCCATAAAACCTACGGTCTTATCCATCAACAGACCATAGGCTATAAATGGCCTACACCCAGCCGTAAACCACATTAAATAATCGAGATGCGCATATCCCAATAACTTTAGTGATCACAATACTTTAGTGGGATTTCATGCACTGCCTTATGTTACAGCCTGTTTTATAAAATGTAGTTTGATGAAGTAAAGAAAGAAGATTAATACAAAAATATACAATTAATTGTAGCCCAAAATTCCAACACAACAAACCATCGAGGCGGATCCGGCCGCCTTAATTCCTTCTGTTAATCTCCGACGAAAGCTACGAGGAAGCGTTCAATCATATAAGCCGTCGTATAATGTAGAATGCAGACGATAAGCGAGGCAGCACATTATGTCGGAGCATATTTTCCGGCTCATAAACTTTCGATGGTTTCGGTCTGAAGCCGAAGATGTATGATAATGAAGTGCTCATAAACTTTCGATGGTTTCGGTCTGAAGCCGAAGATGTATGATAATGAAGTTAAGTGCTATATAATGCCAGGGGTAGGAAACCCATGGGTGTCTGTGCTATTCACGGATAGAGAGCAAGAGAGTCAGGGATCGTTATGGAAAGGAGTCAAGGTTTAACGACGTTGTTCCTGACGTTTGCATCCGTTCTGGTTGCATTTTTCCTGTTGGCCATGGTGGTGAGAGGGGTACCAATCACTACCATGGTCTACAACGATTGCATTAGCTTTCAGGCAGATGTACCCGATATTGAGTACACATTTGTTATCAATGGTGTCATCGATGCGTTAGTTGCACATACGAGCTCCAGAGGCAACCAGATGCGTAACCATTTCTCTGTCAATGGCTACCAGTGCTATGGCGGCTCATGGTGCAATCCCCGACTCTCCGCAGAGGAGTGCAGTATTTGTTTAAGAACGGCAGAGATCAAAATAAGAATGAAGTGTCCATTCCCCACGATTGGGCTGATGGATTGTGGGAGGAAGATCGATCCCAATCCCTTCAACGATTAGTGAACCGGAAGCTTTCAGATAACTACGACTGGCATCTGTAGCAGAGGCCGTTAAAAGATGCAACGGGGAACGGCTATTGGATCAAGAGCTCGAGGGCAGGTCTTGTTCTCGAAGCTACATCTTCTGTTTGCAGAGCTTAATTTGCATTACATTTTTACTAAGCGTACATTTATAAAACGTATGACCATAACTATATCAAGCGATAAACAACTCATCGATATCAGTTCTCATTGTCGATTTGTCGACGATACGAGAAAATCGAACTCAGCACCACTTGCTTAATACAAAACTTAAGACAATTAATTTATATTATATAGTTTAACTTTGTACACTACTCTCGGAAAATCCGAATCGAGCAATTTTATTAAGATGTTATGGTGGGCATGATTCATAGGACTGGTTAATGTTTTGAGAACAAAACAAAAGATAAAATCGGGGGTTTAATTTGTTCATCGATCGATCAAGCTCTTATTGTTTTAAGCGCTTACGTCATCGGGTGTTTATATGAAATACATGTATATGTATTTTCGGTTGGTTACTAGAAGAAAAGAATTTTTAAAAATTATTCTTATATTTCACAAAATATTGAGTAAATATAATCTTCAATGGATGATGCAATATCTTAAAACCAGAAAATTTCGTATTATTTATTATAATGTGATCCCAAAAACCCTAAGAACGGACGTGCCGAAAAAAGCCCTGAGCAGATAGATGGAGGAAGGAGTAGGCAATCGGGAAGTCGAGGTTGCCCCCGCCCTTGTCGCCGTCCACCCTTCCCACTCCTCCGTCGTCGTAGCCGTCGCCTCCGACCTCCGCGTCTACGACCTCTCGTGCGTTCCGCTTTCGCCCGTTCCTCCTCCCCGTTTTCCTTTTTTTGTTTCTGTCTTTCTTCTTATATGAGGGATTTCGTTGATCTTCTCCGGCAGCGGGGATCGTCCGGTGACGTTGGGCGATGAACCTGGGATGTCTAACCATTCAGATTCGATCCGAGCCATAAGGTATGCGCCGGACGGGGAGCTGTTCGTGTCTGCTGGGGACGACAAGCGCGTCAATGTTTGGTCCGTGGATTCTTGGCGGTGCATCGGAACGGTGTAAGTGTGTATAGCTTTGTGGAGTGGCGTTGGATGCTGAATTCATCAGATTTGGTCTCGTCCGAGTGATATTTTGTTGTCTATTTTGAGGCTCGCATGCTGCATTGACTGAATACTTCGTGATGGACTATTCTGAAACAAAGCAATTCCGTTGTTGTTGTTTTTCTAGGTGTTGTGAGAAGAGAGTGAGTTCTGTTGCCATAAGTCCCAATGGACTCTATGTATGTTTTGCGGATAAGTTTGGAGTTGTGTGGGTCGTGAGCGTAGAGAAGGATGATGCGGATCAACAGTTTGTCAAGGACAAGCCAGCACCTATGCTTGCTCACTACTGTAGCATAATCACCAGCTTAGTAAGTGGTACTTCTCCTTTCTAACCAAGAAAATTGGCCTCACCGTTTATGGACTTTATTCCCCTGCCTTTCATGCTTTGTCGGAAGATTAATTTTCTACTAATTCTGGTCAAGTGGCCGTGTGACCGAATAGTTATGTTGCTGTGGGCATTTATTTTCTCTTGCTACTTAGCGATTTCTAAAATATTGCAGGCATTTTCACCAGACGGAAGGTTTCTTGTTAGTGCTGACCGGGATTCGAAGATCCGCGTAATACTTCAACGTCACTTCAATCAGTTAAAGTCACCTTATATTAACTTTGTATCTAATGTGATCTGGTGTCAGGTTTCTGTGGTTCCAAAAGAACCTCTTAAGGGAGCTCATGAGATACAAAGCTTTTGTTTGGGTCACTCTGAGTAAGTGGAACAACATCTTATACATGTTATTGATCCAAAATCTTGCCCTTTGCTAATGTGAAATGTTTCTTTGTGATCATGATTGACTGGTGGAGGGAATTGTTCTTTTAAAAATGAAAAATTGATTTGTGGGTGCTCTATGTATCTTAATCAAACTTATTGATTATTCTTGCGAGAATTATTTTTGCTTCACTAATGCAATTAAAAACAAAAGAAAAAGGAGCTGGATGCATTTATTGATGTGCTGAAACTAATGGATGTGTTTTCCTTTCTACCTTTCTGTTGCCATACACGGGTAAGATTTTGCTGATGCTAATATTGCTTCTTATGTGGTTCAGATTTGTGTCGTGCCTTGATTTTGTCTACACATCAGAGTATTCGAAAGGCCTTCTCGTTTCCGGAAGTGGGGACTCTACGGTAGGTGGCCGCTGCTGACTGGTGCTTTTGTAGTTCAATTGAATTATCCTCTTACCTGACCAACATTCCCCTTTTACTTAGGTTCGTCTATGGGACTGTGAAACAGGTTCTCTCTTAGATATTTTTGACGTAGGATCCAAGGTAAAGATCACGCTTCCTTTTTGCTGGATGAATTTTGTTGAATTTCATTTTCATATCTATTGAACGATTAGTATAGCTTCGGTTGACGTTGTCTATTGATTATTGTTGTTCCACTAGTATGCTGAGGATATAGTGCCTTTTCTCGTTCATTTGAATTTGTATGTTAACGCTCCTGTGGGTGGATATCAGTGCAAGGTGGATTCTTGTATATATTTTTATGTTCCTGATGGATAAGCATGTGTCTGACTGCACTCTCAAAAGAAATGGTTCTTTAACTGATTGTTTATGTGATCTGTAAAGGTGGATGATTTTGCCCCCAATGGGGTGGAAGGAGAGATGCATTATGCTGTTACCGATCTTTGCGCTTCCCCCAATGATACACGTATAGCTGTTGCAGTCCAGAGGTAGTCTTCAGCAGCATTCTCTTGAACAAATTTTTAAGTTTCTCCCATTGTGGATTTTACTGATTATGTATACTACTTGCTACGTAGCTTGAACGGAATAGTCTTGCTGAACTGTGATCTTCCCGGGAAAACTCTTTCTATCATCAGGGTGAGGAAACAATCTCTTTGTTTTTTAGTTTCGTAGATATACTGTCCTTGGGAAAATGCCTACAATCGGATCTTTAACCTGTCATCCTGCAGGTTGTGCGAATAGCAGGGGAGGCCTTCATTCCCACGTCCCTGGGAACAGGCTCTGGTCAAAATCTTATGTGGATGGTCGCCGGTGTATCAAAGCTAACGGGTCTTGATTCTACTTTGCCCATCGTCCTCGTGAAGACGATGACTGGATTCAGGAGCAACACCGATCAGGAGCCAACTGTCCAACCGAGCAACGAAATTCCGGGCAGTCTGAAACTGCTCGAGCATTTGCAGGGATCTCTGCAAGTAGAAGACCACGCCATCTCGGCCGCTGCCAATGCCTGGAGATTAGCAATGTGCAACTTGATGGTGAAGAAGCAATATTCTGCGGAGATGCGGGAATTTCGCAAAAGGACGAGGAATGACAAGAAAGCCGCTCAATGACAGAGGCAACGAGTTTTGGTTCCCTTTTTTGTTTCCTCGTCGATTTTATGTTTCTAAATTAAGTTTTTTGTAGAATTGATGTAGTAGATCTTCGGTGGATTTGGTTTTTCTTTTATTTATTTATTTATTTAAATGGGGAATGGAAATCTGACGTGCTATCATTATATTTATAGCTTGCATATTGCCAAATTTGTGCGCTTGAGAGAATCACCAGGATCGTTTAGGTATCGAAAGGTTTGAAGATTCCGATAATAATGGTTATGGATATTTCAAGTACAATTATTCCTTCTCCATCAAAACCCATGCATCGTTTAAAAATGGATAAGACAAGGGCGTTGGATGAATGAATTTCCCGCTGTTTCCGTTTTACCAACTTAACATATGCCCGATTCAATCGTTCTTGGGTTGGTATCTCGTCCATACATAGGCGGTGGTCCTCCTCCGTTGCTATCCGCTCCGATCGAGTTGTGGATGAGAGGTTGGAACCTGCTTGTTTTGTATCCCGAGATTGAATCCTCATGAACAAACCCTGGAGTTAAGTACTTAATTACGGTTCAACGATCTTCTTTAAAGCTCGTTCCTGACGTTTATGGGGGGCTGTTCGATAAGAACTCGCATGAAGCTGATGAGTAACTTGTGTATTCAAAACCATGCGTATCCCATTGCCTTGCAGTCGAATTCGGAAAATCGGAATTACTGAACATGTTCTGTGAAAAGTTTGCAGCTCTTTCATCGGAAAATCAGAAGACATGATTGTTTACACAGTAAAGCCAATTTGGGCGATAATGTTGGTAAAACTCATTAGATTGACGAAGAATAACGGATGGATCTTATGGTTGATAGTCGAAGCATAACCGTGAAGATCAGTCGAACTTTGACTAAGTCTTTGTTGAAGGAAATGTTTCATTGAGTAAATCTTGGTCGAAAGAAATGTTTCAATCGAACTTCGACTAAGTCTTGGTCGAAGGAAATATTTCAGTCGAACTTTGACTAAGTCTTGGTCGAATGGAATGTTTTAGTCAAACTTTGACTAAGTCTTGGTCGAAGGAAATGTTTTAGTTGAAATTTGACTAAGTCTAGGTCGAAAGAAAGGTTTCAGTAGAACTTCGACTATGTCTTTGTCGAAGGAAGGATTTTCAGTCGAAGTTCCAAGACTTGGCTAAATTTCAGTAGAAGTTTCAGACTTAGACAAATTTCGGTCAAAGTTTCAGACTTAACCAAATTTCAGTCAAAGTTCTAGACTTAACCAAATTTCAATCGAAGTTCCAGACTTAGTCAATTTTCAGTCGAAGTTCCAAGATTTGGCCAATTTCCATTCGAAGTTCTATCAAGACTCAGTCGAAATACGTTAAGCGTGCAGTTAGTTTTAATAAAGCATGTGTAAAATGTCTCTAGCGGTTGTGTTAGCTGTTACTATCAGGATATGATCAAGTGTTAGTATAAATATGGGGTTAGTATCTTGTAATCAATACAACAACACAGAGTCAGACACTTTGTCTTTATCTTAGTTTTATTTTTATGAAACCTCTGTAATAGTCTCTTGTAAACACACGACAATCATTCAAAGATCCCGAAGGGCTGCTTGGTCGTCTTCTTGTAACTTGTTCTCCAGAAATTAAAGTAAGTGTTTTTGCACATGCAATCTTGTTCTTGTTCTTGTTCTTCACATTATTGTTTGTCTGAAAGTCTTGGCGACCACATTTCTTGAATATTTTTAGTCCCCGTTATATTGCGACGTGTTTCATCCCGTAAACACGTTTTTGACGACCACAGTGGGAGTCGGAAACATGTCTTGTGTGAATATGTAAACTGTCAACATGTTTTTGGTGTGGTGAGTGGGACGATGATCCCTTCTATGACAAAAGGTTTGTTCGATCGCTCGTCGCGGACGAGGCTTGAAAAATAGCCCTCCGAGAGTGGGATGCGCGAATAACTATGAAAATTGCCCTCCGTAGTATAATGGATTGACTAGAAAATATGTATCGGGAATTTGAATCATTCCGTTTGATGACTTTGCGTTTGGCAGTTCTTTGTCCTACGCATGTTCATATGGAAACTCGACAAGTAACGAAAGTGATCCAAAAATTTGTAATCCTCCGCACGTTCTTATTGAAACCCAGCAAATAGCCTTCAAGGATCAAGCAATACGTGATGCTTCAAAGATCCGGTCAACATAAAGTGATACAAAATTATGTGATGCTTTCACTCTCGGTTTCGAATGGCATAATAGATTCACTCGACTGGTTCATAGCAGGTGTTGGAAAATTCTTCACGAACCTGTGGTAAAGCTTAAACCCGAATGATAACGAGCACGTAATAGTCTGTCGGTTCTCACTGAATCATTCGTCCCTCCCATCAACGTGAAGACATCAAGCGGGGATAAAGTCATTTCACGAATATTCGTGTTCAAACAAGAAATCATATTTCTTCATGAAGCAAACTCCTTGAAGACGAACAATTATTTATTCACCAAAATGTGTGAACTTCAACCACAAATGTGGCTCTTGTCAACTTCGCCCTACCTTTCGTGGATCCAGTGGCAATCTCTCCCTCACTAAGGATAATCCTCGTTAATGAAACCAACGATGTTATTACTAGCTCTTAACAATGAAAGACGACTGAATTTACCAAGTTTGGCAGCCTATGCTGCATAGCGGTGGATGTTCGTCCTCGTAGACTATATGCGCGAGAGTATGCTCTCGTCCTTTATACCAATACAGTTGTTCACCATTGATCCGAGCTCGATTGCATCTCGTTGTGAGAATGTGAATTGGAATGTGAATTGTAATAAGCTCTTGTTTACGTATAAAAATTTTGAGCTCGATCGAGAAGATTTTGACTCTCGATCGAGAAGAAATCAATAAGATATATTCCGAAGATGGAAGATTTTATGCTCACGATTGTGGGAATTAATTTGGATAATCAATAGAGAAGTATTAGAGAGAGAGAAGAAAAAATTATAAATTATTAATTGATTGAGAGAGAAAGAACATGAGATAACGGTCTATATTGGCTACCATGGTCATCTCATTTCTAATCGACTCATGGTGGTACATCTTTCTATATGCTTATCGTAAAGTGCCATGTCCAACCTCATGGAACGAAACTAGGGTTGTTTAAAGGAAAGGAATGTTTTCTCATTATATTGTTTACCTCACGACAGGAGTATTCAGACATGATCTTCGAAGGAAGGAAGAGAATACGAAGGAAGGAGGAGAATACGAAGGAAGGAAGAGAATACATTCGGCTGGAGCAATGCCGAGAGCGTCGACTGATGGAGGCAAGTTCCGGCGGTTAAGTTCTTTCTTTAGGAGTCCCAAGTAGTTGTTGAAATGAATTTGTCGGTTTTGCATGTAAATTACTGGAGCGAAAACATACAAATTCTGCATTAGTTTAGCTTAGCATTTCAGTTGTAACTCTTACTAAAGAAAATGGAGCAATGAAGGTGCCGATCTTCCTACCGCGGGAATTTCTTAGATGACATGATATAATACCTCAAGAATTGTTGTAACTAATTGTCAGGCAGAAGTTGAGCCAGTCATTGACCTTGTAAGTGTAACTTTAAACTAGTTATCCTCATCCGTCAATTATAAGTGCAAAGTTTCTGGGTTTCAGTCCATTTATGATGCAATAGCTAAAGAAACGCCACAGCTTCGAATGAACAGTATATATATCTACCTTCTCTTCAGAAATTACCGTGGAATGAGTCTGAATCATGTTAACTCTGCACAGAAAATAACTGCTAAATAAGAACTTATACTCCAAATAGTGAAGTTACCACAGTCAATTGTATATATATTTAGACATAGCCACGCCATCCGGCAAGTGACAGTTTGATTACTACGGTGCCCAAAATCCAAGGCAAGACACTTCCGGATTCTGCATATACACCCAATAGATTCAGTGAGAACCGACAGACTATTACCTACAAGGAAAACAAAATGCCCCGCAACCAAGTAAGCAAGGACAATGCCAACCAAAACTTAGTTACATAGTGAATAGAGCAGACAGCCCAATAAGATTTTCATGAAAATATGGAAAATTACGGAATAAAATTTAACTACATTTCTAGTCGACCAATAATAGAACTGTCTCTTCTGCAAGTTTATAACTTTCAGCTGAATGATACAGAAGGTCGACATCGACAAGATGGAGAGTTGGAAAGGTCAGGCAATGTAAGAGTTTTATAGATGTAAGGCTAATAGATATTCGGTTTTCTTGTGCCTTGGGTTGCTGCAATGAATTCATCTCCCCTCTTATCTCTCAAAAGTCGAACTGGGATGGGTTGAAATTGGACGGAAAATAAAAGGAAAATCAAACATTAACATTACCTCCAGTCCTCACTTGTCGCCATGTTTAGTTGTGTGTGTTAACCATCTTGAACCCAAATCTTCACAGTCCTATCACCATCTAGGCCAGCAGAGGCAATCATATTCTCTTTGGGATGGCAGGAGACGGATATAACCGTATCAGTGTGGCCTTCGAGCTTCTGGATGGGATTCCTCCCCTGGAGGTCCCATATGCAAACAGATCGATCTTCAGAGCCACTAACTATGTATTTCCCATTTGTCACTGAAAATGTGGATGTCACACAGTAGACACTATTCTTGTGGCCAGTATAAATCTTCAAAGACTTCCCTGTCTGGTAGTTCCAAAGTTTCTGCCATCACAAACCAATAAAAAATGTAAGAAACAGGACAAGACCTCGTACAATTCCAGACCATAATCTTAATTGTCCGTCATTAGGTCAAAAGAGGTTGATCCGGGCGCATATTTGGTATGAGCTCCATCTTCATTTCAAAGAAGCTAAAGCTAGCAAGTTATCATCTGATTGATCCCAGCCTATGAGTCTATTATTTGCTGATCTAACAAGTTATCGGCTAACTCAAGTCTACTCAGCAAATACCGAGCTAAGGTAATGTCTACGAAATTCCCATAAATCAACACAAAGATTTGGGCATTGGGCTAATCTCATGCTCAGAGTAGCCTTATCGTATCAGCTGCTAATCAAGATTTTGCATTGATAACCATGAAAAGAAGTTCAACAGGGGATGAAGATACCCACAAGAGTGTCATTGAGTGTGGCGACAAGGATGAATTTGCCATTGGGCGAGAACTTCGCAAATGAAACCGCAGGGACCTTGTCGTCGATCAATGTCTTGAGGCATGTTCCATTCTCGGCATCCCATATCTTACACGAACCATCGCCACTTCCCGAAACAATCAAAGATCCATCACGATTAAACCCCACAGAAGTGATTGGCATGTGGTGGCCCTGAATAACATGGAGGCACTTTCCGGTCTTAACCTCCCACACGCGGATCGTCTCATCGAATGAACCTGAGACGATCAGATTTGACTGAGGGTTAAAGTTGACACAGAAGACAAAGTCCGAGTGGCCACGGAGGGTCTTCAGGCAATCGAAGGGCGGGTGAGAGGACCAGATGCGGAGGGTGCAGTCATCGGAGGCGGAACACACGTAGTGGTTGTCGGAGGACCAGGCAAGGTCCGATATACCCTCTGAGTGGCCGAGGAAGTGGTGGAGAAGGGTTAGGTTTAGGTTTGGGGAGACGGAGTAGAGGATGAGGGACTTGTCGAGGGAAGCCGTGGCAAGGAGGTCGCCGTCGGTGGAGAACTTAGCGCAGGAGACGGCTCCGGAATGGCCTGTTAGGGTTTTTGTGGAGGCGGTAGGGCTTGTCCTCCGGTGGTTGTGTGGCGGAGCCGCCGTGCGTCGCCATTCCTCGGCCGGAGCAGAAGTCCCCGTCCGTCACCAAGTAATAGGAAAAGAATAGTGGTACGTTTACATAAAATTTATTAATGGATCAGAAAACTCCGATCCCAATTCATTAAACCCAAACCCTAATTACTCTTCTGCCCAAATTCAGGGAGATGGACATCCTCAAGCGAGAGCTCGCGAAGAAGCGGCAGTCCCTCGCGGCGGACACCGGCGGGAAACGCATCTTCAAGCGCTCCGAAATCGAGCAGAAGCACGTCCAGCAGCTCCGCGAGCAAGAGAAGCGCGAGCTCGAAGCCAAATCCCGCCGGTCTCGCGATGCCGCTGCATCCGCTTCCTCCGTTGCCTCTTTGTCTTCCTCCGTGCCCTCTTCTCTCGCAAATGTGGCTTCCTCCAACCCCTCGGCTACGTCCCTTAGGTCTTTGACCGATGAACAGAACATCGACAACCTTGTGATACCTAAGCAGGAAGTGATCCAACGCCTCCGGTTCCTCAAACAGCCGGTTATGCTTTTCTGGGAAGATGACGCAGCTCGTCTTGATAGGTTGAAGTACGTCCTAAAGGCAGGGGATTTCGAGGTGGACAGCGATATGACTGAGGGACAGACGAACGATTTCCTCCGGGACATTGCAGAGCTTAGGAAGAGACAGAAGGCGGGGGTTTTGGGAAATGAGACAAGAAGAGGAAGAAGGATAGGGATGAGGGGGACGATGGCGAGAAGATCGCAAATGATGGTGGGGACGAGGATGGGGATTTGACCTGGGACGGCGGGTCGAGCTGCGTCGACAAGGATAAGGATCTGAAGAGGATGAAGGCGAATTTCGATGATTTGTGTGAGGAGGACAAGATCCTGGTTTTCTTCAAGAGGTTGTCGAACGAGTGGTCAGGAGTTGGATGAGCTGCCAGAGGTGGAGAAGAGGACGGCAAAAGGGAAGTCAATGGTTGCCACGTTTAAGCAGTGCGCTCGGTACTTGAATCCACTGTTCAAGTTCTGCAGGAAGAAGGTGCGGCGTGTTTATGGCAGAATCAACTTCTTCAATTTCTTGATGGATGGCCTTGCCTGCTTGTTGCTGAGCTTGTTCCTCATCTCATGATTGAGAATGTCGACCTGTGATGAATATTTGAGTTCTCAGCTTTGTTGCTTCTTGGTTAGAAGATACACATGCCGTTTTTGTGCTGCTGCCGTCTTTATCGTTGTTTGAATGAGCATCCTGATAGTATCTGTAGTCACCTATATGCACTCTCGTGTGTTTCTTTTGATGCAGGTGCTACCTGATGATATCAGGCAGGCGTTGATGCTAGTTGTGGAATGCTGCTTGAGGAGAGACTACTTGGCTGGAATGGACCATTACATCAAACTCACTATAGGGAATGCACCCTGGCCGATAGGTTGGTATCCACGAGCGTTCTGCCAGGGAAAAGATTTACACCAACAGCGTCGCCCATATCATGAACGACGGGACCACTCGTAAGTACCTTCAATCGGTGAAAAGATTAATGACGTTCTGCCAGCGGCGATATCCCACTCTCCCATCCAAGGCTGTTGAGTTCAATAGCCTTGCTAATGGTAGCGACCTGCAATCGTTGCTAGCGGAAGAGAGGGTCTCAGTTGGCAGGGGGAGTCATGCAAATGAGGACATGCTTCGGCTGATGGCAGCTCCCAAGGAAAGCTAGGTCGTCTCTGTATGGTGAATTTTCTCCTATTTCGATTGCTAATGTAGTTAGTGGCATGAGGGTACTACTATTAACTTGTGCTATTTGAGTAATTTCTTTTTGTTTAAAACGGCACACTGTTCTTTGTGGTGCACATATCACGTCCATACTCTGTCAATCAGCAACGAAATCATTTTATCGCTTTTTCTTTTATTAAGATACACTCCATCCATTTGTTCCGAATCTATAGTCCCCTTTCTTTGTCGGGAAAGAAATGAATGATTGTTTCTTAGGTGTATTTTATTTATGGAACTTGTTCAGCTGGCAAAACAGGTTCTACGGTGAGCTTCTGCTGCTTTCGGTTTTGTACGCGGTGATTGGAGATGTTACCTCCATCAGGTAGTTTGCTTTGATTAGCGTTCCTTTGCTTCAACTCAAGTCGAAAGTCAGGATTTATGTTGTATTGATTTGTCGGCAGCACCTACTGAAGGATTGCAGGATTTATGCAATCGTGTTTTAGTCATGTTTGCTGGGGAAATCACACGTTTGAGCTCGATCGATGCACCACCATTTTTTTACCAACTTCTCAGCTGATTGATTCGCTTGAATATCCTTACTTCTTGCCACGATCTTCTTGTCCTATACCGGGAGTATGGGAACTGTGTTTCGATACCAGATACGGATGGTAAGGCCACAGTGTGCTGCATGCTCAGTGCTGGTAACCCCATTGGTTTTCGGCAGCCTGTTGATTTTCTTTCATCTTTGAAAGGATTGCAGTTTTTGGGGTGAAGTCGTTGTTTAGGTTTTGATTATGCAGACAGATCATGGGCGCATTATGAGCTGGAGTGAAGTGATAATTCAATATATGTAACAAACATGGAAACTAACTCCGAACAAATGATCTTTCTTCTTCTTCTTTTCTTTTCTTTTCTCTAACCTACCTTGAACCTAATTGCATCGTGTTGCATTTTAAGCCAATGTAGGCATTGAAGTCAGACTTTGTCCCGTGGGCATTTTCATATTTTTGGCCCCGTTTCTTACACAAACCTAACTGCCAGTCCGAAGCCGGGAAAAACGATGTTCAACCTCCGCTTCCCCTTCTCGTTTTCTCAGTCCCCCAACAACCCCCAACCCAACTTCCCCCGCCGCCCCACCGCCGTCATCGTCCTCTCCGCTGCCGCTGCCGCTGCTGCGGCTGCTGGAGCTGCCTCCATCGTAGTATCCCGTCAGAGCTCCCGCTCCCGCGACTGCTTTGGGAATCCCTTTCCTCTCTGGGGATCGCTATCTCTGTCCGACAATGCCGTCCCGGTCGTGACCGAGTCGAGGACGGGAGTCGAGTTCCCTTCCGTCGTTGGGGAGTCGAGGAAGCTGATGGGCGTCGGGGTGAGGAGGAAGAGCGTGCTGGGTCTCAAGAACATTGACGTCTACGCCTTTGGTGAAATTGTCTTGCCCCTCGTTGCCTTTCATCGTGATTTTATTTCGTTTAGAGAATGGTTGCTTCATAGAGTAGGTCGTGAATTTGTTGATCTTGTCTGGCGGAGTCGTGGCACGTGATCTTATCGAATTACAGCAGGGTTAGGAAGATGCTGATGGTTGATTCGTTATGTTTACTGTTTCTAGATAGTTGTGAATGACGTACGATCCTGAGCCGTGCCGGTTGATATGCCGTCTGCCTGTGTAGTTTCAAGCGAAAACGAGCAACGAGGGTTTGATAGCGCCCTTTGATTTTGTGTGTTGATATCGTCCAAGGGAGCTAACCAGATCTGTGTCCTGTCCAGGGATTTATGCCGATGATTCTGACATGAAGAAGATGTTGAAGGAGAAGTACGGCAAATCCCCTGCATCCGAGTTCAAGGAAGACAAGGTCTTGATAGAAGATCTTGTGGAAAGTGATGTAAGCCTGACCGTCAGGCTCCAGATAGTTTATGGCAAACTGAGCATTAAGTCGGTGAGGAGCGCCTTTGAGGAGTCTGTCGGTAGCCGACTCCAGAAGTTTAGCAGCGAAGACAACAAGGAACTGCTGCACAGGTATAGACTAGTAATTCTCTAAAAATCGGTTTCTGCTTCTGTTACGGGCACGACTAGTCATATGTTTTCTGTGTTCTTGATGAATCTGCAGGTTCACTTCTCAGTTCAAAGACGAGTACAAAATACCGCGAGGGTCGGTCATAGATCTCTCCCGAGACCAGGGCTATGTTCTTCGCACGACTAGTAAGTCTGAAGAGATATGTGGTTAAGTAGTTATCCAGATAAGTAAGTTTTGTTTCAAATGTTGTTTTTGTTGACGTGGGTGCAGTCAACGGTGAAGAAGTGGGGAGCATAGAGAGCAAGGTCCTTTGCCGGTCGATACTGGACCTCTATGTAGGCGACGACCCTTTTGACAAGAATGCCAGGGAAGACGTCGGGCGAAACATGGCGGCCCTACTGGAGGACTGACTGACCTCATTCAAACTCCCGCCTTGGGACTTGTTTTTGCTGAATCTGCAGCTCGTAAAAGCCACCTTTTGTTACGAAAGATGCACTCAACGGCAATCCAAAGAATCCACTCTATTTTATCTTATGGACTCTCATTACGTGATCGATAACAATCCGTCCCTCTCGCGGCCGTCGTCTCCTCGTCCTGTCACTCGCAATCTCCGTGTGTGCAGCCAGCCGCAGATTCAACCAGAAGGTAGCCGCAGGAATGCGTACAGATGATATTGTTTCTAATCGGGTTAGTTTATCTATAAAATTGGAGAGTGCACAAAAAAGCAGAAAAACTTTTTCTAAGTAGCCCATGCGACTATAAAAAGGTCGGACTCTGCCCTCCAAAACCCTCCGCTGGCTTAAACCCTTTTCTCCGTACGGCCCCGGCAATGCATCGTGTGCTCATCCGCCCAGCCGCCGCCGGCGCCCGCGTTCGCCTCCTGTCATCCGCTGCGGTGACGGCGACCGTTACCTCGGCTCCCGCCGAGAAAAAGTCGGCAGACAACCTTGGGAGGAGGCTCCTGAGCCTCGTGTACACGAAGCGGAGCGCTGTGGTGACGATCAACAAGTGGAAGGAGGAAGGCCACGTCGTGAGGAAGTACGCGCTGAACCGAATCGTCAGGGAGCTCCGCAAGCTTAAGCGCTACAAGCACGCTTTGGAGGTCGGTTCGGCTGGGCGATTGGTTTTTATTCTAGAATTGAAGTTTTCGTGATTTCGTTCTCCAATTTTATTCTTGTCAATCGCTTGAAGTGCTGTTTAAGTTTGAGTATTGGGGTTTCGTTTTGGATGATGTGGAGAGATGGATATGTTTTTGAGTAATTCCCGGATACAATTATCATAGCAAGATCTTCTATGACAAATTACATTATCTGACTGTATGTTGTAGATTGTAATTGTCGGTAATGGGCCAAGTGTTGTGGAAACATATGATTTGCCCACAATTGTGTGGTGAGTCGACAGTTGCAGTTATTGGTTGGCATGATTGGGTTTGGGAAATCTGTCGCAATGCCGAAACATGTTTTACAATCAATCATAAAATCAGGATACTTGTAACCATGTCGGTGACAACCATTCGTAATGCTTCTCTGCTCGAGGAATGCTTCGTTTGATTTGCTTTCTGTACTTGAAGCCCTTGTTCGGTTGCACATTGAGGGCGTTCGGTTCTGCAGTTTGATGACATCTTTGTTTATGGACTGATATCATGAAACCTGTATTGTTGCTTATGATATGTGTTTTCTTGGTGTAGATATGCGAATGGATGACTTTACAGAAAGATATCAAGTTGTTGCCCGGTGACTATGCTGTTCACTTGGATTTGATTGCTAAAGTTCGTGGGCTGAACAGCGCAGAGAAGTTCTTTGAAGACCTTCCTGAGACAATGAGAGGTTCACACACCTGCAGTGCTCTCCTTCACGTCTATTGCCAAAAACAGTTATACGAGAAAGCAGCGGCCTTGATGGAAAAGATGTTTGAATGTGATTTTATGACCAGCCCTCTGCCCTTCAATCACATGATATCCATGTACATTGCAAATCAGCAGCTGGAAAAAGTTCCTCAAGTTATTGAAGAGTTGAAAAAGAAGACCACCCCTGATCTTGTGACCTACAATCTCTGGTTAACCATGTGCAAGGAGCAAGGGGATGTTGAAAATGCGGAAAGAATTTTTCTCGAGCTGAAAAAAGCAAAGATATCTCCTGATTGGTTCACCTACAGCATTCTTTCCAACCTATACATGAAAGTTTCAGCTACCGAGAAAGTATTCATGACGTTAAAGGAGATGGAGAAAAGGGCTACGAAAAAAAGCCGGGCTGCTTTCTCATCTCTTATTAGTTTGCTTACTATTATGAAAAGTAGAGAGGAGGTTTTCCGAGTTTGGAAAAAAATGAAGTCACTTTTCCGGAAGATGAGTGATGCTGAGTACACGTGCATGATTGCGTCACTGGTGAAATTGGGGGACATCGAAGAAGCTGAGAAATTATATGCCGAGTGGGGGACGGTGTCTAATTCTGGAGATCCCAGTATAAGAAATGTACTCCTTGCTGCGTACATAAATAGCAACCAGGTGGACAAGGCAGAGAGCTTTTACAATCAGGTAATGTCGACAGGGACTGTTGCACCCTGTTATACTACTTTTGAACTTATGACATGGGGTTACATCAAAAGTAAGCAGATGGACAAGGCTCTATGTTTTCTTGAAAAAGCCATTGCAAGTGTTAAGGACTGGAAGTTTGACAAAAAGATGATCTGGGAACTGTTTGAGAAATTAGAGGAAGAAGGGAATGTGGAAGGTGCTGAGAAACTGTTGGTCATCCTTCGAGGTGCTGGACATGTGAGTACCCGGGTGTACAATTCTCTTCTAAGAACTTATGCCAAGGCTGGCCTGATGCCACTCATTGTTGCCGAGAGGATGAAGAAAGATGATGTCTGCTTTGATGAAGAAACCAGTGAGCTGATCGAGAAAACTAAAAACATGCTTGCCACTGAAATTTCATCCAAATTTTCATAGTGAGGGACGTGAAAGGGAATGTCCTATATAGTTTACCCTAATCCCGAACTGATTTTTTCACCCGCTGTTGACACTGCTGTGAGTGTTGTGCTGAGGACACTGGCTGCCTAGCATTGGTAGGACTTAATTAGACATCATAATATTTACTCTGTCCTGCGCTGTCATTGAGATTTCAAATTCAGAATGATTAGGAACATATTTCTTAAATACAAAGAGCATCAGAACATATTCCACCAAAGAAGAAAGCTTATAGCTTGGTAAATCCCATTCTATCTTTGTTAGTTTGGTAAATCATTTGTAGAGGAACTTCTCCTATTTATGTATTTCCTAATTATTTACACTCTCGTTATTCGTGATTCAGTTTAGTATATATGTATGTTTTAAAGTGTCATGTCATTTTGTTCCATGCTGATGTAGATTGTGCAAGAACGATATCGAGTTTTTGGGTTTGTCCATAGCGAGCTGTATTTTTCATATTTGCATATGATTCCCCTCGACTGGAGAGTTGTGGCTGTAAACTAATACTCTGCAACCTTTTGTTTTGCAGCAGTCATTTGTTTCTTATTGGTCTGAACAAGTCTCGTATGAAGCACATCTTTCAGTGGTTGAGATTGCAATGTTCCTTTGGCTCTGGAATCGATGTTTATTCGGATCTCGGATTGGGACAGGAATCAAGTCTTGCTTCAGTCGTGTCCTTTTGATGGACTTACCATCTGGGTTGTTATATATATTGTGGAATGAATTAAATTGGCTCTCTGTCAAACTCACGGAAATGTGCCTGCTGTGCCAACTGCCAGCAAATGGGTTCAGAAGGCTCGACTCCATTTGGGTTATAGCTTCGTCGGCCCTTAGTTTCAATTGTTACCGCACTTTGGGTGAGAGCTTATCTGAGGTTGGCCCTGGAACTTATGTTTTCCCACCCTATTCTTTAGCTGGTGTTTCTCTCTTACACATCATTATGACATCAAAAGAAATAGCAAAGATCAGTACAACTTAGGTGAAGTTGTGGAGGGGGTTTAACTAACCCCACTTTTTGGTTGCGTGTGATTTCATCTTAGGAAACAAAACTTGTTGGCCTTCTGAAAGAATGACACGTTTTACTAGTTCTATCCCGTCCTCTTTGTCAGGTCAAAATGGCTTGTTATCTAATTCCAATTTATACCGAGATTGGTGTATGGTTTTGTTTCCATTGTCCAGAAATGGATATCAGCAGGGCAAAACAAAGAGAAGTAGATGAGACAATGACTGAAATGTGGGGGGTTGGTTTAAGGAAGAAGAATTCCCAACAACCTTTGACCTCACTTCTCTAAGACTGTTTTGTTTTGTATATGTATTACACATAGGTTGTTAACCCAATACACTCTGCATTCTGCATACTCAACGCATAACACCCCCACCACTCCATCTTATTTGCCTGTCAAAAAAGAAATGAAAAGAGTCTTAGATACCAGTTTGGCTTCCTAATACGCCTGCGGAAGCTCAACCAATCCCGTATGATGTTGTACTCGTATGTGATTGTTGTGTTTAGTTAAACCGTAAGTTAGTGTTAGGATCAGCTTTTAAGCGCCCACCAGCGGAACCCAACCTCTCCACAATCCTCTACTCATCTCCATGAGAATTAGCACTGATTGACAATGGCTGAAGGAAATGTTGACGGTGAGGCGGCGATGGGGTCCCAAGGAGGCTTGGAAGCATTGCTTCCATCTCTTGTGCTTAATGAAGCAATCATAATGCCCCAGGCAGCCGGGAAAACCACGGTAGTGTACCCCTGTTTTTTCCATCTCTGCTTCGCTCGAGTTCTCTTCTTAGCTTTCCCGTATGAGCTTCTCTTTTAGGAACATTGGAGCGGGAGTAATTATCGCCGGCACGGTAGCAGTCACCCCCTGAGGTCTTATCATCTGGAAGGAAACGGAAGGAAGCCGGCTAGAACAATAACTACAACAATGCAGAGGATGCATCATCGTCAGATGAACGAGAGGCTTGGTGGGAGCTTTGGTTGGGGACACGGACACGGAACATGGGTCGGTTTCGTCGATTCTTGCGGCAGCAGAAGGTTGTGCTCCGGTACCGGGGTGTTCCTCCCCAAAACAGCGACCACCAACACCCAACCGGGCAATATGAAACCAGGTGACCAAACAAGCATACTTCTCGACGAGTCATTGGTCCGGTCGGTTCATAATCCCATTCCGGGACAACTTAATGGAGTTTGAAGGCATTTTTTTAGTTAATTATGCGTACGCAGGAACGACTTGGGAATCGAGGGGTGGTGGTAACGACGGAGGCGGCAAAGAGACAACGAAGCAAGGTTGCAATAATCTAATGGCCCCGTCATCGCCAGACACGTTCCTCCCCAAAGAATGGACTTACTAGAACTCAAAAAAAAAAAGACAGAAAATTCATAACCCTAATTCCCGGCGGAACCATAAAATCAATCCACTTATAGTTTTTTTTTTTGCTGTTGTAATAATATTAATTATTACTATTTTGTCATTCTCGTATTATTCGTTCCATCGTAACGAGTCATGTCCATTATTTCTAAACATCGTTAACAAAGCTGGTTATCATGTAATAAATTATCAAATACACAGTATTATAATAAAAATGTCAAGAACAACGCCACTAAATATCACCCGTTCGTTTCCCGTGAAGTGTACGGTCAAGACTGGCTACCGTCTCAACCCCCCCCCCCCCCGGGCGACAATGGCCGTTTTGTTTGTTCCGGACAGAGAGACCTTTCGAAGCGTGACTCTCGGGCAAACTCCACCCCATGGAAGCTGCGATTCTCGTACCTGGCCGCGTTGATTTTCATATTGCCTCTACTAAATTCCCAGGTAGATGGATTTTCCGTCCTATGCAGCTTTTCGGGTATTCTTTTGGGGGGAGTTTTTTAAGTGGGTTGTTGGGGAAGAGTTCACCGTGAGCATGCCAACTGTTTGTTCTTGTTCCTCTGAGAGCCCTGTAGTTCGATCACGTGGGATATTTTACACGTTTCGTGAAAGAAGAGTGTTGTGAGATGCTTTAAGGCTAAAGGGTGAGGATTCTTTGGCTCGAAAGGTGAGATGTTTGACCTATTGTTAATGTGGCTCCTTGTCTACGAAAGAGCTAATATGCTTCAGAACTAGAAACATTGCTGGAAGTTACTTGTTTTAACAAAATGGTCGCTTGATCGTAATAAATCGGGAGTCTGAGTACATTTTGGGTAATAGCCTGTTTTATGAGTCTTTTTTATTGTGCTTATATGTTACAGTTAGCTTAAGGAGCATATAATTCTCCGTATGATGAATCAATCCCTTTTCGTTATTTAAGAATAGTCATTCCATTCTTCACCTAATAGCTATTTGATGAATCCAACGTAATGTTATAGTTAACTTAAAGTTGTTCCTTTTTGGATGATAAGAGCATAGTTCTGTGCGCTGATTGTGAAGAGAAACCCATAGTACTATCTAAGTTGGTAGTTATATGCTGAGCATGCAGGTGGAAGGAAGACAGTCGCCCGCAGATGGGATCGCCTATCGCCTGGGGGAGGCCATCTTTCCTTGAATAGAAGTAATGTCGAACTTGGAAGAAGCCCGATGATGCTTAATAGCTGGCATGTTCGATCAGAGATTGAATGGAAGTTTCGTGTATGCTGCTCGGGCAGTAATAGCCACGTGCAGTCATTGATGTCGCCAGCAGCTGATCCAGTTATCTCTTTATCAGACAATGAGGAATATGTTACTGACTTTCGAGATCCAGCAAAATTCAAGGATGTTCCGGCAAAGTCTAGAGCATATAAGAGCAGATTCCTGAATTTAGTTCGTCTTAGTTCTGTTACCAACAATGCAGTGGAAGCTTTCTTCAAAAGTGAAATACGAAGACGATTATTTGTAACAGCAACTTTACTGGTACTAAGTCGTGTTGGCCATTTCATCCCTTTGCCCGGATTCGACAGACGAATGATACCACAAGACTATTTGAAATTTGTATCGGGATCTGTAGGTGAGATTGTGGTTATTGATGATGTGAATATATATGCATGTCCTTATTGTTAGAAATATTACAGGACTGGTTTTTGTACTTGGTGTTGGCTTTATATATTTCTCGATTGCATGTCGCTTCCACCTGGTCTGTGACCAATCTTAAAGGTAATTTTTGGCAGACGAACTAGGTGATTTGACAACACAGTTGAAGTTTCATTCTTCCAGCTTGGGATCAGTCCTCAGATAATGGCATCAATTCTTATGCAGGTGCAGAAGTTTCCTCAGATATTCCATCCCCTGGTGAGAGTTATATATGGAAAATACATACTAAAGATACTGGAGATGCAGGTGCTTTGTCATCTTGTCCCATCCTTTGTAAAGCTACGCAAAGAAGGGTTAGATGGGCATGAGAAGTTCAAGAACTATATGTGTGTGAGCATATTGATATAAATCCTTGCTAATCTGTTGAATTGTAAACCTTTTCATGTCTTGCAGATGGTGGATTTCCCTTTGCTTTGCAATAGTGGAAGCTCTGGTTATTTCAACTTATTCCCAGCCATATTCTGTACATGCTGCCAGTAATAGGTCTTTTGCCTTATTCTCATTTAGCATCAAATGATTCAGTATTTAGTGAAATTATAAAGGCAAAATATACGTTTATGGCCTCAACTTTGAGCCAACTTTCTGTTTTGTCATTAACTTAGTTTGTTATATAATTTTGTCACAACTTTTATTTTTATTTTGATATTGGTCAATCTTGAATTTTATCGCGCATAAGACAAACAGACCTTAATAGACAATTTTCATTTACCAACTAAAAAGGAAAAAAAAGTAAAAAAATGAGAACTAATATTGAAACCTTTCATGTATTTTTCTATTTGGCAAAATATACGTTTATGGCCTCAACTTTGAGCTAACTTTCTGTTTTGTCATTAACTTAGTTTGTTATATAATTTTGTCACCAACTTTTGTTTTTATTTTGATTTTGACAAATCCTGAATTTCTTCTAGCGAAAGCCAAACAATGCATTAATATAGTCTGACTCGTGTCCTATAATAGTAGAGTTTCGACCTCTCATTCATTCGTCTCATAATCAACTTTATCCGTAATAGCAGCCACATAATAGAACATCATCCGACAGTCATCGATTAGGAATCTTGTGAAAACAGATGGTTAGGAATCTTCAGTTCCCATCTATCGCATCGGTTGAGTGTTACAAATCCTGCCCTGCTGCAAATGTTGTAATGAATTCTTAAAATGGGGAGATCGTCCCTTGAATACAATGCGGAGGTTACAGCAAAAAGCCCAACCCATCAATACCAAGAAGAAAACAGAAACAGGCCCAAAAGATCCTCCGCTGTTCTCTCTTCCCTCATTCTCATTCTATTTTCCTCTCACGATTTCGGAAAAGAAGCCGAAAAACCTCCGCTGTCCCCCTTCTCCCTCTAAGGTAGCCGTCGCTCCGTCCGGGAGGACACCATGAAGCTCGTCAGGTAAGTTCGTCGGCGTTGCTTTCTCCTGGCTGTCTGTTTTCCGTTAGTTAGTCAGTTAGTTGATTTTTCTGCTGGTTTTGTGTTCGTGTTTTTTGTTTTTGGTTGGGGCGGGCTGATGGTTAAGGTTTTTGATGAAGCTGAACAATGAGACGGTCTCGATCGAGCTCAAGAACGGCACCGTCGTCCACGGAACTATCACCGGTAGACCCTCCCGTCCCTTTCGTACGATCAACATTACGCTGCTAGAAATGCGGTGAAATTGTTTCTCTCGATTTGTTTTCTTCTGTTTCTGCAGTGGCTAGGTCTAGGTCTAGGGTCGCTCCCGTGTCCTTGCTTGTTTTTGCCTGTGTACTGTGACTGCTTGTACGACCTTGTCCTTCTCTATGAGGATGCCTCCTAGTACTGTGATTTCGTCGACTAGTTAAAGCTCAAATGAAACAGATGTTACTACAACAGACTACAGAGGCAATAACAGTCAAACCTTGCGGGCTTAGCTGTATGGATTCTTGTTTTTTCTATCATTAGGGTTTGGGTTACAGTACAAACTTTTCAGGAAGAATTCTTAGAAATAATTTAGCACTCCTGCTCTGTGCAGTTTTTCATGTTGCAGTATTCCCTTATGGTGAATTGGGTTGTTGTTGTTATAGTTGATACTGATTCTTTGATAATTCAGGTGTGGACATCAGCATGAACACTCATCTCAAGACTGTAAAGCTCACTTTGAAAGGAAAGAATCCGGTGACTCTCGACCATTTGAGTGTTAGGGGCAACAACATCCGTTACTACATTCTGCCCGACAGTTTGAATCTCGAGACTTTGTTGGTGGAAGAGACGCCTAAAGTCAAACCTAAGAAGCCAACTGCCGGTACTGACCTCACTTTGTTCCTTAGATCAAGTATGTGTTTCTTTGGTTTGGTTTGTATCTCCCCTGTTGCTATACATTTGCTAGTGAAAGAAAAACAGTCGTAAAATCCCGATTGATCATTTCAGGTCGGCCAATGGGACGAGGCAGGGGACGTGGGCGTGGCCGCGGGCGCGGTCGAGGGCGTTAAGCCTGGATGCTTGGGGTTTTAAATTTTTTATCACTACCGGTTATATGCACGCCTTTATTCTCTCGGCATGTCGATGCAAATGCATGGAGTTATTTTAGTTGCAGTTAATGATTTTTATTTGTTAGTGCTGTGAAGGTATATCTAAGATGTTGTGTAGGAAGTCAGCTGTTCACTTGTTGTGTTTATGAATTAGAGCTACTACTTAAAACTGCGACAGTTGTTTCTAACTGAGATTATTATAGCTTTACCTTTTTGTTTTGCGCCACTCTTGCTCATGTTATGCTCTGTTGCTGCACAATATCCTCCCTGAAATTCGTAACCATGAGCAATGCCATGGAAAGTGGGAAACATCTCAGATGTGTTTCGGCTCAAAGCATACTGATGTTTTACCTCAGTTGTGCCCGTGCATAGGAACCCCCCTGGCCCCACCAGTCAGTCTTCCCCAGTTGGGTTTTTGGCTGATGCACAGGGTATTATTAGCATCCAAGGCAAGGTATTTTCTCGACCACGTAGTGTGATCTGGTTTATGAAATGATGTTCTTGATGATGTGTGCCATCCTCGTTTAAGGCTAAAATACAATTGGCTTATCTGGTTATTGGCATTGCATCTTATCTATACTTTTCATGCACGTAAAAACAAGTTGAGGAGACTAGAGCTTTTGTGCTTTGAGAGCCGATAGTTGATTGACATCATAAATCTCTTTATGTCACACTCGAGGCAGATTAGCATGGACGAACTTGGATTTTCTAGATTCTTCATTGCTTTACTCCCCTAGAATGATTGAAATCGAATAAAGGGTATTCACCTAAATGTTGTCTAATCATCATAAAGGGAAGGGGAGTTCTTTCCATAGTTTGCACGGGTGATCTTGATTGTAAAGGTGGCCAGTCAAGACTCACGCTAGGAAATTCACGAATTCGTCCTAGCTTTACACCCCTCTTGACGTGACTCGAATTGTACACAATTCATCGTGCTTGTTCAGGACTTAGCCTTTTGTTTCCTTCCGATGATGGAGGGCAGGGCTAACTCGTGGATGGTTCAGAGCCGCGTGAAGGTAATGTACCAGCAATGAAACTAAAAGACCAGGTGATGTGACTCGAGTTTTGACCTGATTATTTTACATGATTTCCTAGTGGGGGGATGTGGAGATGCTGAATTTTAAGGATCATTACCAATGATGTAATGACAAGAACTAAATTGTGGGTTCTTGGGGTGTGATGTAATACCAGATTTTGGTGGCTGGCTACTTTTTAGCTTTTACCTTTATAGTACAATGGCAATGGCCTCCATTCAGGCAACTTTATGATTTGATTAGTCGGGGTGAACAGACGACCCCTCAAATCATAACCCCAAAACAGTGTGGATGGATGATTTGGATGCAATCGCGTTCGGACAACAACGTCCTTGGATAACGAAAGCTTTTCTTTTTGGGAGGAATTTGCCACAAGGACAAGACCGTGCATATCCGTTTGTGAACTTAGGCTGACTCCAGCTATGGCCTCCACCACTATTGACCAGGACTGGGAGAAGAGATGTTCTCCATGTGATTTGCTTTAACTGGGGAGATGGTGGCGATGGCCCCCATCCTCCTACAGATAGGTTCGACTCTCGTTCCAGAGTCGGGAGTAGCAATGGCTTGCGACTCACACTGATACGTGCGAGCCACGAGCCTGGTGTGTGCCGCGTACCGTCTGTATGGGATGAAATATACATGAACGGACTCCAGGCGGCGATGCAAAATGAGCGGATGCACTTTGATCTGAAACAGACAAGGAAGCGAGCAACAAAAGGAGGAATATCATCGGGAGCACAAAGTCGCCGTCCATTTGAGTGGACAGTGGTGGGGGGGGGGGTCCGAAGAAGAATCGAATGCTGCTAAATGCTGTATCCAACTAGTGTGAGGTATACAACACCATCACCAAAAGAATCATCATCATCATCATCATCTTCTTCTTCTTCTTCACCCTTTGCCAATTGTCCAAAAAGAAAAGCAAAAGAAACAAATATTCAACTCATCTTGATAAAACTTATTCCCAGAAAGAACAAGAACAAAAAAGGAACTCCAAGATAAAATTCTCTTTTTTAAATCGCCCCCTCCTTGGAATCAATCAATCACTCAATCAATCATAAGCAAAAGCATACAAAAATCAGCAGGAGTAAACCCTAAATCAGTGAGCCATCCAAACAAAATCAGCATCACAAAACCAAAGAAGAAGAAGATGGAAAGAATTGTGGGTAGTGGTGGGGTTTTGTCTTTATTTATTCCAACTGAGTTGACCAGAGAAGAGGAAAAAAAGAAAGAGTAATCTGCTGCTACAGCTTGACCCAATTTGATGCGAGTTGTAGCAACTTCTCCTTTTTTCTCCTCCTATAAAAGTTACCATCTCTACTCAGGCCTAAGTAATAGTCATGAACATGAGTATATCCATGGTAATCTGCAAACCCGCTAAGCCCTTCCTCGAGGACGTGCCTGGTCGCCTCGACCTCAGCCCCTTGATCCCTCCCCGGGAAAGGGAGAAGGTCGTCGTCGTATTAGGCGCCACCGGGACTGGGAAATCGCGTCTCTCCATCGACATCGCGTCCCGGTTCCCCGCCGAGATCGTGAATTCAGATAAGATGCAGGTTTACCAGGGCCTCAATGTTGTCACCAATAAGGTCACCGAGGAAGAGAAGTGCGGCATCCCTCATCACTTGCTGGGGAATATCTGCCCTGATGCGGATTTCACAGCAGGGGATTTCTGCGGCCTGGCCTCTGTCGCCGTCGATTCCATCTCTGCGCGCGGTCAGCATCCGATCATCGTCGGCGGGTCTAATTCATACGTCGAAGCGCTGGTCTCCGATCCTAGTTTTAACTTTAGGTCTAGGTACGAGTGCTGCTTCCTGTGGGTGGACGTCGCGATGCCCGTGCTGCATTCGTTCGTGTCGGAGAGGGTCAACAGGATGCTCGGAAAGGGGCTGGTAGAGGAGGTAGGGAAGGTCTTTGATCCCAATGCGGATTATTCCCGGGGAATTAAGAGGGCCATCGGAGTCCCTGAGCTTGACTTATACTTCCGGACGGAGAAGTTCCTCGATGAGAACTACCGGAAGCGACTGCTGGAGGAGGCCATCGCCGAAATCAAGTATAACACCTGCAAATTGGCCTGCCGCCAGTTGGAGAAGATCCACCGGCTCCGAAACTTCAAGAGATGGAACGTCCACAGGCTAGATGCGACGCAGGTGTTCCAGAAGCAAGGAGCAGAAGCCGACGAAGCATGGAGGCAGCTCGTCATCGAGCCCAGCACGTCAATCGTGGCAGAGTTCCTCTACGGAGCTACGAAATACGCCCCGGCAAAAGCACTCATCCCACGAGCACTTTCCACAGTCAGCGGCAGGGTACTGGCCTAGCCTCTGCGGAAGTAGTTAAAGGATTTGGAAGAGAGACAGAGAGACGGCAACAGAGCGGTTGCCGGAAGAATATATGGAAAGAGTTCCCTGAGGCCATTTTGCCCTCGTCGGTCCGCATGTAACACACTACGATTAGGAGGTCCGCTATTCAGTGTAATAAAAAGTATCATCTTCGTAGAAGCCATTGACGTCCTACTCCTCTAGCCGCACGTTAAACCTACCTAGAAAAGTTTAAGCAGTTTCTACATTATATCAAAGCGGTACTGAATTCAAACACCGTACACATAAAAATTCATAACAGAATTGGTATAAGAAATTCGCGTAGCCTTGAAGCAACGATCAGGAGCCAAAAATGCTAGTCCGATTCAACTTGAATGGACGTTACTCGGCCGACCGATTCACTAACATTCTCTCCACATCGGGATCCCTGACCGACTCCGTTAACGTGGTTTGGATCGTACAGTATGGAATGCAACAAAATTATAGAGAAAGGTGCTGAGTAGTGTTGTGAATTTTTAAAATAATAAGAAGGAAGAAGATGGATAGATATATGCATTTGGTTGCCATAGAAATTAATGAAGACGACATGGACATGATGATGACATCCACACCAGCACCAATGTCAATCCCCCCCCCCCCCCCCAAAAATAAATAATAACAGATAAAAGAAGAGAAGTTGGGCCAACTCAATCACCAAAAGAAAAAGAAGACTAAAGTAATTTCTGCAATTGTTGGAAGAAGGGGATAAATTCAAAAGGGATTAAGCATCATTATATTGTAGTTGTTAGGTCTATGTTCATAATAATAATCCCCCCCTGTGCCTTATGTTGTGAATACGTAGCGAACCGACACAGACCGACTTGTAAGAAAAGATATTAATGGAATAATTCATATGGGCGAATCCCACACGCTTAAGTGAAAAAAACAAAAGCGATCTTCTTCTTTTATTTTCCTTTTGTTTCTTTTCTTTTATTAGCTGGCCAATCATCACCCCTAATAATAAGGCTAAAAAGAATTCATACAATATCTTCTTATTTTTTTTTTTTCATCACCGGATATGAAATGTATCCGTAGCCTTTAGTTATATCTACTTTTGTCCAAATTTCATGTCGCATTCATTGCTCAACAGCTTGCTTACTTGATATTATTGATACCGGAGGCGAAATTTGGACAGACATCGTGTTCGTTCGTGTAAGTATGATAACTTTATGATGATGATACGACATGTTGCCGTGGATTTCATATGTCGTAGGACCTAGGGAGATATCAGCTGTAATAAGCTTGCTTGCTTCTTCACCTTTTATAGTCTCGATCCCGAGTTCTCACGGCCTCAGCCTCCCATCGCACGAGTACGTGACGTTGCACACCTCGGGGACTATGACGTGGTACTCGTGCACTGGCCTAGCTAGGAATACCGGCAGGTGGACGAGCAGGTCGCAGACGCATGTCTCGTCCACCTCCTTCAGCCATCTGCAGCAGTCCTCTTCAGCGGGGCCAGGATCACGGTGTCCGTGGTGGTGGTGGTGATGGCGGTGTTGGTGCCGGCGATGATGATGGAGCCCATGGCTGTCGCCGTCGTCCGGAGGAGAAGGCGGCTCGGGAGGGTACGGCCCCGGGTTGTAAGGGAGCGAGGAGCACGCGTAGTTCACGAGCGAGAACTGGGAGACGCAGAGGGGATGTTGTTCTGGGGGAGACAGGGGCAGGGGCAGGGGCCGGGTCATGCCGAGACGCTGGGAGTCGGAGCCACGTGCTAGTAGAATCGACAGGAGTGCAGCAAACAGCACCGCCATCATCGCAGACACTCGGGATGTACTCCCCGTGATGACTACCACTCTCATTTTTTGATGTGTTGGGCTCTGTTTATTCTGGACGTGTAGGGAGGGAGGGGGGAGCGGGGGGTGATTTTTATACTTGACTATGAACAAAGGGAAAGTGAAATGTTCAAGGATGGATGGATCATGAGGTTCTTGCCTTAACCTTAATGTTTAGGATGGATGTAGTTGGAGTTTGATTTGATCACTTGGGGAAGGACAAAAGGGAGTTGAGAGACAAAAATAGCATACACCCCATTTCATTCATTTGGGATGATTCTCAGTAAACTCTGCTGGGGTTGGATTGAATTTTGATTTGATGCCCACCAAAGTACAACCTTAAACCCCTTGTCCTAACTTCAGGATGTTATCAGGGAGAAGAACGTTTCGGGCGATTGAAGATCGCAGGTTTGTTTTGAGTTCAGCAGAGTTGCCTGCAAGCTTACTCTTCCCATTCCTCCCCGCCAGATTCGACGTCTGCTGTAATCGTAGTGCGTTGTTTCGCAGTTTCCATGGCTAAAAGGAATCAGGGATCTGGCACGGGAGGAGTTCAGTTAAATCGAAACAGGCATAAGGTAATGTGTGTCCCGGGTGATTTCTATCTAAAACTGGCGCTCGGAGAAGTTTCGCCTTTGCCATACTTGCCAAGATAACATCATGAACTGACGCCGAGCCAGGAGCCTTTCTGCAATTGCTAGTTCCGTTTACTTTGGCTAAACATGTATTACTCCACTCTATTGACGAAAAGAGTAGCAAAAACTTGAAAACAAATGACCAGCAAGCAAAACATGGAAGAGAAAAATTTGAAGCCCCGGAGACAGAAAACGTCGCGATCTAGGCAACACTAGCGGATGATTTACGAGAAAAGCAGGTAGTCATGAGCAGCTTATGCCCCTCCCAGTGCCTTCTGTATATCCGCCTGTAATTGAAGAGAACACAAAGGGATATAAGACGAGATTAGAGGAACCTCTGGTGGTTACAAAAACCACTGAAAAGGTAAACGTCGGACGGGATCAATGGAGAGACTGAGCTAACCTCAATAGACAAAGGGGGTGTGATCGGCCCGTATCGCTGGATAACACGGCCTTGTTTGTCGACGAGGAACTTGGTGAAGTTCCACTTTATCCTCGTGCCCAAGAACCCCGGTTTCCTCGATTTGAGGAACTGAAACACGGGATCTGTTTTGGGGCCGTTACAATGTACCTATTCATCGAAAGATCAACCTCGGCATCAAGAGACATAGAGTAGTAATGTAGAATGCACGGCCACAAAGATCCTCCGGTCAGGGGGTAGGGCTACTCGATTTATGTACCTTTCTGAAGATGGGGTATTCTGCCTTGTATCTCTTGCACGCGAATTCCGCAGCCTCCTCGCTTGTCCCGGGCTCTTGTTTCAAGAACTGGTTGCACGGAAATGCCAGAATTTCCAATCCTATACGAAGAACGAAACATACTCAGACGATGTATAGGTTCATAAAATTACACACAGAGGGACTGAATATCGATCTCCTTAATCAGACACATGATAATTCCATTCCATTGCTCGGAAGCTCCAGGTCCCTCCCCATTCGGCACAATGCATTGCCATCCGTCCAAAGTCGGTCGTGGACATCCATCTTCGACAGTGATCAGAACTCCAAGCACACCATCATCTCGTAAAGAAGAGAAGGGAACAGACCTTTATCCTTGTATCTTCCATAAAGCTCGCTAAGCTGAGTATAATTGGCGTCGGTAAAACCACTGCAAAGACACGCCATAAACAAAACCCGCCCCCCATCAAATCAATCCGAAGGAACAAGGAAAAAGGAATGGAAGAGGAGGAGGGAATAGAAGAAGAACCATTTGGAGGCGACATTGACGACGAGGAGGACCTTCCCTCTGTAAATGTTCAAGTTGACATCTCTGCCTCTTGTATCCTGCAAAACTCAATCAGATCAATAGATCATGGGTGAAAGGGAAAGAAAGGGGGTGGGGGGAGGGAGACCTTGACGGTGAACTCGTGGATGGATTTCTGGGTGATGGAATTGGATCCTCCCATCGAACAACAATCAACAACAAGGAGAGGAAGATGCAGTCGTCGTGTATTGATCTGGGTTAACAGACAGGGGGACGAGAAGAGGGGTTGGATTTTCATGAACCTAAAAAGGGAAACAGTTAAGTTAGTTGTTGTGCCAGTTACTCCCCCCCCCCCCAACCAATACTTACCTGTAATGATAAAACATCAACACCACTTTGGAAATATGAGATCTGAATCCTCCCTATTATGACATTTCCAATCAATTACCAAAAGTATAATCCATATTTTCTTAATAGAACGAAACTACCACATCCCGCTGCCTAAGTTCCAAAAATTAATAATGTTTGTAAAAAAAATTTCGTTAAATAATACTTTTAAAACGTTGTTAGAAATACGTCTCTTAAGAAAATCGGTGTTTATAACACCGAGTTCGCTAAAGTGAGCGACATGGTATTCTTAGGTGATGGAATTCTGTGTTTTAATCATCTAGTCGTCCACTTTTTTCGACGAGCTCTCTCATCGAATTTTATGTAAATCAAAATCAGAATAGAGAATTAGAGATATTATTTGATATATTTTAAAAGTTGTTACTGAAATCCCGCGCCCGTCCATCCAAAGATTTAACAAAATTACATTTTCACCCCATTCACGAATTCCCTTCGTCAAGAAGTTTTTGCTTTTAACTTAAAAAATAATTATTATATTTTATGAGAATGAAATTTCCTCCTAAGATAAACTAAAAATGTCATGCTAGTAGTAATAATGATGATAATAATGAACTCTCTTTCTCCTTCTAAATAAGGACAAGAGGGAGCATAATAGTAATGAGAGGATGTCAAATCAGTAAATTCGCACGTTTAAAAAACGGCCAAGCGGAGGTTTGTACCAATTTAAGCATCAAAATATTTCGCAAGTAGTTATAAAATTTGTCCAAAATTTGGAATTAACAACTCCGATTTTTAAGAGATCACGTGATAAGACAAAAAATGGAGTTGACAAAGAACAAAAAAAAAAATACGAATTAACAATTCTAATTTCTACGAATGAATTTTGAAACTACTTATCCTATTTAGCGAAATATTTTTACGATTAACAACAAACCTCGTGAGAGAACCCCTTTGGCTGCTCTATAACTAAATCACTCCCCTCCCTCGTACTCCTCCACGGCCCTACGGTTCATCAGGTCCTCCCACCTCCCTACTGCCTTCATCCTCTTCAGCTTCATCAACCAGTGATGAAAACTCAGGTGCCGCATCGTTCTCGTGATGTGTGATCGGAACTTTCGGTTTCTTTCTGTTCCATTACTTACTGTTCTGATGGACACGAGGAAAGCGCCAGAGGTGATCTGAGGTGCAATGCGATTTCATCTAGGTAATTTGTTTCTAGGTAAAATTTTGTATATTACAGTGAACACTTAATGTACAACAGCCACCTGATAACGTTATACAATCAAAATTTGGTGCAAAGCCTGATGCTGTACCCCGAGAAGGAACTGTATTTAAAGATAACTCTGCTCGATCCTGTATTACACGATGCCTCATATACATCAGCTATTTCATCTGCAATGCCTTTCAAATGTGCACGACAAATATTGTCGTGCTGTTCTATGAAATCGTGTACATGGCAAGCTACCACTGTAGATTGATGGCTAAGTTAAGGAGAGATTCTACTTGTTGAATGGTTCGCTGCTTTTCTTGCTGCTTCAACCTGCTTGCCACAGATTCCGGGTCAAAACCCTGGATATCTAGCAATTCACTTTGCTCGGCTCGGACCTCTCGTAGCAGAGCATCGACCTCCCGTACAAAGTCCACTCTCAAAAGGACATCATCGGCTTCAGGTGGAGGTCGAATCGGCCCTTCGTGCTACATAGAAAAAGGAAAAAAATAACTCGAGTAGCTAATTATGTACTGACTGAAAAAGCTTTTGAGAAGAAAAAAATGGTCCAAGTGATCAGAATCGACAATACTCTCATAGTTTCCCGTTTTTGACCGACTACACAACCGAACAAATTACACACACGGCCAACACAAAGCAGGCAACACCTTTAACAAACTTTACCAGAGGGATTAAGTATATTACCAGAACTTTGTCTTGTGTCATCCACTGAAATTATTCTGTGTATTTGCAACTTCCAAATTGATGGGCCAAGCAGACAAACATTAACAAGCTTACCTTGTCCAAGTCGAATCCTGCAGGAACCAGAATGCTGAAAGGATCCTCCCTCGGGAAAGTACTCATCATGAGCTTTCTACACTCCTTCAGCCACCCATCATTATCAAACCCATCATACATATTCAAAAGATCGTTCAGCAATCTCATAGCCGGAGACGCCTCCCGTTTCAGGATCTCCGTCTACACGATGAAATTTTGATGAGAACATCCAATATAAGTAGATATGAATTTAATAAAAAATTACAAGAAACCATTTATAGTTTCTTTTTTTTTTTCAAATGAAGGCCTCAATCACCCAAGTATTTTTACATCGATTCTTATATATTAGGAGATCTTTTGCCCAACTCAAGCAGACGAGAAGAGAAAGCTCCATATACAGAAAGCAATACCTCGACTCTCCTGTATAGTAGATCCAGACTTCTAATTGCATCCTTCTCATCCTGAAAAGAATTCATGGATAACATATAACACCACGTCATTGTGCGTGTCACCGGAATGAGAGTGCGAGAAAGAGAGAACGAAGAATACATCGCGTCTAGCAAGATCGAGCCGGTTCCATATAACCATTAAGACAAGCTCGTTTAACTCCCCTTTCCCAGCAGCAGCCTCAATTTTCTGTCAGAAGAATATGAAATCAGCCACGCAAGTGAAGGAGCCGATAAAGACATGGTGATTCGATATTATGTACTGATTAAGTTGATTGAGACAGCAGATTCTGCTGTGATAACAGTTCCAAGTAACTAAAATAACGCAATACATTCGTCAGTGGATATTCGAAGCTACAGAAAGAAGAATCATTGAACCAGTACCTCTTCAACTTCTTCCGCTGCCATAATAAAACTTGCAACTAATTTCCTTGCTTTAATCACATCTTCTTGCGGGAAGTCCTTCAAACGCATTCCAATTTCCCGATACTCCTGAACCTTCCTTTCTTCTTCTTTGTCCTCTTCCTGCTTCATCCGATTAAATTCCTTTGTCTTCTCCCGCTGTTTAGCTTGCCATTCCTAACGAGTGAGGAGAGAGGACATTATAAACTGTCGAACCCGAGACAGTTTAATGAAACTTCGAATCCAACAGCTTTGAGAGTAATGATTATCCTACCACTCCGATCTTACCATCTCAACAATCTCAAACATACAGAAAACCATCGTCTTCTTCCTAAAGAACATGACATCTGGGAAACCACAGGTAGGACCTTCTCAAGGCACATTTCATTCCAAAAAGCCAGTTATCTTCATTGTCATCCAGCATCATTAACTTTCACAGAAAGCTCATAGTTCTAATCGAGAACGCACGGCGACACCCAAGCACAATGCACAACAAGCCAAGCCGAGGTCCCTTTTGTCGGTGCATCCCTTCAGAGCCATTCAACACTACCGTCACACTACGTGCTCGTGGTATATCAACGTAAAATAAAATGCAAAGATTTTGTTTCTCCTTTGTAGCTCAATCAAAAATTCGAAAGAAGTAGGCAGAGAGCGAAGCAATTTCAACAATAAGAGGGCCGTGATTGAGCATCTCATAAAGACTGACGTCATCGTAGAATTCCTTGGGAAGCCCCTCCATGAGCGGAGGCTCTTCCTTGGTAGCACACCTCCTCCTCCTCAACACTCTCCTCCTCCCCCTCAGTCCTAACACACAACATCGACCATCATCTCCAAACAAAAACCACAGATAAAAACCCAGAACTCGAGCAGAGGGACAAGAACAAAAACCTTCGAAAGGTACAAACTTGGGGGTCTGTAGGTTGTGGGTCGAGGGAAGCAGCAGCACGCAAGGCGGATGAAGCAGCGATCCTTCCATCCCTCCCTCCCAAAAAGACCTCTCTTTCCGGACACACTAGGGGTTTAAGGAGGCCCTGTTTGTTTGTTGTAAGAAAATTTGGCCCGATTTTTTCATTTCCCTTTTTTGGGTTCCATAAGGAACAAAGGAAAACATGCAAATTCTTTGGAAAATCGATAATTTTGGGTTTCACGTGACCTTCCCAATTTCACCAAAATTATCTAAGGCGACTTTTTCATAAAATAAATTTCATTGTTTTAAACCACGACCCAGTAATTTAAGACAATATATTTCACAATTTCTTTTCTAAACTAATTATAATTGCTTTACTAACCTCGTTGTTTTCCAATGTTTTCTGTATTAGAGATTAACTAAATATATTCAATCGATGTGATTTGTATATAATGTCCAAATATCTACAGTTTGAAGATGTCCTGTCCACAAAAGACGAGGTAAGCATACAAGCACACTCCTCGGGCACTTCCATTTTCGCGATGCATACGTGAAGATATTCCCAGGGGTAGTGCATGGATGGGCTGTAAGACACAAAGACGACGACGAAGTGGCCGTGAAGGGCGCTCAGGAAGCCCAGAAGGACATGCTTGATTGGTTCCGCAAGCATCTCAAATGATTGAGCTGCTACTGTTCTTCGGACGGCAATGGAAACATTAAGACCTGCCGGGGAGATCATTCAAATAAAAGCTATCCAGTCCATAAATTGTGAACACTCATATGTGGTTCCATGAAGCTTCCTCCTTAAAAGTAAAAATAAGTCCAATCAGGCGCTGCGTTTTCCCATACCAATAAATCCTAATGCACAGGATTACATCAGCAAATTTAACCATGCATGCCAATACACCAGCTCAAGAGCTACATTACTCCGAGATTTAACCACCCCTCGCTTCCCTCCTTGTGGCATCATGAAGCAGTTCGACGTCAACCCCATCCGGCGGCAGTTGCACGTATCTCACCACCGAACCACGAATGAAACAATTCCTGACCGACAGCTACAACAAAAAGAAATGAGCAAAACAAAAAGGCAAAATGAGTTCATCAGCCATATGTTTAAGAGCATTTGACCCAGCTACCCAATGCAAGAACATAAATTATAGCAGAGGAAAAGGAGAATAGGAAATCAAGCAAAATGCAGATCAAAATGACTAATCACACAAGCTCTAATAAAGGTGTTCCACTAAGAACCTCAACAATGAAAGAAAAATTCTTGAGTTGAGTGAAAAGGCAACTTAACACACCAATTCCATGCATGCGTTATACGTGATCATGAACAATATTAGACTTCACAGAACCAAATTCTTTAAACAAGAAAAACTCTTGAAGCAGAATCAGAAGTTTCAATTTTTTGAGTATTAATCTCCGGTGGAGCTTATTCTGGCGAGTTTGTAATAAAAAAACAATGGAAGCAAACTACTATGAGACCTATTGCCAGCCAACCCATCCATAAAAGAAGCAAAAACTAAAAACACAACCATCAGAAATGAGCGTCCAAAAAAAAAATTAAAAGACCCAATTTATTTGAACTCAGTTTAGAATCCATTCTTAGGATGTTTCCACATGCTAATTCACCCACAGATATAAAGGTGCCAATGAATTTGCAGGACTATGTTTACAAGATATAGGGATAAAATCTGACATGGTCTCATTCCAGCACACAGGAAAATTCCAAATTGAGATTAGTCATACCTAATGCACTAATCACTAAGCAGTATAACTTATGCAGATAAGAGAAGGTAGTTGAACATTTGTAGCTTAGATAATTCTTGCTTAGTTAAGAGAATCACACAATGTAGTGCAAATGTGTAATCAATAGTTCACCAACTACTCATTCAATTAAAACAAGCCATTACCATTCCATTATTAGATAACTTGGGCATGTTGAGAATAGGTCCAGTGCAAATGAAAAGGTTGTTCCCAACCAATTAGCTAGCTTAAGTTTTCACTCACATCTATTTGTTTGTATCAAACATAAATTTGGGTAGTGCGCCTCCAGCCACTTCCTGTAATTTTCCCATAACTAAGGGCAATGGCGACAAAGATTAAAATGGAAATGAAATCCATGGTTTCATATCACCCTGGAAAGCCAACTACAGCCCCAATCAATATTCTGACAGGACAAGGACCTCAGACAGAAGCTACTCTTAACAAACGCATCAACCACTTAAAATCTGCAATCTTTTTATGCCTAAAACGGTTTCTTCAATCGAAAGGGCCACTAGCCCAAATAAACCTAACACGATCACAGAAAATTAGTCAGTTTGCTTCCTCCAAACCACCAGCCAGTTCAGATTGCCGGTGGGGGCGACCCTACCCTGTCACAATCTGAATAAATTTGTCCTTTCTCCTGCAATTCCAAGATTCAGGTCCAATGTCCAACATATGCAATAGCTCCCAAAAACCGACAAACTGCTGTCGAACTGGGGCGGGCCAAAACCAAATAAAAAGGACAAGCTAAAAGAAACCCAGAACCCTAACGATCAGAGCAATGGAAAACCGCCACAAATAATGTCCAAGGAAATCACAAAATAGGGGGGCGGGGGGTTGTGGTTAGTGGCAACGAACCATGTGGGGGTACTTGTCCTGATCGACGACACGGGTGTTCTCGAGCTTGATGTTGAGGTACTGATCGACGGAGTGGAGGGTGCCCCTGATGGCCAGATCGTTCTTCAACTCCACCGTCACTTCCCTCCCAACCAAATCCTTGAAGTAGGAGAAGAACAACTAACAAAAACAAAAATCATCGTCATCGTCATCATCGCAAAGCACATTTACAGTCCGTAAGAGGTGGAGAAATCGGGAAAAGAAACAAACGGGAAACACGAGGAGAAGAATTTACCATGACGAGGAAGCCGAGGAAGGAGATTGTGCGGGGGTGTGTCTGAATGGAATGTCGGATTTAGGGTTTTCCTTTCTCTGGTCGGTTCTCCGTATTCTTATTAGAAAACACGGTGTTAAATAATTTCTGAATCTAGCGACCCTGAAGTCATCTAATTTTGTCTCATAAGAATAAATAGAAACAGTGCGGTTAAAAAACAGGCATCAAAGAAGATGGAGCTAATACATTAAACAAAACTCAGTTAGCCAACAAAGGAAGCTGGAGAGCACATCCCACCACCACCCCACCAGGAGATTTACAACCATCGATTCATATCCCCCACCCCACCTAAGCGCCTTTCTTCCAAGACAGATCCCTATGAATGCTATTGGTTATCAGAGGACGGCGCTGCCGACTATAGCCTCTGCTTGACCCGTCGACCGTGCGCGTCGCTTCCATCTAGGTTGCCTTCCCCCCCACGAGGCATAAGAAACGCGGATTGCTCTCCCACCCTAGCTACGTACTCTAAGAGTTCTGTCAGCACGGAGGGGCAGCTCTGCTTCAGGTACTCGTAGCCATCCGTTTGCATCACGGCTGGCAAATACATCGAAAATGTAAGATTGGAGTTAAAAACATACAACTCTAAGCGATGAGTTATTTGAGAAAGACGGATCGAGCTCACCCTTAAGATTTTCTGGCATCGCAACGAATCTCAAACATACAACTTTCAACTGAAAACAATGGTGTTGCTCTGCCAATGCCAAGGTGGTTGCTACAGTATTAATGGCAACATCCCGACAAAGGTTGTCTTCGCACAGCAGCCTCAGTGTATCCAGCCCATATCTATCAGCCGCAGCTAGCAGATGCTGAAACATCAGGGTCGAAGCCCACTTTGCGTCCAAACCGGTCAGCTCTTGTAAATCAGGAAGAGAATCCCAATATATGAAATGCAGCAATGCCTGCACAAACATGTTTTCTCATTGAGTATTAACTAGCAGTAACACATGTTTCTTTAATGGATTATGTATTCGATAAAGGAGGAATAACGATGAAAACAAGAAATAGTAGAAAAAAAAACAATAGAAAAAAACAAACAGTTTTGCACACACGAAACCAATGGATAAATGTAATTTTAGCTAAGGTTTCAGAAAAACACTGCCACCTATACATAATCCCCTCGGGAATTACTAAACCTTAATTTATCAATTCCACTATGCAAAATTCCTGGGCCTCTAAATTCTAAAATGATCAAGAAATTTCAGTTTAGGAGACCACAAGCACAATATGCCACAAAAGTTGCAGATAGTAAGAGAAAGGAAAAGACGGAGCATCTACTAGACAAGAATAACGGGCATGAAATAACCAGGGCATACTTAGCACACAACAGAAGTACAACTAAAGAACTTTGAGCCAGAAACAAACACTAGAGCAACTGGAGACGAAGCACGAGTTAACCAAACATAGTGGAAAACAAAAGAATGTAACAATTAAAAATGAACAGAAAAATAATTGGACCTTGAAAACAGGTGCCTCCATATCTTCAACTTTTATACACTTTGTATTCACATCCTTCATTGGACCACATAATTGGGCTCTGAAAACAGGCGACCGAGCAGCCAAAATAAGCTTATGAGCAACGAAAACCTCACCATCCACCTCGAAACTTACATCCGAAGACTTCCCACTTTGCAGTAACAAGCCAAAATCCTTGCCGATGTTAGGAGGTGGTACAGGTATTGAGAATATTCTCGGTCCCTCTGTATGGGATTTGACAACACCCACAATACATCTTACTGAAAGGCAATCATCCTTTAGATAGTCTGACGATTCAAGAATACTTCTCTTGAAAAAACGCTTATATCCCCTGTAACATTGGAAAAAATGGGTCACAAACTTGCCTCGCCGAATTTAGAAGTCCAGAGGTAAAAGAAACAATCCATGGGAGATCCAATCTGAAGGAGCACAGGAAGGAGAAATACAAGCAAAAACACTAAACTACCTGAAGGCCAAAGAAGTACAAACCCAACCCGAACAACACTACTGCCCTGGAAACCCACCAGTTCCCCAGCCTTACAAACCTTCCGTCTCTTATATAGGAGATATAATTGCATCTAGAAAAAAGCTAAAAAATCATAAATATGATGGTGCCGGTGCAAAACTGGTCCACAGCAAGTGCGGCTTATGGGAGAGTGATATTCATGAAATGCATACCATGACCGCCAATGTCTCCCATTTCCTACCGAAAGACAAAATAACTTCATCTTTGAAGAGTGGTATTGCATTCAACTGAATGCTGTGCCAGGCAGATCAGATCCAATTCAATAATCCCTCACAAAACCCCTAGACAATCAAATCCCGCATTACAGAAAATCAAAGAGCTACAGACACCACAAAAACCATGAGGGAGAAACCAGAAACACGCACCACATGCTCCCACGATACTTGAGAGTGTAAGGCCCGCTCTCAAGCGTGCGCCCGAAGTGGCTGTGAACCTTGTGCTGCTCCTTCCCGCTCTGATCGAGCAGCGTGAGCTCGAACAACGCCCTAACGTCGGAACCCTCGCTGGCCAGCGCGATGAATAGCGAAACATAGGCCGCATTATCCTCGACGCTCTTCCCGTCAGGGTAAAAGTAAATCGCCCACTGGTAACCCCCGACGCTGAAAGTATCGGAAGCCCTGTACTTGCCGATTCCCATCCCCTTCATGAGGGAATACCCATTGATCTTGAACTCATGAGAGCCGTTGATCGTGTCGGTGATCGACGTGGACGTCGTAGTCGACGACGAAGAAGAGGGGCCGCCGTTGTCGGTCGATTGCCTGCCCATGAGGGGATTTGCCCAACTAGGTGTGGGGAATCGGGGGTCGAAATGCGGGAAAGATGGAAACTTGAGAAGAATTCCGGAATCAGGGATTTAGGGTTTTTTCCCCTCTCGAACGGGGGATTTTAATTTGTAGGTTTTGGATTAAAGAATATACGAAGAAGACGGAGAAGAAAGGGAGGAGGGAATTGAACTGCGGGCGATTATATTTAGTACAAATCACACTGACATCAAAGCTTCCGAACTCGACGTCCTCAGAAGGTTAGGATCAATTCTCGTATCATTTTGTATAAAGAATTTCGAGATCACCGTAAGTACTTCCTTACTTATATATATCATATCAGACAGACGAGCGTCCCATGAAATGCATCAAGTCCCACCGGACTTGCCTTAGTTCTTTCCATGGTATGTAGAGTGGCGTTCTTCTTAGGAAGGGGTCCCATGGCGGTGACTAAGCTCCAGGATACCGTTGTACACGTCAGCAAGAATTCAAGCAAGTCAGCTGCGCTAAGGCAGAAGTACTGGATGAGAAGCATTAAGGAGATTTTCTTCGGATCCACGACTTTGATGACATTGGTAGTGCTGAAATTTGCTTGAAGGATGATAAAACTATCATGTATAACCATGCTGAAAATGTACATGTTATATATAGTTGACTGAGTTTGACGTGTAACAAGAGAACCAAAATACCCAATCATCTTACTTCCAGATGTAAAGAAGCCAGTAATCATGCAACCAACATATATCCACTTGAGACGGTATGTCAACAAGTCAACCAGACAAGAATTCGACGCCGATGCCTGAGAAGACCAAAGTTTCTCGGTGAATACCTTCGTGCAAAATCGTGACACGGAAATTTACTAAAACAAAGGGGGTTTTCTTATTCTGGACTTTCCAAGAACACCCTCCCTGATGACATTCCCTACACAACATAATCTCCTGATAGTATAGGCAAAAGTCAAGAGCATATCCTCAACAAGAGCACCAACCCAAACTTCGCAGGCATGTCCCAGCTTGAAAGATAGCCAGGTGCGTTTTATATCCCGTGCATATCTCTGGAAACAACCCGGAATTAGCTTTTAACTCAAAACTTTTGATACTACACCTGCCCCGACTGTTCTCCCTCCCTCTCTCAATGCAAATCTTTGCCCTGCCAAGAACACGAATCAACGCTGTTTAGCACCAAAGAGGGAAGGGATTAACACAGAATCGACGTAAAGGTACCTGGTTCAAGCGGAACTGGTTGAATGAGTTCAAAGGTTGCTGTTACATTATCGCCAGGCATTACCATCTTAACATCCTCTGGCAACTCTACTTTTCCAGTGATATCTGCAGTCCTCATGTAAAATTGAGGCCGATAATTGGAAAAGAATGCTGTGTGTCGCCCCCCTTCATCCTTCGTGAGGACATATATTTCTGCCTCGAACTTCTTATAAGTTTTTACAGTATTGGGCTTGGCAATGACCTGTAGAAACGAGGGTCGCCACGTTAATTTAGAAGTACTAATACAATGCCATACAAGCACAATGACACAGGAAGACATGAGACTACCAAAATAATTCCCACATGTATTAGAAGGGCATAAACCAAAACAGTTGATGTAATCAACATCAGGCAGATCCAATAAGCCGCATTTTTCAGCCATAGCACAAAAAAAAACTTATTAGATTCGCAAGCAGATATTGGCAAAGAGTACCATCCATATTACGTGTTCAATGGGCAATAATATGCAAACAAGTCCTCTAAGGCAAGACAATCTAATAAAAAATATTCACCTGACCACGTTGAATATCTTCCCGCTTCAATCCACGTAAAAGAAGGCCGACATTGTCACCGGCCTACTTGATCATCATAAGCCACATTATCAGAAGGATCATAAGATCATCAAAGCTGTAAAACGGAAAAATCCTCGCACAACCTTACCTGCCCATGATCCAAGATCTTCTTAAACATCTCAACGCCGGTTACAGTAGTTTTCAAAGGAGCCTAGTAACAAATATTGCAGTCAAAATTGATGTTAGGAAAGCATAGGTAAGCGATCATGCTGCAATCAGCACAACGAATATATAATCAAAATTGAAGGGAACTTAAGGCGACTGATCAAATTGCATATCATGAGGAATAAGTTTCAAAGCACTCACACCCATCAACCCCAGAACTTCAACTTCTTCACCAACTTTGATAGTTCCTTGTTCAACACGGCCAGTTGCAACCGTTCCCCGACCCTGGAAATCAACCAGAGAAAACAAAATTTCACTGAGTTTAAGAACTAGAACAAGCAGGGAGAATCAAACATAACACTCGTATATACGCTAACATACAAGCTAATAATTGCAAGTAAAAGGGTACCTGCTATAAGCTACAGTAGAAAACGATTTATATAGAAAAACAGCACGTCACACCCAGAGCATGATGTCACATCCCATTCTTTGATAAGAAACTTGTAGACCTACCTGAATGGAGAAAACATCTTCAATTGGCATCAGGAATGGCTTGTCGAGTTGACGTACAGGATCAGGAATGTAGTCATCGACAGCTTCCATCAACTTCAGTATAGCTTTTTTGCCTATCTCTTCATTTGTTCCTTGTAAAGCTGACAATGCGGAACCCCTAACAATGGGAATTTCATCTCCAGGGAATTTGTAGAAGCTGAGAAGTTCTGCGGTAAACAGGAACAGATTACAGGGCTTCCATTCCATTAAAAAAATGATCAGGAGACATGCATCCAGGGAAATATAGCATACCACGTAGCTCCATCTCCACAAGTTCCAACAGCTCGGGATCATCCACAGCATCAACCTTGTTTAAGAAACATACAAGTGATGGCACACCAACCTGCATGTATACCATGCCGTGTTAAAGACTAAGTATGAAATATGAGAGATGCGGCAATTCAAAAGTCAGTTATGTCCACATCTTTTATTCAGTCACACGAACCTGCCGAGCCAGCAGAATGTGCTCTTTTGTCTGTGGCATAGGTCCATCTGGAGCAGAAACGACGAGAATACCACCATCCATTTGTGCAGCTCCAGTAATCATATTCTGCAAGTAGTAATTCATGATGATGTGCATTTATTTTCTTAGTTTCAAAACAGACTTAATGTAGCTAAAAAACAAGTTAAAAGTCATGCTATACTTGGATTTCCTGCACATTAATCATTTTCAGGGCCCACAGCCTACTGGCCATTTTAATGAAATAGGAAAGAGATTACAATCACCTTTAGGAGGGGATGTCAGTAATAAATAAAAGAAGTCTAATGTTGCCTTGCACTAATGTTGTCACTATTGTTGTATGATGACAACAATAACTAATAAAAGCAACACGACAGGTATGGATGGTAATCACAGAAACAGGGAGATGCTCATCTTGTCCGGAGAAAACCTCATCATAATTCAATAATCTTTCCCCAAGCAGCTTAGATACAAAGGAAACCATTTCACGAGAAATCACTCATGCCAGACAAGCCATAACATCATAGCATCAGAATCCCAAAAACTAATCTGTGATTTGAAAAATACAAACATCAATCACACCTTTACATAGTCAGCATGTCCTGGACAATCAACATGAGCATAGTGCCTCTTCACAGTCTCATACTCCACGTGAGCCTGGTAATGTTTCACATATGCATGTAACATCAAAGTCAGAATTCAATCCCAACCGTGCAAAAGAAAATATTTGCATGAAGAAAATGCAAAGGCCAATATTTAGAATATCTTGCCGTCGCAATGGTAATTCCTCTCTTCTTCTCTTCAGGAGCCTTATCGATCTCGTCAAATGCAACAGCCTTAGCTTTTCCTTCTTCTGCAAGAACCTGAATGCAATGAAGCAAGAGTTTCAGGCATTTTCTCGTTCTCCATCAACAGATGAGTCGTTAAGACTGAACAACTGTAAGAATTCAACTACAGGAAACTTAAAAAAAAAAAAGACCACCTTGGTAATGGCAGCAGTTAATGTGGTCTTCCCATGATCAACGTGCCCAATGGTACCAACATTGACGTGGGGTTTCCTGCACAGTGATTGCTATGAATTAGAACTGTCATCATCAACAACCTTTGCACCTCCCTCGAAGGTACTTATTTTGATACATCTCTTTGTCTAAATCACGATTGATTTGCATACAATCTGGAAATTGTCAGGAAATTATAACTCACGGGCAGTTCATCCTTTATCATCCACAACTCAAAGTCAACGTCAGAAGAACTTCAACAGGTGGTCAACCTAAAGTCCACATTTCCATCTACCCGCTAATTCTTCTCCCCAGACACGACGCCATTTCACGAGCTGACTCTGAATTCCATTCGCATAACCATCCAAGCCGCACGGCGATCACATAACGATTGCAACTTCCCCCAAGATGGTGGGAGGGGGGCGAGTAAAAAGAAAGAAAGACTCACGTCCTGGTGAAAGTGGCCATGGATCTCAACCATGGGACGGAGGATTCGAGACATCGGCCCGGCCCGGCGACCGACTCCGCTGCGGAGACTCCCGGGGTAACATTTCCTCCACGGGAGAACCGACCGACTCGGAAAGAAGAAGGGAAGGACGAAAAGCTCTTGAAACTGGTATTCCTGATCAGAATCGACGCCATCGGATGGGGAATGGGGAGGTGCGCCCGGTGAAATCCAAGGGTTTAGGGTTTTTCGACCGTCTTTCACCCGGTTCTTTCGCCTCGTCTCCATTTGGGCTCGGTGTGGATATGGGCCCGATCCAACACAAAAGGCCCATACCGGTTATTCCTGGCCCATCAAGGATTGCGCCGTGAAAACGACGCCGATACCATATTCTTAGGGAAAAGTCCCGCGTATTATCATGTGGTTTTGAAAGCGTCAAGACAGCTAGAAAGTAATTGATGAATAGATATATCACTCGATTTATTCCTTTCTTAAGAAGCTGGATTTCGAAACTGGCTTTTGTTCAGTTATAAAATCCCGTATGAATCGTAGAAAGCCCTACACAGATATCCAAAGATGGAGAATGAACGCGGGAAATCTTCCACGGGCTGCCCTGAAGTGTGTGACGTGATACTCGGCATGTTCCGATGCTTCTGCTGCTGCGACGGCAACAGGAGGGAACCTACCCCTGTTATAGCAGCTTCGTCGGGGACAGCCAAAGCCCAGGAAATGAATTTGAAAAGTGACGGTGCTGAGTTGCCGCTTCAGAAGCACCCCGTGGATGCTGCAAAGGTTGTGCAGTCATCGATCCCATCAGAGCAACCAGAGAGCCTCAGGACTCAGGCTTCGGATATCGACATCAGGTTCTCGAGTTACATTGATCGTGCAAAGTCCAGGCTCCGGAGCATGCCGAGCACTAGCAGCAGCGATGGGAGGCACTACCGTGAGTCCCCTGTGAAGCATGCAACGGATGAGCGGTTCACGGATTACATCAACCGAGCCGGGCGGAGGTTGAGGACGTCTTCGAGCTTCGGCAGGAAAAAATAGTAAGTGGGGCAGAAGATCGCGTTGAATAAACGCTTGAAAAGAGTCGAGTTCGTGGGAATAGATTGAAAATGTGAAATAAAGTGCTTTATGCTTTTTTGAAACGTGGGGTTGTAACAATTTTTCGTTGATCGATCAAATTATATTTGTTGATTTAGTTTCTTAATGGTCTATGATGCTTCCGACCGTCGGTTTTATTCCAAAAGGGACACAAGCACAGTGACGATATCAACAAGACACAGCAAGATCCGGGTTGCGTTACATAAACGAATCGGAGAATTCAACGGTGAACTCATTCGATGTTCGACTGGCCAAACCAAGAGCGAAAAGGCCAAGACGTTGGCTGGCCGAACTCGGGACCGACCCGTCGATTCAAACCCGAGGTCGAAGTTCCGGAAATGTGATAAAATTCAGTGATAAAAAAAACACAAAAAGAGATGAAACCCAGGGAAACACTATAAAAGAAGAAGTATTGGCAGAGTTAATAACAACTAAAATCATATACACCAACAAAATCATAGACCTACTTCTCCACTTCGCCTTTCTTTGAAGATAAAAACAAGATAAGGAAAACCCAATTATTATCATGGTGAGGGAATGAATCAGATAAAATACACAATATCTAAAAAGGAGATTCGAATTTATAACAAGTTTTCTTTTTTAATTTCATTTCGTTAGTTTGTGCTCCTTTTTGGCAAATATTAGGGTTTTAGTCTCACCACGCACTGCATGCATTCATGAATGTGTTCTTTTCTTGCCCTCCATTCCTCCGCGGACGACGATTTCCTTCGTAGTCATTCCTCCAGGGAAGGAGATGACGAACGGTAGAGATCATAAGGTGCCCAGAGGTAGTCCACGTTGCAAGGCTTCCTCGAATCTAGCCGCAACCACGGCTTACCTTTGCCACTCCAATGGAGGAGGCTGATCGGTCCCGGATGGAGGCTCCTACACTTACCCTCGATGTTGTCCCCTCCTAAACCATGCTGGTTCCACCTATGATCGACTGCCTTGATGTTCCCGGCCAAAACGAGCAGGAACGGCGGTAACGACCCTAGGTGGTATATCCTCTTTTGTTTCTGCACGGACATCCATTCCTCAACCTTCTGTGTGTACCCTCCAACCCTCCACTTCTCGACGTCTACGGCCATCACGCCTGTGTTGAAGTAACAAGGCTTCCGACCATCGAAGGTCTTTGCCAGCTCTGCGTCAGACCAGAACAGGTCGGTGAAGTACTTGGTGAAATTCGCATGGCAATACTCCGGCGCAGCCAGGACCTTGTCCTCGAGGTCGACCTCCCAGAGCTCGGCGATGTCATCGACCACGACAAGGTCGGAGTCGAGGTAAATAATCCTCTTCACGTTAGGAGGGATCAGGTCGGCGAGGTATATCCGAGCATAGTTAAGGGGCTGGTCGAGGGCCTGACGGATCGATTTCGATATCTTTCCCCGAACCCTGTTGGAATCGAACCGGTAAACCCTGAAACGTAGGTACGGGAACGTGGACTTGATGCTCGCGAAAACCTCTGGCTCGAACCTCGCACAAAGGAAATGGAACTCGAAGTTCTCGGGACAGGTCGAATGCTGCAATATCGACAGGACAGCAGCCATCGTCCCCCGGAGATAATTCGCGTCGAGGGTCATGGCGACATGGATGGTGGACGAATCTCCGCCTGGAGAGGCACACGAAACCCCATTGCGAAAAGCGGGTGCCTCACGGAAAATGGGATAGTCAGGGGAGGGCTTGCGGATGGAAACCGTGGCGGTGGCCGCATCCGCAAATGGGACGAGGAGGAAGGCAACAATGAGGGAAGACAGGAGGCCGCCCGGAAGAAGGAGGGGCGAGGAGGGGCTCCAGGAGGCCATCCTGCCTTAATTAGGGTGAGGAGGAGGTGGTGGTGATGGCTAGTCAATGCTTAAAGGGCAAATTCTTTTCCCTTTCAGGAGGGAAAGAAAGATGATCCAAAGAGGAGCTGAGCAGCCATTGTTAGGCGTGGAAGATATTAAAAGAGGGTCAAACAAATGTTGTCTTGTGAGTAGAGGGGAATTGAAGAGGTTTGATAGAAAATGTTGGGTGGAATTGCAAGGATGAGAACACTTCTCGGAGCAACTCCTTCCGTTTTAGGTTGGAGGGATTTTCTTCACTTTTTCGTCTGTTGCTGTCGTTTTACTACCGAGTTTTGGATTGAAAAGGGGGGGGGGGGGGGGGGGGGGACGGGGTTTGGGAGAGTTTTAGGACAAATGAGGAGACGTTGATTTGAAACAAGAGATGCTCTTTTTTTGTTTTACCATTTTCTTCCATGCGCGTTGTGCTTGATTTTTGTTTTGTTTGTTGAGATGTGGTGAGGTTGAGACAATTTTTGTTTGTGTCCTCCGAGGATAATGTTTTGTTGGAGACGAGATCGAGAACTACTACTAATTTTGACCTATTTTGGAAACCCTCCCCATGTCTTATAATTGAAGAAGAAGATCAATGGGCGAGAAATTGCTGTAATCTTCGATCTATGTTGTACACAGATCATATCAGTCCATGTCTAATTATTGAAACACCGGCTCTATGATCATAAGACCTACCAAATATTTCATAGCTTTCAATAATTTGGATGTTTGTGTTTGTCGTAAAAAGTGGCACTGGGTGAACGTGGGTGTAAGTGTGATCATCAAGAAATTTCAGGAAAGAACACAATCAACATGTCTGTCCTTGAGATTGAAATGATTGTCTTTTGTTGTTCCAATATTAACTAATGTTATTTATACTAATTCTAAAGCAATAATTATAAACACGTGGAAATTGAGTGGAACCGTTTCCACGTCATCCTATTCCGAAATTGAGACAAAGTTGCGTAAATCGCTAATCGTGTGCTAAAATTAAGCTACAAACATCTCGCAACCGTATCCCGAAATCAACTAATACCATTCCATCTGGTCAGAGTCCAAAATCAATTTAATGAATACACGTTATCCTTTCTCCTTCTTAAGAAAATTGTGCTTTGCATCTAAAAAAACATATATAATTAAGTGCACCACACTTATATTTTACGAAGCTCTAATTTTATAAATAATTTTTTTAATTATTAAATCCGATAAGGTTATTAATCATAGTATTATCATTAATCGGGATCACAATGCACGCATATAATATGAATAATACAATTCTATAAATTAATACAATTGTTAAGAGAACTATATTATTGAATATTTTCTTTTCCTGAAAAAGAAATAAACAAATAGATAAGGCTACTTAATTGAAGCTTACAGAAAAAACTGGGCACCAAATCTTAATATTTTACAAATTGTTAATAAGCCAAAAGAAAAGAACAGTTAAAAAGACCGTTATAACTTGCAGAACCGTAAAAATCCAAATCGACGAACAATTCTGCTAGTACTACCACCTTTGCTTTGTTCCATATTCCCTCTCGTCACAAAGGATTGATCGGCCTGACACTCGCTTCCACGAGAAATCGGTAGTTCTCCCAGATGGACTTGCGGGAGTTGTTCCGCCATTACCTTCAGCATCTTTTCGTTTTGGTGAAATTCCCTTCTCTTTTCTTTTCCTCGCTAAACGGACGTATTGATATGATTTTTCTTGGTTCGGTTTCGATTTTATTCTAGGGTTACTTTGAACGGAGCCGATTCCGGCAATTCTACGTTGCCGCCGTGACCAACCGTGGCTTTACGATTGAGTACTTCTCACCAATCCTGTGTAGCATGGGCTCAAATTTGGAGATTATGGAGCAAATTGGGTGAGTCGGATCACTCCGACGTTTCACTAGTCCTTTCTCGATGTGTTCATATTCAATGGTGTTTTCTTGAAATGGAACTGTCGTTCTTGTCGGGGAGCATAGGGCCACAACCATGCCCAACTTACAGCATCTCATTACATTTGCTGAACGCCTTCTTGAGCTCGCCACGATGTACTATTTTCGTCTTCATCTTGATTTCGATTCATGTATAGCCCTGGGGAAATGACCTATCGGGTCTTGATCTGAGGAAAAACTGTTTTCTCCCAGTCTTGGTGCCTACAGGGCGAGGGAATTGATCATATCAACCAAATTCTATGCCCAGAACAGTCATCTAGCAGGGTAACGCCCATATTTTTCCTTCTTCTTTCGCGTAAAATTTTATCGTGGCTCGGCTCCATATGATCTCGGCAACGTTATATCAGGTGTCTTACATACTTGAGGATGCTGCAGTCCGAATTCGCAGCACTGTCGATTTGCATTCAACTAATTTCTGACGTAAGTTCAAAAGTTACCAGTTCTATTAATCAGGAACCCCGTTGACGCAGTTAACAAGAATTGAAACGAATACTCGTTTTTGCAGATGGAAACAGCGATGCTTGCACACGGAGGTTCGATTCCGTTGGATTGGTAGAATGCGGCGGAGATTCAGCTGACTTCAAATTTACAATGTGGATGGCATGAAAACGACTCGGATTTCTTTTAGCTGAGACAATGTCGTTTCCTATTTTCTTGTAAATGAAAAACAGATATTCCTGATGTAAAAGCTTTTTTTTTCTGTATGATTTAAACTATTTTGATTCGAATACTATTTCTAGGGGTAGATTTCGTTTTAAAGTTATTCACGAAAATATTTCAAAAAATAATATATCTTCAAATAAAATTCTGAAATTGGAAAAACACGTTTTTAAAAAGTCGATTTAGTAACTTTGATTTTCACTTTAAAAACTTGAATTCGATATTTATAAATTCGATTCAACGGGCTTCATTAAAGAAATCGAATATGTTAGAGCCGACTTCTTCGCCCTTAAAAGAGAAAACACAAAACACCTTTCAAGCATTTCTAGTGGTTCGATTAATATGAAAAGGAATTAATATTGAAGTTCAGTTAAAAAATTACGACTAATTTATAATGACAGGAAGCTATCAAGTCCAATACAGTTTAGTCGACGGTTATCAATTTGCAACCGTAATCATAATCGGGGGATCCGATCGTATCTGCAAGATTCACGGGATTCCGGGATGGACTTGCCGAACCTGCAGTCGGAGTTCACCCAATACCTCCAAAGTCTCCTTGTGATGGTGATTCTCGATACGATTGCATCGCGTCTTCCTCTGTGCCTGTTTTGTAATTCACGGACGTGTTGATACTCTTCATCCGCGTTTCCATTTTCCCTATAAGGGTTACTTGGACAGGAGTGAATTCAGGATGGTATGTGTTGCCTCTGTACATGCCTCCGGGCTTCCAAGCGAGTACTTCTCGCTCTTCCGTGATTGCACCGACAGTATGTTGCGGGTTATGGAGCAAGCCCTGTAAGTTTCTCTGATAATTCCGACGTCCTTCTTGATTTGTTTATACTTCTATCGATTCTGGTGTTTCTTGAACGGAAGTTAACCCTGTCTCACATTGTTCTTTATCACGGGAGCGTAGTGCCAAACCTGTGCCGGACTTTCCAGTGGTCATTGAGATGGCCGGCCATCTTTCATCGGCTATCGCCAGGTGCTCGTCTCATTGGACTTGCAAATCAGTTTTAGGGTATTTGACCACCGATGAAAACTGTATTTGTCCAGAATTGGAGCCGGGAGGATTAGAAGCATGACGGGATACATTAGCACTTGTGCCACTACCGCGAATAAACAAGGGTAAGATCTACATGCCGATACCGATGCAGTGATTTCCTTGTCTGAGATACAAAGACCGTACGACCACCTTGCTTTTCATTTTTCAGGTGCCTTCGCTACTTGAGGATGACGAGGCTTGAACACGACGCGCTGTCGTATAGCCTTAGTGTTATTACGGAGGTTAGTGGAAATTTTATATAAGATTAGGGTTCAAGCCGTTGTTCCCAAAGGACTTGAAGCTTTCTTTTGCCGCCATTGGGCTCGAAACTCATGCCGTGCAGTTGGGAACTTCAATCCTACGACTCGGAGGCGAGATTCCGCTCAATTGGTGAGAAGGGCTAAGATGCAGCTCCGCAGGCAATGAAGATGTTGGTGCTTAGCAGAGAAGAATTAACGAAAACGAAAACAATCTTTCTTTCTTTGTTTTTTTCCCTTGTAGTCCTTTCGATTTCCCTTTGCTACAATCCTCAATAACAAGTGAAAGGTTCGATTTGATTTCGCCATAAGAATTTCATCAAACATTCAACTTCACAACGCTCTCATGCCCGATCAGATATGTATATTTTGTTTATCGATAAAATTTACGAAGCTATTAGAATGTCCTCTCGGTTAGATTAAAGTGAGTCAAAATCATACATTTGGAGACATGTTTTTATGATTTGAATTTTCATTCGTTTAAGGAAATTGTTCTTCGGAGATTTTCCAAAGGGCGAGGCAGGGCAAAGGGATGATAGAACAGAGTGTCCGCGTTTCTTTGCATATCCTCAGTCAGCTGGTTGACCAGTTCGTCAATTACAGGTCCTCCTTGTACCGTGATGTGAGCTTTTACCCCTTGCCCAATTCATGTTTCCTCTCCGGGTGGATGCTTTTTCTGGTTCTAACGCGATTTCTTGGTGAAAGTTCGGTTCTTTCGTTTTTGTTGTTTGTGTTCTTTTGGTTCAGATTGGCGGTTGGGGTCACTGTTGTATTTGCAGCTGAAGGGGTTTCCTTTGCATATCGATTTCTCGCGATGGTTGATTCATATCAGGATGTGCGTTTGTGATTGGATCGCGCATTCGATACTCATCGAACAGTACAGTTCACTGGATTGCTGAAGCTTCAGGACTCTTAAGTGAATTTTGTTTTTGGACGCCTTTGTAGCGCAGTTGGGATTTGTTCTCCTTTGTCGGATTGAAATTGACTGCTGTGGGAATCCAGATCATTGAGAAGTGAATGGCAAGGCAAAAATGAATAGCCTGATTGTTTATATATGTATCGCTGGACCTGTTGAATTTAAGCAGATTGATGCAAATGTTCCCCGACTCAAGGGTAGCAGCTCCAGGTATATATACTTCTCCTTTTCTTCACTTAGTGTAGTTATCTGTTCCAGGGAAGATTGGTTTTGCTTCTTTATCCGGAAAGATTTTCTTTGATTGTCATTCACTCGCCGAATACATATGATGCATGTCAATAAGATGAATCTGAACTAAATGCAGGTTCCCTGTCATAATTAGCTCTGAAGTTTCATCGGGTGGTCCGATTCCTGCGTGTTATTATTCCGGATTCTGATCTCTAACTGAAATCAGTCTTCTCATTCCTCTCAGGTGTTTAAGGTGTCTACTGCAAGTGAGGCATGAATGCACTTTGCTCAAGAGTAAACTGGATATGTTATTTCGGGTAAGGTAGTTTCTGTTATATATATGTTATGTATATGTGTATGTATTGCTGATGTTTTCTGCTCGGGAGATCCTTAAAGTGATTTACTCGTCTTCGTGCTCTCTCTGCTTCTCAACTTTTGATTTTTTCGATGACATCCCCAATTGAGCTAACTTCTCGCCCGTGTATTTTCTTCATGCCTCGACAGTTGGAGCAGCAGATCTTGATGGCTCGCAGGTTGATTCGTCCCATTGATTAGGGACAACTCCATTATATTACAACCCCCGGGAGAACCAAAATTGTCTACGTATCGGCAGGGTTTCGTTAAGAAGATTGTTTGAGGGTAGTACCGGGTGTCTTAAACTAACCAGATTCTTAAAGGTCACTCAGCTGCGCTGACTGGTGCTGGCAGCACAAGTAAGCCCATCACAAACATACGTTTATCCGCTTGTTGTTGGGAAACTGAAATAGGAAACGGAAACAGAAAACGGACCGTCACGTTTCCTCTTAAGAAACAGGGCCTTATCCTTCATGGGATATTGTCAAAACTTATCTCCGCTTCTGTATTACATTTTTCCCGGGGCATATCTATCTACAGCCGAATTCTGGAGAGAAACAAGGGATTGCTGTCAATTCCGGTAAGAAGAAAGGTTCTTCGTCGCTTACGCTTCTCGCTTCACAGCCTGGAAATGGGATCCATCTGAATTAGGAAAAGGTGACGGGAGTCACATGAAGAGCAGCTCCTCGATTCACAAAGAGACAGACAGCAGTAACGTGAACTTGCTGCCTTTCTTACACGCGGGAGCGGGAAGTGGGTTTTGTTGTGTGGCTGTAAGAAAGGGAAAGGGGACACACACACTTCAACCACTTCAATTTGTGTCTTGTATCCATCCCCCCATCCATCTCAGAAGTCAACATCTTTGGATGGGAATTGAGCTGTTGTTACTTGTTGGCTTGTTGTTGCACTTGTCGATGTATCCCCCCCCGCCAAATCTCTTTTTACTTACCCTCACATTCTATTCTATCCCGAAAGACAAAAAGAGGGTCGGTCCAAATATTTTTATAAGCCAACAAAACTTACAATAATTAATATATAATGCGCTTGTGTGTTTTTTTTTTTGGGGGGGGGGGGGACCAAATAGAAATTATTTCTGTTCCACGTGCAAGCCTCTTTTTTTTTTTCCTTCGAGTGTTTGATAAATATTAATACTACTAAAACTACTGAGGCTGTCTTCTTCTTCTTCTTCTTCTCGTTACTTTTTGTGCCGCCGACAAAGAAAGTTGTTGTCCGGGACAGACAAGAACCTCCTCCTCGATAGCTTAAGTCTTTAGTTTTAAGAGTCCTTTCTCAAACTAAACCTTGCTTTAAATTATCGAATCCTTTTTTTAAACAAGTCGGGGGATCGACTGCTTTTGTTGGGACTGTGTCGCCTTGCACTCCATTCAGAATAATATGCCAAGAGGGGAGGGAAGACACAACAAGCAGCTCGGTGACAACATGAACATCAACTGCTTCCCCACCAAATCGTTTGAAAATTTAAGGTAACCCCAATCAAAGCGAGCTGTGATTAGTACGGAGAGAGAGAGAGAGAGATTAGTACGGGGAACAAATTCTTCTCTGCTCATCGTGGCAGGTGTGGGGGGGGGGGGGGGGGGGGGGAGGGTCGCTTCTCATATAACACAACTCTTTACTTTTGTTTGGAGACGCGCATCGTCATCATGGTTGAAATTATGGAAACTTGGCAACCACTCCACCACCCCTAAAAAGCTATTGGGCGATTATTGCCAATGACAAAAAAAAAAGAAGAAGAAGCAGGAAATCAGGAATCGCCTTCCCTTCCTTTGCACGCCACAAACCACAATTTTGGAAACACGGTTCTCAACTTAAAACAAATTAACAATAATGCAGACGAAATGATTCCAGCAGACTTTTTTGTTTTAAAATAATATTATTTGTAATGTTTTTTTATTTGGGGATGGGGTTGACCGGATGAGGTGTCCGGTGGGACTAAAGTACTCCCTCCAATTCCAACCCTACTTTATGACTTTACTTTGCTTGTAGACCACAAAACCGGATTCCTAGGGGGTTTAAATTTTTTTTTTTTTATAATCTTTATTAAGTTGTAGTTATTTATTTTATGTGTTGTAAACTTGTAATTATAATTTTATCTTCTTGTGGGGTTAAAAAGTCACGTGAGACCTGCCACCTCTCCCCCCCCCACCCAACACCCGAACCTAACTGGCAGTAGCCAGACGAACCTAATTGGCAACAGCCAAGCCTTCCCACGTAGGCTCGGACAACCGTTTGCCACTCTTACCGCCCCCCACGCAAACACAAACGTCTCTTTCTGTCCCCGCTCTCTTATTCTACTGTATTTGTCTCTTTTCGTCTCATAAAATAATTTTGTTATCTATTTCTTTAACATGAATTAATGCCACGAATATTTATTACATCCTCCGAATTAAAATAAAAAAAGGAAAGGAAAGAAATACATGTAAGAAGGGAAAACCTGGGAACTGCAAGTGAGAAGAAAAGAAAAGCAGCATAATCTCCTCCTCCCTTCTTCTCTTACAAGCCATCATCGTCTTCTTCTCCAAGCCACATCTTTTTCCCTGTTTGATTCATGATTTACAGTTGAGAAGCCCGTCTGTGATCCTCCCCCATCCCCATTAATTTATTCATCCTCCTCCCTCCTTCACGGAAAAGCAAGCCATTCCCTCCTATAAAGATCGTTACCCCCACCCCTGTTCCCCGATCCTTCCTTGTTCCTTCGTCTTCCTTCGACCATGCCGACCCACCGGAGAGCTTCCCCGAGGTTTCACGAGTGTTCTCTGTGCGCGTTGTTGGTTTTCACCTGGTCATGGTCCTTCGCGGCCGGGATACTCGACCCCGTTGATTTCCTCGCCCTCCAGTCGATCAGGAAGTCGCTCCGGGACCTACCCGGGTCGAATTTCTTCGCCTCCTGGGATTTCACCTCCGACCCATGCAACTTCGCGGGGGTCTACTGTGACGCTGATAGGGTTGTGTCCCTTAACCTCGGGGACCCCAGGGCTGGTTCCCCTGGGCTAACGGGTAGGATCGGGCCGGAAATTGGGAAGCTGTCGCTGCTCGCTGAGTTCACGATCGTCCCCGGTAGGGTCTTCGGGCAGCTCCCGCAGACAATGTACCAGCTCACGAACCTCAGGTTCCTCGCAGTCGGCCGGAATTACATCTCCGGGGAGATCCCAGCGGACCTCGGCCTGCTCCGTAACCTGCGGACGCTCGACCTCGGGTATAATCAGTTGACCGGTCAGATTCCCCGGTCTGTCGGGACATTGCCCGAGCTGTCGAACTTGATCCTCTGCCACAACAAGCTGTCCGGCTCGGTCCCCCCGTTCATCTCCCAGTCGCTGACCCGCCTCGACCTGAAGCACAACGGCCTGACCGGCACGATCGATCCGCTCTCCCTCCCTTCGTCCCTTCAGTACCTATCGCTCTCGTCGAACCAGTTGAGCGGGCAGCTGGACGGGGTCCTCGACGGTCTGGAATCACTGAACTACCTCGACCTGAGCATGAACAAGTTTGCGGGTCCCATCCCTGCGAAAGTATTCGCATTCCCGATCACCAACCTCCAGCTGCAGCGGAACGCGTTCGCGGGCCCCGTCCTCCCGTCCGGTCAAGTGACGATCCTGACAGTCGACCTGAGCTACAACAGGCTATCGGGGGAGATATCTCCGCTATTCTCGATGGTGCAGAACCTCTACCTGAACAACAACCGGTTCGTCGGCCAGGTCCCAGGTAGCTTGGTGGACCGTCTCCTAGGGGCCGGGATACAGGTGCTGTACCTGCAGCACAACTTCCTGACGGGGATCGAGATAAATCCAGCGGCCAACATCCCGGTGAGCAGCTCGCTGTGCCTGCAGTACAACTGCATGGTGCCGCCGGTGGTGGCCCCATGCCCGCTCAAGGCTGGGAGCCAGAAGACGAGGCCGACGTCGCAGTGCGTGGAGTGGAGAGGGTAGGGGGGGGGGGGTTGGGAATTTCGACTCCTTTTTTGTGTTAATCCCCGATTTAATTATGATTACTAACTCCTTTTGTTTTGTTCGTAGGTAAAGTAAATAGAAGGGAATAATAAAAAGGAAGTAATTAGGAGGGAGGGGGGGGGGGGGGGGTCTTTTTGTATCTGTGAGAAATACTGGTTTGTTGGTTAAGTCAAATGGATATATACACCAAAATGGGAGGGGAGGGTTATAGAAACAGCGATCAATCATGAGGATGAGGATGTTATGTTTGGGTTTGTATGAATTCCTCTGTTTTGGGTAGATGTTGATGAATGAAGGTGATAGAAGAGATTAAGGCTTGTTGTTTCTGAAGAACTCGCCCGCCCATCCTTCACTCTGAAAAGTAATGCCATCCGTCCATCCAGCATTCATAACACAAAGAATTCGGGTAGGACTGAAATCGAACATAAAGGATGAGGGGAAGTGAAAGGTAATGATCCAATCCAAAGTGGTAACGAATCAGGGGATGTGTGGATCTTCGTTTGTAGATTCCCAAAGGAAGGAAGGTGGATCCTCGGTCTGGTTGCCCAATATGACCAAATCCCCATAAGTGGTCTCCTCCTAATTATTCATTACAACCCATCATATCTCCCCCGAGAACTACCTCACCACCCAACAACATCACTCTCCATACTTGAGGCCCATACATAGCCCAATGATGGGTTTCTATGCTCGCAAGCAGCGGATTGTAAATTTTAACGCCCAAATCAGGCCCAATTTCAGTCCAAAAATGCCCTTCTCTTAGAATTCGAGACACTGTAAATATCGATTGGCAGCACTACTATTTGAATTCAACCCTTTTGACAAAAAACATGTAGGAGGAAGAGGAGACAAGTTAACCAAAAAAAAAGAAACGATGTGATTGGACAAACCTTTCGTTTGACCAGGTCCAATTTCATCCATCCATTCCCCTTTCTTCTTCTTCTCTCTTTTAGGTTCCCAACTCTGCCCATGTAGATTTCATTGGGGGGGTTTCTTTCTCTCTTTTTTTTTTTTCCAATTGGGGTTGTTCTCTAAAATCAAACAGAAAAAGCCTCCATATGTCAGACATTTGACATTGGTGCTGTCTGTGTTGGGCACCAAGGCAACTTAAGAAAAATATATATTTATGGGAGAAACTGCAGAACAAGTTGGACAAGTAAACTTCCGAGGTGAGATAACTTCAAGAAAGGTCCAAACAAAACATCTCCACCATTAATTTTAAATAATAATAAATGGATGACAGGTGAAAGTCGGGTAACATGCTACGCATTTCCATGACATATAAGATTTTTTTAAAAAAAATGGTGACCGGACCAAACACACATAATCATATTCTAACGAGGGAAAGTGCCCATAAAAGTCAAACAAGACGAGGTTCCCTTTGTCCTTTCTTACCCCCCACAAAACAAAACAAAAGAAATGCCTACTCCTTGTTATTCCTTTTTAACTCTTTCTTTTTCCAATTTAAAAGACTCAAAAATCAAAACATTCAAAAGATCATAACACAAATCTCGTTTTAGTTAACGAGTGATTTAAATTTAGTGATTTAGTATTTAATATATCTTATTAAATTATGTATGTTTTCCCAAAAAAATAATAAAAATGAGGACATGGATGGTCAAGCCTCAGAATAAATCCAAAATCCCTCATTTGCTTGCAAAGATGTCGTGTCAACCTCCCTTTCCATTCAAAGCAAAAGCGAAATTTCTCCCTAAGCCAAAATTTGATGGTATCCCAGATTCCAAAAACAAACCCAAAACCAATCAACAGAGAGGGTGGCCCATTCCCCAAAGAAAAGAAGCAACGAGGAGCCAAGAATTAATCAAAGACTTGGGATGTGGAAAGATAGCAAGAGATTATCCAAACCCAACCCCTACACTTGATGTGGACAAGTGAACCAATCGTTTCCCACAACCTCAAATTGTTAGACATCTTCGAAACCCTTCTCTCCGTTCGCTTGGTTATACTGTTCCTTTTATGGTGGTAGGAGAGGGGGGGAGGGCGGTGGGGGGATTTGGGTTGGGATGTGAGGACCATTCAGACATGAACCCAAGAAAACTGACAGATGACTCTTAGATGAGATGATCTTCCACGACACGATATGCTTTGTCGTTTCTTGGTTTTTTTTTTTTTATCTAGTTCCCATTGTAAGGACAAACCCGATTGACCAATGAGCAAAAAACATGCGGTCGATTTTTTAATAATAGTGGTGAATTGGTGGGTGGCCTTCTCTCTCTTTTCTTCCCTTTCTTTCTTTTTTTCTGTCGTCTTTGGACAATTTGGGGGAGGCTCTTTCGGTTCTGCACATGTCATGCATATCCCACGGTGGGATGGGATGCAACAAATTTTAAAGAAAAGTTTTCTTTTTGGGGGGGATGAATTGGGTCAAGATCTCAATTTTATGTTAACTTGATTCCCATGAAAATCTCCCCACCCCCCATATGGAGTTGAATGAATCTCCCCTTTGCCCAAAACTATTCCCATTCCTCCATCCATCCGTTTTGTACTTAGCTTAGTTAGGCAAACTTACAAGCATCAACCCAAGATCCAGACAAAGGAAGAGGAGAAAAGTTTAGGACAGATACCCCCTGCTTGCTGTCCTCAATCCTTACACGCTCAAGTCAAGAACAACTCCATTCGGACCCACAACCCCAAGATGAGGGATTATTCCAACTTCCCGCATTGCCAAGTTAAACCACCACCATCAAATGGATGTCGAATGTTTTTACAAGACATGGGCTTAAAAATCTGCTTTGAGAGGACATAAAAATGTATACTCCCTATCCCCCAAGTTACACAAATGATGCAAATGGGGTTTTGGCATCCCCCCCCCACCCCCCCCCCCCCCAAATTCCCCATTAAATCGGCAGCCGAGAATCGCCATCTGCGGCTGCCGGGGCGACCTCCGAAGCTTTCTTCCGGGCAAGAAGCTGAATTTGAACCCTAGTTCTGGTGCCATCAGCAGCCTTGCCCGCTTGAAAGAATTTATGGTTACCAAATATCTTACGGCAGAAGAATGAACAATTCCCCTCCCTAAAGAACAACTCATTCCGCCACCATATAAACTTTTACCTAGGAAAGATGTAAGAAAAACCCTTGACCTCTACACACACAAACTTCGTAAACTACACATCACAAACTGCAGGGGACAGACAGAGACCCAACAAAGAAATTACCAAAGTAAAACAACCAACTTTAGTTAAACGTGAATTCAAGCTTCTTCGGTTAACTATGATTCCCGCCCGCCGGCCTGCTGGTATACGAGGTTAAAGTAGTGGGTTTGGTTTTCGCCTTCATTATTGACAGTCGGGGTTGACGCAAGTCCCTTTATCTCTTCCATCAGTATGTAGACAATGACACTCGAGTTGTTCGGAGGAAATAGAATCCTAATTCGTTGCCGAAGATGCTCGAGGAAGACGCAACTTCACCTGTTGATCGTACTTGTCTTTAGTTTAGCCCCTCCACGATACCGCCAATTGCCAGTCCTGAACGAGGGTCGAAGCCGAGCGACGACCACTAGGCTCTTGGGGAACTTCAAACCCTCTAGGGATTTCCCTCGGGGAGCCAAAAGGGTTACACGCGGGGGTGGTCCCTGCCACCTCATCGCCTCGGGCAAGAAAGCCCGCCAGTACCAATCTCGATCCTGGTTATAGTCACAAATGTACTTCCCATCATCTAGTTTCTTCTCGACGAATCGGCTCCTTTCGTCCCAACCACCGACCATAACATCATGGGAAAGCGAGCAATATGTTAGCCCAATACTTCTTTCTCGGGCGCCTCGGCGGACCTCAGGGCAACATTGTGTGCGATGTTGCCTCCCGGATGTGCTATTTTTTTCCCCCCCCGCTAGGTTACAACATAGGACATTTGATTCCTTTCCCCCGCTCCGTAGCCAACGGTCCGGGAAACTTGACCCACTTCATAGCATCCCAACCGTCCCATCATAGAAGCACAAGGATACCGGTGCTCTTAGAGAAACCGGCGGTAAGTTCAACACGAGAACCACGAACGGCCTTAGCAGGCGCTCACTAGGCGGCGGCAGAAAACGTGGAGTCCCATAAATAGCGGTGTTTCACGACAGAAGAGGAGAGTGAAGCTACCCGCCCGTGTGAAGAAAACAATAACAGGGACCACATCTCCTGTTTGAGCATCAGGGGCTTCTCTCGAGCCTTCCTCGAAGCCCACACTAATGATGTGTCCATTCCTGCAGGGGGCTTGGAAGGAAGACCCCGTATCAAGAGGCATGGTGGATCTGTCGACAGTGTGATCTGAAGGAGAAGACCCCATCGACAGAGAAAGTTATTGGCCGGGGGAACCCTCCCGTTCGAGTAGAACTCGTCCAAGTCCCGGTCATAAGTAACCCGTCGGGGCGGCGGAGGACTGATACGCGTAGGCGCGCCTTGAAGTTGGAGATGAGGAACCCATGTTGTTTGCAGAAGAACAACCCTCCCTTGCAGAACCAAAATCCAACAAGTTGAACAAACAATACAAAAAGCCAAACACCGACGCCAAAATTAGCATCATTCTTTGGGGGGGGGGGGGGGGCCCCGACATTTCTATCACAATTTCAAAAAGCTGCATAAATTTCAAGGGCAAGCAAAATCAATCAACAAACCCGAACCAGAAATAAATCACTGTAAAAAGAAGCTTGAATTCGCTTCTCTCTCCGTGATTCTACGAAGACCACCACCCAAAAAAGAACGAAAACGACAATCCGGCAGAAATCGTACAAACAAAAAGTCCGAGGAAAAAGAAAGAGAAAAAAAACGGATACGCGCCCCAACTTCATCATAAAACCCCCAGAACACAGGAAAATTCCCCACCCCGAACTCCCCCAATTCCCAACCTCGCGTGTCACTCCAAGGAAAAGACTCGAATCGATCCAAATTATGGCAGGAAGGGAGCATCCCCGACGCTAGGAGCACTCGAGGAAGTGAAGATCACAACACACACTCTGGGAGGGTTAGGAGGTAAAACCCGAGAAAAAAGGAAGTACCTCTTTCTTGCCCCCCTTTCTGGGAGGGGATTAGGAGGATAAACGAGCGCGCGCAAGGAAGCAGTACCGCAGCTTTACTTCTTAAGCGCACTCCTTATTTATTGTTTGATTTTTATATTATTGGATTCAATTGGAGTTGACCTTCATTCAATTGCCTTCCGCGGGCGGCCATAAACACACACACGGGGGGGGGGGGGGGGGGGGGGGACACAGGGGGGGGGGGGGGGGGGGGGGGGGGGGGAATCCGTGGCCAAGCATGCCAAAAAAATTAATATACGATAACGCACGGATGTGCTCAGGCACAACGCAGACCCCCACTCATCCAACCCAGATCCGAAGTCCCATTAAAATTATGACAAACCGAAGCAGCACCAACCCCCAGGACCCCGTATGGCCCCTTCACTCAAAACCAGACCAACGATCCTCCTCCAAAAAAGAAAGGAAGGAAAGACAAGGAAAAACTGAAAACGAATGGTCTACCCACGAAGGCACAGGAGCCATGGAAGTAACCAAAGCCGGGAGCTTTCTTCCTTCCTCTTAACTTTCTACGCATCAACCCCCACTTCATCCTCCAACAAGCTGTAGCTGCTGGTTTAATTTTTTGGGATGGGGACGCAGGGAACGGGAGGGGAGGAAGAATAGAGGAATCTTGAGGTTAGATTAGGGGAGGGTCTCATCTTAACTAGAAGGAAGAAAGAGTGCGGGTGTTGTGTGTGGGTTGTGAATGAGATTGAAGTCCCAAAACCAAAACGAAAGACGTGAAGGTAGTAATGAAGAAGGAATTGGCAGAGAGAAAAGAAGAGTTTGGGCCGGAGTCAAAAAACGGTTGCGATTTTGAAGGGCGAGACGACCAAATACAGATTATTTGGTGGAGGGAGGAGCTCTATCGTCTCTTTACCCCCAATTCCCCCCCTAAAGATATTTACAACAATATATTATGAATTTTAATTTAAAAAAAAAAGCCGAATCTGCGGGTCAAAAGTAATGACCATTTGTGTATGTCATAAAAAGTTGAAGGGTTGGGGTGGGGGGTGAGGGCGCGCGCGTGGATTTATTTGAATCTCTTTTTTTTTTAATTTAAATCATATCATCCCAAATAAAATAAAAATAAAATACAGGTTCCAGTTTGCTACACAAGTTTGAAAATGTGTACCGCAAAAGGACAAAAGAGACAAATGATGGAATATAGTGATCGAGGGGTGTGAGATCGCGTGCGCGTGAGAGAGTGTGAACTCTAATATAGTATAAAAATACACGGGGAAAGGCTCGATGAGACATTATGAGCCAACAAAACGCATAAGTACGAGGCTTCCTCTTGGATTGAATTATGATGTGGAAACCGGTGAGCGCCGGGGGAGAGGGGAAGTTGGAACTCTGAATAGGTTTATGTCGGGGAATTTCCGTTCTTTGTCCTGATCTTGGGCGCGAGCGCTTTCGCCGGGACAAGATGTTGCCCTCTGTCATGGTTATCAAGCCAGCAAATTTTTCTTTTCAAAATAGGGAAATTACAAATTCCACTTAGGGGAGATCATCGGACACTATGTTCGGTCGGGAGTAGCGTGCCGATGGGGGGTCCTTGCAAGAGGGGGGACCGACCGGAAGACCTCCTCGTTATCCATTTGTTTTGTTTCTTCATTTGGTACGTATTTGTGCGTGAGAGAGGAAAGGGTGTAAATT
>JARUPY010000119.1:0-80286 GCA_029817715.1 Melastoma dodecandrum | reverse complement strand
TCGACAACAGAGAAGGGAGCTGAACCAGGTCCAGGAATTTATTCAGCAAAGTTACCGATAATCAGTTCAATATGAAAGAGACCCGCCTGAAAAGGCGCTGCCACATTATGCACTGCTGCAGGTTTTTAGGAGCCTTTCAGATTCTGCCAGGAGTGTCTTGATAATAGCGATTTAGAGTACTGTTGTAGAGAACAAACCATTTTATTACATTGGTGAACATGTTTAGCACATCCTCCTATTGACCAGGTAACTCTGGGAATGGAAGTTTTACCGGGGGGAGTGTTCAGAGGAAAGCTGCAATGCCGTTACTTTGAGTAGGTTTAGAGAGAAGAGGACTCACTAGTTGGAAAGACTTGGGAGGATTTCTTTTTCCTACAATACAATGGAAGAAAGGTCTTATTGCAACTCTCAACGAATGTGGGTATCTTGTCTGTTTAGTTCGTGTTAGGCATATGGCTATTATTATACACGCCCGAAAAGAAAGTATGCAACACAAAAACTTGTATGTGAGGAGCTTTGGGGTGAATTTCCTGATATCATGTCCATACCACGTCGGCTCTCCTGTAGTAGAAAAAAAGCTGAGTTGCTGAGCAAATCAGAGCCAAATATGGATTTAAGCATTGACCCATCTGAGCAAATCAAAAGCAACTTCCAATCTCCGCTGCCCTTCCCATCTGCCACGCTCGCCTTAGATTCCGCAGAGGAACATGACATTTGGAGGCACGACACAGGCAGACCTCAGACATACCATCCCGATATAGTCCATCCATCCCTTTTTCTACAATTTCTACATCCCCTGGTCAACGACGCTCGGCTTTCGATATTTCGATCGGGATGAGCTGACGGAAGAAATATAAAGGAGGAGTACAAAACAAAATACGATCCTACTCCAAGAGGACTCTGCTGATAGCAGCACCTCAACCGCCTATTGCAGGTACGCATCCCCCTTTCCATCCCTTCGCTCCTCCTCCCCCCACCCCCAACTTCTAGTACATGTGCGTTTATGCGTCGGATGCGCGCGTGGAATCTATGGAACGGGCGGCTTAGCTCGATCGGAAAGTCCTACTCCTACCCATTGCAGGGTCCAGGTTTAGCGCTGGCGTCACAGTCCTGCGTGGCGTGATTTAATTCGCACTAGGAGTTTGGATATGATCAGTCGATTTTCCATCATTTTCCTTGCTCAACTGTGTTTACCTCCGGTAAAGATGATCCATGAATTGTAGAGAGGGGCTTCTCCGTGGAGAACTGCTATGGCAGTGTTTTTCTTTTTTTTTTTTTTTTTTTTCCACTGTGTTTTCTCGCTTGAAAGCTGAACGAATGATTGTGCATTTGTGCGCTTTCAATTAATTCCGATGCTGTTGTGTTCCTATAGGAGATGACTCCTCACTTTGCAAGCAGTAGCATCACATCGCGTTCAGAGGAATCGACAGAAAGTGAACAAACCATAGATGCTTTTCCTAACAAGATCCTTATTACAAGCTTTGTTGTTGTGTTGTTCATCATGCGATCGGATTAGTTCTCTGCTAATCATTTTGATGGGGTTGAATTGCTGGCAAACGTGTCTTGTTATTCTGTCCTCATCTGGATTTATAGTAATGGTTATGCCACGTTGCCTTAGCCTTTATCAGTATTTGAGCACATGCTCGAGCGCTGACTTCTTTCTTCCTTGAAGGTGGACAGAAATCGACGGATTTTCACTGAGCTAGTAAGAACAAAGAGACATGGCTCTCTTCCACTGAAATTGGTGGTGAATGCCGCCGCTGGACATGTTATTTGGGAAGACGAGGAAAAAGACACTCACACCCAACCCCGCCCCACTCCCCCCTGAGGGGTCTTGTAGCCCTGAATTTGCGACTATGAACCCAGGGTCTTGCTCAATTTGCTGAATGACTGCTAAGCCCTTTGCGTTTTTTTATTGAGCAGTACAAAGAAATTATCTTAATAACAAGTATCCCTTTCCTTTTTCTCATTCAGTTTGTCTGGAAATAGATTATGGGTAGCTAACGGTCGATCAATCAAGGTGAAAGCCTTTCAGAGAATGATTCAGCAACATGTTTCAGCGGGATCCCCTTCTGCAAGGTTGAAAATGGGTGTTCCTGTCTGCTGCGTGTAAAGCACCAGTTGACCACACGATTTATAGTAAGAAGCCCATATTTGTCCCCCAATGACTGACAGAGTATCTAAATCCTTTCCATTGTATCGGAATAGACTTATGGTATGTAAGCACCATAAGCTTTTCAAGAATGGCATTGAGATAGAAGATAATTGGGACAAAGGTAAAATTCTCGTGCGAGAAGATGAAATAAGAAGCACAGGCTGACAAGTTAATGCTGACATTGGTTAACATTGTAATAACTGAGCTGTATCATGGTTTTTGGTATGGTCAGGTCTTGTAATCTTGCGCGGCCTTAGTATATATACTGAGTGAGCAATCGGTTAGTATTTTATGTGGCAGGTTTATGGTGCCCCGAGGCAACGATGACGAAGCGATAGACTGCATCATGTCCAAATAGTGAAGCGAAATTCAACAGTTATTATTGGACATGATAGACCAACTAGAACAAGCTTCTATTATTTGTACTTAAGCGATTTTTCCTTTTTTTTATTTTCATGTTAAGATTCAGTCGTGTGAGGGGATTGCCGATGATGATGCAACTAGAACTTTTAATGATTTTTGGTCATCTAATTCTCTGGACACATATTTTGCGAAAATTAACAAGAATAATGCACTCGTGCATTTGCATCTTATATCTATTTGATAGCCCTCTAGTATGCGGGGGATACAAGAATTACAGGACATGAATTTTTGTGCGGCGCATGCCATACCTAAAATACTACTAACCACTTACTTGCACTCGAGCTTTCAAATGACTTTCAGACCCCCTAAGCAGATGCTCAGAGTACAGAGAATTTTTACTACTCCACTGCAAACTTGCGGATAATCTGGCAAAAACGGCTATGATTTCGATGATAAGATACGGTCTATAATGAATAATACCTTGCCACGGGAAAACTTGAATCTCTTCTCACATGGCCCCACCGAGCACAGGACTCGATGCCGGTTTTTCAGCGCTAATCAGCCTCTTCAAGCCAATTTTCCCCGAGGCTTTTCCTGTGTGTCCGTGCCATTCTCTCTTCCCATACTATTAGAACCTCGACATCCACTGTTTCTCCACCCCCCCCCCCCCATCATTGATATGTAGTTGGAGTTCGGAAAGAAAAAGCTTTCACCTTCATATCGGCTTGAAATGAATCTTCGTCCATCTCCATCAGATCACTCCAGACTTTAGCAGCAATGGCATTTGACTTAGAATGACGGCAATTTCATGGTGATATTCAATTTCTCTCTCCCAAAACCAAACGCCGCTGGACAACCTCATGCGATGTAAGGCCCAGCATTGGGCGTGTACCCCCCACTATTAATGCCTCTTTCTTTCCTCTGACAGGGCGAATAAAAAAAAACGCCACTTTAAAGATTTGAGAGTTGGAATAAATGAAGTGCCTGCGGTTTTTGCTATCACTCGTTTTTCAATGCAGAGAGGATTCAGGCTAGGAGACGACGTTGAGAGTGTTTGGCGTATAATGGAACCGTGACCGGCACCCCTTTGTAATTAATTTGAGATGTGGGCTTCCTATACCCCTTGTGTTTCTGTGGACCGGCAACAGCCCAGCATAACTTGCCCTGGCTGGGCTCTAGCATTCTCTTCTCTTTGCAGACCACGGACTAGGACGAGGACCAGGACATGACACATGGTTAACTGAGTCGGAAAACATGAATGTTCCCTAGCTCCAATGGTTAAGTGAAGTTAAGAAGCAGGACGTGGACTACTTTTAAGAGTTTTGTTCGAAAAATACGATTAATTTTAAAAAAAATTTGTAAAATATGAGTCCAAATTTCATAATAATACGATTTTTACCGTCGATAATTACAAAAAGTACGCGGTTTTAAAAACGCGCCATTGGCGCCCCTTCAAACACTTAAAGAAATTTCTCCAAGTGTTGAGAGTCCCCTTCAGGGAATACACAAAGGGCGGGTTTTTGAAGAAACACTAAAGGGGCACAATTTTGAAGAATAAGAAACACTATAATGGGTCGGTTTTTGAAAACTCGCCATCTTCAAACACTTAAGAAAAATCGTCAAAGTATTGGGTTTTATAGAGTTCTCGAAAGCCCTTGCTTATTATTAAAGGGGGCAATTTATCATTCGTTGGAAGGGCGGTTTTCCGGTTTTCCTTTTAGTGTTTCTTCAAGAGGTGGGTTTTCAAAATGCGCCATTTGTGTATTTCCCGAATGGGTTCACAATACTTGGAGAATTTTTATAAAATGTTGGAGGGGCGGATTTTGAGGGCGCGTTTTGACATCGCGCCCTCATGCTGGGGTTCGGATGCCGTAAAGGGCCGGGTTTTGACCCGCCCCATTCTATTACACGCAGAGGGTGTTATTTTAAAAAATCGCCGCCCTGCTTTGTAATTTGAAAAACACCACCGATAATAAAAACATATTTTACGAAATTTAGGATCGTATTTCATATTTTTAAATTTTTTAATAAAAACTCCTTTTTTATTTTTTAAACTTTTAAAAGCCTTTCTGGATCGATACCGTGAAGCTCAAAACTCAAAAAATAGCCTTTTTCTCATTGTTATCTTTTCTCTCTTCTTCTCTCTAGTTCACATCATGAAACCATCACATCAAATAATCGACACTTCATTTTTCGTGATCCCCAGAAAACAAAATTTCACTTCTTTTGATCCCCAGAAAACAAAATTTCACTTCTATTTATGGGTGGGAGTGGCCGGCAGTTCAATCCATACATTTAATAAAAAGCCCAGTCAAGCCATCCCAATCTCTTTTCATTAACACTAACTGAAATCAGCAACAGACAAAAGGAAGACCTAGACGAAGAAGGAACAAGCCGGATCCCCAGGGACATTCACATCTTCACTTGCTTCTTGTTACACTCCGTTACCTCCTTCCTGTTCTATATCTCGCGTTCTTCTCTCTCCCTCGTCTCTCTTCTGTAATGAACTGGACCAGAGCTGCCTCCGATTAAACCCCAGCAAAGTCGATATCTTCGAGGTGTAGTTTTCTTTTCCTGGGTCTATCTGGTCGTTGTCCCTTTCATATGACTCTTCTCATGACCCGGGCGGCGGTGATTCTTCTTTTGGGTATGTTTTAGGTGAGTTTTCTTGGATCTTGATTGGGTTAAAGATTGAATCTTGGTTTGGTCTGATAGGTGGGATCTGGCGAGAAGTCAGGGAATGGGGGATGGGATGGGGGTTGGGGTTGGGGGGGTTTGACGATATTGATTCCTGTTCCTATAAGCCTTTGGAGTGGATTGTTTTTCTTATTATTGTTTCCTGATGCGAAATCTGTTTTGCATTTTCTTGGCCCCCGGAGAGGTTTATCCTTTGCTTCCCATTTCGGGCTTCTGCAGGGGTAGTTTTTGCTCATACTTATATTGTGTTTAGTCATTTCTTTCATTTTCGTTTCTGCCCATTTTGTGTGACAGTAAAGGATCGGTAGCCGATTGCCACTGAAGGACCAAGGAAGGGGGAATTTAGTTGCTGCAGATCGTAGGATTGATTTCATTGATGTGACTTTTGGATTTTCTGATTGGGCTGAGAGTCGAGGATCAGTTGAAGTTGGTGAAAGGAAGGTGAAAGACTCGTGTGTTGTGTTATTAGAGGAGATAGAACGCGGTCAAAAAACATGATGATCAGCAAGCCTCTCCTGCTGACGTACTTGTACCTGTGATGTATATTATCGCTCTCGTCCGGAAGTCATACTGTACAACAAGGTAATGTAGATTCTGCTTGCAGCTTAAGGAGCCGTTTGAACTATCTCCTGGCGATATGGAGGCTGTGTTTAATCCTTGTGTCCTATTCTCGGGAGTAGTAACTTCTCTAGACAGTGGTGTGGCCGATCTCGCCTAATACATTGAAGTCATCCCCTAGTGAGAATTTTGTGGATGTTTGGCCGAGTCTCAACTTAGTTACCATAAGAAGCAAAATGTGCTTACGTTGCTGATATCATGTATCATAGAGACTCGCTGTTTATTTTAAGTTCGCATATTATTGACAGATTTTGTATCTTCACAGTGGGTTCTTTCTCCTAAATACTTTAACTTTCCTTATCCGATTACACTCACAATGATCCACATGGGATTTTCTGGAGCTGTTGCTTTTATTCTTGTTCGCGTTTTCAAGGTATGACTGCTTCTAAGTAGTCTGTTATATTTTTACCTCTTTTTCCCTAATTGCTAGATCTAACAGAGTTTCATCCCTATAGGTTTGTCAATCCAGTCCAAAATGACATTTGAGATGTAAGGCATTCTTCTATTACCCATGAAATTTTATTTTAAAAAGTCAGTTGGCCACGCGTCTCTCAAGCTCCTTTTCTGGATAAGGATTTGATATTTTTTGTTTCATCACAGATATGCTACCTGTGTTATTCCAATCAGTGCTTTCTTTGCTTCTAGTCTTTGGTGAGCACTTCCGATTCTTTTTATTGTACCTAGCCTATTTCTAATTTCACATTAAAGTAAGTTGTTTACTGACCATCGTTAGTTGAATTGTTTGTCATTTCATGTTCTAGGTTTGGCAACACCGCTTATCTGCACATATCGGTGGCCTTCATCCAGATGCTAAAAGCCTTAAGTATTGCAGATTTCTCTGATCCAAGTTTTTGCCTCTTTTGGACGTCATACCCATTTTGTCCCTAACTTAAATGTTTTGTCTTCAGTGCCCGTGGCAACCTTTCTGATGGCTGTTCTATGTGGAACTGACAAACTAAGATGCGACATATTCTTGAACATGGTGTTGGTCAGCATTGGAGTTGTGATTTTCTTCGTATGGGGAAATTCACTTTAATATCATCGGTACGTTATTCCAAGTCACCGGCATCTTTGCTGAAAGCTCTTAGGCTGGTTCTTACTCAAGTCCTCCTGCAAAAGAAGGGTCTGACTCTGAATCCCATCACCAGCTTATACTACATAGCTCCATGCAGGTGAGTAATCGCAATTCCTGTCTCTTTACCTTCTGATCCGCAAGATTGTCTTAGCTGGTGCTAATGCAATAATGTGCCCACCTTCTTTTCTTGGTGGGCAGGGGACAGGTTTTGCAATCGTCTTCATATGCTGCTTGACTTATACACTATCTGCTTTCTGAAACTACACATGCAAAAGGGATCAATTATTGCTATTCCTCAATTCAATGAACCCTAACTTTTCATAGTTCCACGAAAATAGTAGACTTTCTAAAACCCAGTGCCAAGCCAGGCCACTTCATCAGAGTTCAATCTCTCAAAAGTGCTTACGATGGTGCTATTTTTGGAATTCTGCAAATTTTTTCGGCAGATGCGACATATATCGATTCTGACTCTTTGCTTAGCAACAATCCATTCATCTATAAGCAAGCACTGTATGGCAAGAAATAGAAGCAAAATTGTGTTAGATGATCTTTAGAGTATTGTTTTTTATTAGTGTGCACATTCGGACTAGTCAGGATTCTGAATGGCAGTTCATTAACACTTAAAAAGCTAAAATGATCAGCTTCGAGTAGGAAAGGGTTCTATAAATAAATCATTAACATATGTGTAAATATGCACAATCTCTCTCATTGTTTCTTTATATTAGCTATTGCTTCCCCTCACATTGCTTTCTCCTGTTCATTGGTTGTGCCTGGAGAAAGTTTCCTTACCCTTTTCTCTCTCTTTATTTCTTATGTCCTTTTCTGTCTGTATGCAGCTTCGTCTTTCTCTTTATTCCTTGGTATTTACTCGAGAAAGCCGGAGATCGAGGTTTTGCAGACTGACTTCAACTTCTGGATCTTCTTCTCCAATGCCCTTTGTGCACTGGCCTTGAATTTCTCAATATTTCTAGTGATCGGTCGAACCGGTGCTGTGACAATTCGAGTCGCTGGGGTTTTAAAAGATTGGATATTGATTGCACTGTCTACTGTCATTTTCCCGGGAGTCTACAATAACTGGCCTGAATATAGTTGGCTATGCAGTCGGTAATTTCTTCTGCCTAAAATCCATTAGAATTAGAACCACAAATTTGCACTGTAGTCATATGCACATATTAGGTTGTCCGCAATCTGATCTCAAGCTCATCTAATGCAGCTCTATGTGGTGTCGTCATGTACAACTACATAAAGGTTAAAGATGTACGAGCTTCTCAAGCGCAACCTGATGGATTGCCGGATAGAATCATAAAGGTAATACTTGTTGTCTTGGTGGAATCTAATCACTCTGGTGGAGTCTGCCTAAGGCCCTAATATTTCCTGATAAATCATGCTTGCAAAATGTTTTCTTAGGAGTGGAAGTTAGAAAAGAAATCGTCAGATGTGTTCATACGTGATGACGACAATGAAACCAAAGGAGGGAATATGTCCATCTCTGACTATAAAGGAGATGTGGAAGCACCTCTTCTGCCGTCCTCCCGGTTATCTCATATTGGGAAGACACAGCTGAGCAGCCATGGTGTATGATTCGTCCTCCTGGTTATCTCATATTGGGAAGACATAGCTGAGCAGCATGGTGTATGATTCGTCGTTAAGCAGGGTGATTGGGCAAAGGAGTTCCTGGACACTCGGATACATGGAAAGGATATTGCATAGGCTCTTGCGCGAACGTCGGCAAGTAATTCATTTATAGCTGGTTTTGAAGCATGTTATATGCCGTGTATATTTATAGTGGAGGGTGGAGGATGTGAGCAAACTTGAGTTGAGCGGCCATCTTGGTGATGCTCTTGTTGTAGATCAATATTTATTTTGTTGATCCATACAGGAAATTTCCTGGTCTGATAAATATTGTCAATACTCAGACAGGATTGAATTTGTATGCCGTTACTCATGCTTGGTGACTTCTAAGGATAAAGACGAGGTGCATACAATTGTTTGAATCCAAGTTCTTGGAATTGCTCAATTTGAATTAGTCTACAAGCTGCCTTCTCTTCTAGAGCCAGTATCAGCACAGACGCATCTAGTAAGCAGGCGTGGTCAAGTGAAGTAGTATTGCTGAAGTTTCCAGTTCGGTTTCTAGGGTAGCAGAGCCGAAACTGTGGTCAGGCAAGGCAACGGTGTAGAGAAGTTACAGTAAGAAAATAGGTTGTCCTAAATTGGGTTCAAAGGATGGTAATATGTGGAGATGATCAGTTCCAGAGCATGCGGATATGATGGTGATATCTCAGTAGTTGTTCGCTGCTTCTTTTCATCTCCCTTTTGTTTGTGCTGTTACTTTAGTTGATGCAGAGAGCGAGCAAGCGAGCTTGGTGTTTGTCGAGAAACTTGTTCTTGTTATTGACAATGAAATTTTGATTTAGATTGATCGTTCAGATACAACACAATTCTAATGCCATAGTTTTGATTGCTAACTTGTTATAATGACTCATAAGCCGTCTTTCTGCGACCATTTGTAATTTTCTGTGAGCAAAATAAACATGCAAAAATTCTGCGATTCGTCCTCGATACAAGCTGCAATTGTGTCCTTTTATGTCCTAATTCTCTCATATATATAGAATCAAACATTGAACCGAAGCCAAATCAAAACCAGACACAAATTTACACGGTTTTGAAATATCAAGTGCACCGAGGTAGAAGAAAAATGAAGACCACCATTGTTGCGAAGATATTGTTGATGGCCCTTGCTGTTGTGGGCAGTGGTCCTTGTTGCGGGTGCTGGTACGCAAATGACCATATGCAATGTGACCATGGCAAGCTTGGAGCAATGCCTGCCGGCCAGTCAGGGATCCCGAGTCCACAGCCCCCTACGCAAGCGTGTTGCACGGCCTTGAAGCCAGCCAAACTTCCCATGCTTCTGCCAGTATAAGAACAACCCGATAGTGAAGACGATGGGGATTGACATAAATCTCGCGATGAAGCGACCAGCTAAGTGCAATATCAAGGGGGCTCCCACTCATTGCTGACCAGGTCGGGATTTCACACCCCCGGGATGACATCGGGAGTGTGCAAAACATATTGCTGCTGTAAATGTCTTTCCGACACTCAACGTGGTCGGTAAATGTGTTTCTATCCGTATAGTACATGAACTGTATAACATTTGTTTCTATAAAATTTCCTATTAATCCGGCACCATACGGCATCACCATAGACCTCAGTCGGGGCAGTTAACCTGACAAGGTGGCCGACTCCTGTACTGGAGCGCAGACCAGGAGGGGAAGCAGACGAGAGAAGTGGTTTGATGGGTTTGTCAGTTATGACAGGGACTTCAAGATCCCGCCTGCCTACGTCCTAAAGTGAACTAAGAAACGTCACTAGGAATCCTAACACAAAATCAAAATGCATTTACATCAAAAGGACTGAGGGAGTACCTGCCTGCCTACAAGGCAGACGTGGAAGCACCTCTTCTGTCCTCCTCCCGGTTATCTCATATTGGGAAGACACAACCGAGCAACCGTGGTGTATGATTCATCTTTAAGCAGGGATGATTGGACAAAGAGTTTCTGACGCTCAGATCCATGGAAAGGTTATCACAGAGGCTCTTGCATCGAAGATAGACAAGCATTCATTTTCAGACGGTGTTGAAGCATGTTACTTGTCGTGTATATTTATAGATGAGGAAATTTATGAGCAAACTCTGTTGAACAGCCGTCTTACCGATGCTCTTGTCGTAGATCAATATTTATTTTGTTTGATCAACACAGGAAATTTCCTGGTCTGGCAAATATCGTCAATAGGCAGCCAGGCAAGAATTAATATGCAATTGTTATTCGTGTGGCAGTTTTTTAAAGGGTAAAGACCAGCATTGTATCGAGGAAGTGCTTGGTTCAACTTAGTATGTAAGCTGCCTTCCGGAGGCATGGTCAACTGTAGTAGTATTGCTGACAGTTCCAATTTGTGATCTCTGACAGCGGAGCATAAACTGTGGTCGGGTAAGCTAAGGGTGTATAGAAGTTACGGCAAGAAAACTGGTTGTCCTAAATTGGGTTCAAAGGATGGAAATTTGTGGAGACGATCAGTTCCAGCGCATGTAAAGATGATGGCTCAGTAGTTGTTTGCTGCTTCTTTTTCAGCTCCCTATCTGTGCTGTCAGTTTGGTGAGAGGATTGGTAGATTGATGATTATGAATATACTTTATTTGATGCTTAGAGAGAGATTACTTGGTTTTGGACAGTGACTCGTGTTTGTTATTGACTTTAAGTGAAAAACTGACCTGATTTAATCGTTCGAACAGAACAATTCTAATGTCGTAGTTTTGATTGCTAACTTTTACTTATGACTCGCAATTCATCCTTCTGCTAACAAAATAACACAAATTCTATGATTTTGTCCGCGGCGCGAGCTTCACTGTTGTCCTTTTATGACTGAATTATTCTCGATATAAAGAATCAAACAATGAGCCGAACAGAAATCAAACTCGGACTCAAATTTATATGGTTTCGAATTATCAAGCGTGCCAAAGTAGGAGAAGAATGAAGGCCAACACCGTCGCGAAGATAGTGCTGCCAGTCCTTGCTATTGCGGCAGCAATCCTTATTATGAGTGCTGGTGCACAGATGACCATATGCAATGTGACCATGGAAGGCTTGGAGCAGTGCCTGCCGGCAGTAAGGGACCCAAATCCACAGCCCCCAACGCAGGTGTGTTGCACGGCCTTGAAGTCTGCCAACTTCCCATGCTTCTGCCAGTATAAGAACAACCCGATAGTGAAGACAATGGGGATTGACATAAACCTCGCGATGAAGCTCCCAGCTAAGTGCAATATCAAGGGGGCTCCCACTCATTGCTGATCAGGTCGGGACTACACACCCCCTGGGATGACGTCCGGAGCGTGTGCAAAACATATTGCTTCTGTAAATGTCATTGTGACACATATCGGGTTCAGTAAATGTCTTTCTATTTGTATTGTTTATGAACTGTATAACAAATTGCTTCTATAAAGTTTCCAATTGACCCGGCACCATTTGACATCACCCGAGACTGCAGTCGGGGCAGTTAACCCGATGGTTTGGTCGACTCCTGTACTGGAAACCGGACCAGGAGGGGAAGCAGACCAGGGAAGGTGTTTGATGGGGTTGTTAGTTACGGCAAGGACTTCAAGATCCCGCCTGCCTACGTTCTAAAGGAAACTAAGAATCACTAGGAATGCCAACACAAAGCAAGGACTGAGGGAGTACCTGCCTGCCTGTCCTAAGAAATCTCCACACGTTTTTCTTGTTCTGTACTAACAAGGAGGATTGAATTCGACCGAATTCAAAACATGGAGACAAGGGTGTGTCTGATGTTGGATTAAGGAAGCGGAAACATATATGCTGAAGACAAAATAGTTGACCTATCCAACCGAATGGAGTCACTAAAGTCATAGAGAAGCAGGAGTTAGACATGGTTACTTCTCGAAAAACCGGAGCTCCACCATGAATTCCCTGTTCCTTGGAGAGTACCATGCAACTGCCTTGGCAGAACCTAGGACTTGCAAGGCATATTCGATGGCAAAGACCGACTCATCAATGTGGACAGGCATCGTCCTATCCTTCAAGTTCACCTGAATTCTTGAATCCACTCTGAAGCTGAATGGCCCACCAATCTGCCAAGGACAGTGCAGTAAAACTCATTTATTCATTCCACTCAAAGAGATGAACAATTATTTAACCTACCTGTTGTTGGAGAGACACGGTTGCGTTTGGGCAAATCGACTGGATCGTTTCGAGACTAGGTGTTTGTGAATATAAGAAGTCCTGGGCTAATTGAACGCCCGCCCATTAGAAGCTTAGTGCCAGATGGAAAATCAAGGCGTGCTTGGAATCGGGTGAGATCAAAGAACATTTTCTGAAAACTACCATGCTGAGCTGAGAACAAGACCGAAGCAAAAGTATCAGCCAACAAGGCTGACTTGATTGGAGGAGCATTTAAATGGAGTCCCTGGAAGTCCCGGTGGCACCTCTCAATCTGCGACTTCTCTGAGTTGTCTCCGACTAATGTCGTGATAGCAGCACCTGCGATTATTTTAAGCATTATATATAAGAAACGGAAATTTAGACCTTTACATCGTCATTGCTTCCAGAGCATTAAATCAAAAGAAAGAAACAATGTCATACCAATAATTCCCGAAGCAGAGATGTGTGGGTTCAAGAGGAAAATGTCATTTGGTTATAACTAATTTCAACATCGAGCCCTCGCTCCTCCATATGTCGAAATTTTTCTTGAAGGCAAATGCGCCTTTCACAGCCACACCAGGTAGAAGGGAAGCTGGCACCATGCTGTTCTCACTTCCCTCAGTTTCGAACGGCTTGGGCAAACCAGCATTGCGATGCATGCTTAGATGATAACTTGGACCAGAATCAGAAGCAACAGAGGCCAGATCAACACTCATCGATGAAGGGACTTCCCAATATGCACCATCTCTACCAATAAAAAGTCCAGGCCAAGCGGCTTCCACCAAAAGGTCGTGACACGGAAACTGCACAATGCACCAAATGTCCTCATCCACCAAAAGATAAAAATAGCCATTTAGCCTTTCCCACGTCGAGAAATAAGAAAACTTCAAGATGAGTTGGAACTCTTTCACTTGCCTTATGACGGAAAACGGCCTTCTTGCGAGGATTCCTCTTATCGAGAGAATCTTCCACACTAACAAGCAATGTATCATCAGGAGTAAGCAACATCTCCGAACAAAAGTTAAGAGCATACAGGGACTTGTCTTGCAGATGCGTCCCAATTCCTTGCAGCCACGAGGCATTGGGTTCCTTCACCAGGCCGTTCTTCCTCACTGAGGACACGAACTTCTGCAAGTTGAATTGCCCCAGAAGAGCAGCAAACCTGCAAAACTTTAAGAAACTTCCAATCATTCCGCCAAATTGGCCCAGACAAGACAACAGATTAAAAGAACTTCTGCAATTTCAACTAGGAAGCCTACTGTAACAAGTACTCCTGGGAAGCAAAACGAAGCGCAAACAAACCCTGTGCAACGAGACTAGAAATCCGATCGAACACGGATTCGGCAATGCCAATTCAGAGAAATCCACGGCGAATCGTCACTCTAGAAAGCGCCAGAGAGCTCACCAATTTTCCCCAAATGGAAAGGTCAGGACCCTCTGGAGGGACAGCCCAGGGGTGAGGAGTCCGGAACAGGTGGGGACGAAGGGGGCGGCCATGAACCGCTGAAGGAAGTCGATCTGCTTGGGACGGGAGAGGCGTGTCCCCCTGGAAACCCCAAGGGGAAGGGGCTCTCCAGGTACGGGAACCGCCGAGCCTTCGATGGTGGCGGGGGTCGAGCAGTCGAGATCCCAGAAGTTTGCCGTCGCTCGTCCACCGGAGCTTCCTCATCTCCGGTCGCCGGCGGCTGAGTGTCTGGAGGATAAATAAAATTCCTTTCTTCTCACCCTATAAAATAAAAATATTCCCTTCCTCCACCTGCTGGAACAAAAGAAAACAAAATGATAACGACGAGGGGGAAGAAAGCAAGCCCGTCAAGTTGCCGGGATTTCGCGAGGCCGCGGCGGTTGAGGGACTGCTTGTGATGGAGAGTTCTCCCCGTCAGGCCGAAGCTAATGGACGGAGACTGCAAATCTTCTCGTGCACTGATTTTTTTTTTCGTGGCTGATGAGTTGGGATTATTAGACTCCCAAAATTTCGCTTGAGTTTTAGTTTAGTTTTTCCCCTCCCCAGGAATTCGGTGGCTTAGCTGATACGTAGAAAATGTCTTGGTCCTTAGGATACTATGGCACCTTGCGCACTCCCAAGCTCGCTTTTATGTTTGGCTCTTCTAGTAAATCTCATAACTATCAGAGTCAGTCTACTACTCCCGTGGTTCAATCATGCGGTGCTGGCGGGCATTGCAGTGCTCGCCCGGGGCTAGGTTATGCTACTACAAAGCTGGCCCAACGAGGGCGTTCCTTAAGCTGGTCCTCGAGTCTGCTAGTAAAGGATCCTCTTGGGATGGAATGTGATTTGTGTGACTTTTGCTTTATTTGGTTAGTAGACAGTTTCTGTTCTATTTTTTTTTTGTCGATTTCGGTTGTTAACTCGGGTTTTCAAAAGCTAGGTTGTCGATGACAGGAGACCGAGTGATTAGTGAAATGGGCGCTAGACGCAATCTGTTAATGTTATGGCGTGCGAGTGCCATCTGACTGAGACGTCCAGTTTCTTGCAAGGATTTAGATGAAAGCTTTAGGATGAACGCTCAAGTCCTGGGGAATCCTTCCCGAGTTGTCCGACCATGTGGATGTGGCTGTTGATCGATGATGTTATGGACGACTCCTCCCTGATTATTGCCCCACAGCAGACGAGGAAGAAGAAAACAAAAGATGAAAAGGAGGTGTGCTTGGACGGGTGTGAATATCCTTAACGAAGGAGTCAGGGAGGAAAAACAGAATGGTCGAGAAAGTGTATTACTAAAGGGAGTCAACACGAGGCGGGGAAGCTTCGGGGAAATAAATAAACAATAACTGCTTCCTCTTGGACAGGTATGCACGTTTTACATTCACCTGTTCATACACAATGTCTGGTCAAATTCCCAGTTCCTGGATTATTATGCCCCTGCAAATGGTAAAGGATTTTGGCATGCTGCATGAATAGTGGGGAGAAGGTCTCATTTTGACTTTATATCGTGGAGAAGGATAGAATAGGTCAAGGTGGTCGATGATGGCGTGAAGGTTTCTTGTATCCAAAACAAGAAATTTCGTCGCTTTTCCCTTGAATTCAATAATCATGTCTGTTTCACAGGGCCATAAAACATCGGCCAAATATCGTTAGCTTAATGAGGCAGTGATTTGTATCAGATTGTCTACGACGAAGGAAAGGGCTACTCATAGGGTACTCTTACAAAAAGCTGGTGATCTTGCCTAGGTTTGTGTTTTCTGTATGAGCTTTGTTTTTGTGTTTAGCATGCAAGGTTTATTGACATGACAATATTAGATTTTGGCTTGCGGACAAATTTTATGCAGGAACTAAAATCCAAAGTACTTTATGGACTTCCTCTTGGATGTACTTCTTTCAACTAATATATAACAGTGGTCTTTTGCTTGATGGCTGCTCAAGTCACTGCCTCAAATTTGAATGTTCTTCAAGCAGAAGAATCTCCTATCTTGTTTCAGGTGCCTTACTCGTTGAGATCACATCGCCTGTCTCTGTAGACTCATTCTGGTCATATACTTGAAATATAGTGTTTCTTCTTGCAGGAACTAACTAAGCTATATTGGATCATCGGGACTGCATGGAAGGTGAAACGGATCACAACGACACCAACAAGAGAAAGGAAGTTATGAATAAAGTATCACTTTACAGACTGTTCACCTTTTCCGACCCAGTGGACCATGCTTTGATGTTCCTTGGGTCGGTTTCGGCCATTGGGCATGGTCTTGCCATGCCTTTAATGTCCGTTATATTCGGAGAATTGGTTGATACTTTTGGGGAAGCTGATAACACCACGGAGGTGGTGAATGCCGTTGCAAAGGTAAAAGCAGTAGTTCTAATGCTCATGGTTATTTTTTGGAAATAAAATTTCACAAAATCATTATCCTCGTGCTTTGTTCAGGTTGCTCTGAAGTTCCTATACTTGGCAATAGGATCTGGAATTGCAGCTTGCATTCGTAAGTCTTTAATTTTTCCACCATAAATGAATCTTGGCTTTTTTTAAATGTTTTATATGATATTTTTATATGGATTTTTCAACAGAGGTGTCTTGTTGGATGGTCACGGGGGAAAGACAGGTGGCAAGAATCAGAAGCTTGTACTTGAAGACATTGTTGAGGCAAGAAATTGGGTTCTTTGACCAGGAAGCTGGCGCAGGGGAAATACTGGGGAGAATGTCAGGTGACATGGTTGTTATTCAAGAAGCCATTGGCGCAAAAGTAATAACCGATGCATATGATAAGTAAGATTTCTGGCCAGTGACTTGTTTTTACTGTTCCCTAAAAGCTTCTTTGGAATTTCAGGTCGGAAAGTGCCTCCAGCTCGTGGCTACGTTCATAGGAGGCTTTGCTCTTGCAGTAATTAAGGGATGGCAACTCACGCTCGTGTTGTTATCTCTGATTCCAGCTGTCGTTCTTGCCGGTGCTGTTCTGAGCTTTACGATAGAAAAGACTGCATCCCAGGGACAAAACACATATGCAATTGCAGCATCCGTAATAGAACAGACCATGGGATCAATACATACTGTGAGTAATCTTGAAAGTGAAATTTTTTTGTCATCAAGTTGAACCACCAAAATAAGAGAATTTCTATGCAGGTTGCATCTTTCACTGGGGAGAATCGAGCCATAGCCATGTACGAGGAATCGCTGGTTAAAGCTTACAATTCATCCATAAAAAGCGGTTTTGCTTCTGGACTTGGTTTTGGAGCAGTAATGGCTATAGTTTTCTCCACTTATGGCTTGGCTGTGTGGTATGGTGGGAAGATGATCCTAGAGAAAGGGTATACAGGAGGAGATGTCATCAATGTCATTTTTGCCATAGTGACTGGATCTATGTGAGACTCAGCACCTATGCTTCTTCCCTTTTGCATGCTTGAGGGGCAGAAATGACTTTTTTCGACGAGTTAATTCGGCATAATATAAACCAAAATGACTTGATAGATAAGCATATGCTCCATGATGTCATAGACCCTGAAAAATGCTTATCATATGTCACTTTCCACTGCTACCTCATCGATTCTCATGTTACATGGTTCTAATTGCCGTGTGAGATTCATTTTGTTTTAAAGTATTTTCTCCCTTTCCTTCCCTTCAGGGCCTTAGGAGAGGTTTCCCCATGCATCACCGCATTCATTGCTGGGCAATCAGCTGCCTTCAAGCTGTTTGAGGCTATAGAAAGAAAGCCAAGGATAGATGCCTTCCTTTCTGAGGGGAAAACATTGGATGACATTCGAGGTGAAATTGAGCTGAGAGATGTAGATTTCTGCTATCCTTCAAGACCACACCTGCGGATACTCAATGGATTCTCTCTGATCATACCGAGCGGAACAGCTGCTGCTTTGGTGGGGGGAAGCGGAAGTGGAAAATCAACTGTCATCAGTCTGATCGAAAGATTCTATGATCCCGATGCGGGTGAAGTCCTCATTGATGGTGTCAACCTCAAAGAGTTCCAACTGAGATGGATCAGACAAAAGATAAGCCTAGTTAGCCAAGAGCCTGTGTTATTTGCAACCACTGTCAGGCAGAATTTATTATATGGAAAAGATGAAGCTACTGTTGATGATATCGCAGAGGCCCTTAAGCTTGCTAATGCCGCCAAATTTATTAATAAACTGCCGCAGGTATGATTCCTTCATTTTGGTATAGCATTTTATATATTTCTGGTTCCTTTATCCTGTTCTGATTCCTCATCTGCGGTATTTGATGTCATAGGGACTTGACACTATGGTTGGAGAACATGGCGCTCTTTTATCCGGAGGACAAAAGCAAAGAATCGCAATAGCGAGAGCCATTTTAAAAAATCCCAAAGTTTTGCTTCTTGATGAAGCCACGAGTGCTCTTGATACAGGATCTGAGAAAAAGGTTCAGAATGCTCTAAACAGATTTATGATGAATCGAACCACAGTCATCATAGCGCATCGATTGAGTACTGTTAGAAAAGCAAACACAATAGCAGTGATCCAAGATGGAAAAATAATTGAAAAAGATAAAATCTTATTTGGAATTAAACATCAGTTCCTGTACTAACATCTCTGAGCTAGTTCGTTTGGTCAACTTGGGAAACTCACGTGTTCTCTTTATTCTTTCCTACAGGTTCACATTCTGAGCTAACACGAGATCCCGATGGTGCATACAGCCAGCTCATTCGACTGCAAGAAATTCCTAATAAGTCAGATCAAATAGATGTTGGCAATACTCAGGAACCAAGAATCAGCGCTGATCCTGGAAGAAGCTCGAGTCAGAGCCCTTTTCTGCAATTTCTCTGGAGCAGGGTTTCGCCACAAATATTGAAGGAGGATGAAAAAGAGCATGACTGTACTAGCTCAAATGCAGTTCCTTCGCAAAAATATACCATGCAATCTATCTCTTCTTTCTGGAGAGTGGCTTATTCAGCCAAATCAGAGACATGGTTGCTAATATTGGGTTCCGTGGCTGCTGTTGGTTTGGGTGTTATTTTACCAGTATTCGGATATATCTTATCAAATATGATAAAGACCTTTTACGAGCCACCGCATGAACTGCTGAAGGATTCCAAGTATTGGGCATGCATATTCGTGACGATCGGTCTGATATCTCTTGTACTTCAGCCGATGAGAACACATTTCTTCACTGTTGCTGCGGTGAAACTGATGGGAAGGATCCGCAAGGGTTGCTTCAAGAAAGTGGTTCACATGGAAATAGGCTGGTTCGATGCGGTGGAACAATCGAGCAGTGCAGTTTGCACAGTGTTGTCAGAAGATGCATCAGCAGTACAAAGTCTAGTCGCAGATGGAGTGAGTTTGGTTATTCAAAATGCTGCATCGGCAATTGGGGCTGTAGCTATCAGTTTCATGGTGAACTGGCAGCTGGCAGTGGTGATCATAAGTCTGCTTCCTTTTCTAGGAGTAAATAATTACTTTGAGTTCAAGCTCATGAGGGGATTTGGAGATCACAGCAAGGTTCTTTCCAAAACCATCTCCCTTACTGAAATAATTCCCAATACTCGATAATCCATTAACTACTATTATATATCACATCATACATAGTGGTATGTTAAATGCTGATCAGTTTCTACCAATCGTTTCAGAAATCATTCGCGGAAGCTAGTCAAGTGGCCCACGAGGCAGTGGGAAGCATCCGAACAGTTGCGTCTTTCTGTGCAGAAGATAAGGTTATGGAGCTGTACATGAAAAAGTGCGCCGGTCCTGTAAAATCAGGCATGAGCCATGGAATCATCAGCGGGTTGGGCTTTGGGTTATCTATGTTTTTGCTGTATTCTGTCTATGCCACCAGCTTCTACACCGGTTCCATCTTTGTGGAGCAAGGAAAGATGACCATAACTGATGTTTTTCATGTAAGCTTATTCTCATTTCTGTTATTTTGCTAATGTGTCCTACAACCGTCACATTTTGCTATTTCTTTGGTCCAGGCTTCACGTAAGTTCTTGTTTTTCAGGTATTTTTTGTTCTGACCATGTCATGCGTGGCGATTGCTTACTCAAGTTCTCTTCTTCCGGATATTGCCAAAGCAAGATGCTCTGCTGCTTCGATGTTCGAGACCCTTGACCGGAAATCCAGAATCGACTCAAGTGATGAATCCGGAGAAACTATCCAAAATCTGAAGGGAGAGATCGAATTTCGGCATGTTAGTTTCAAGTACCCGTCGAGGCCTGACACTCAGATATTTCAGAACTTGTGCCTCACCATTCAGTCTAGCCAGGTAAAACTTTCTTTGAAGCCATGATAGTTTGTTAGAACATAGCCCATTTCTGATGAAATTACTGAAAGAGCAACAGAAACTGAACTTAATGTTTCATGATTTCAGACATTGGCTCTTGTTGGAGAAAGTGGGAGCGGAAAATCGACCGTCATTTCGTTGCTGCAGAGATTTTATGACCCTGATATGGGCAATATTCTGATTGATGGAGTCGATATCCGGAATATGCAGCTGAAGTGGCTGAGGCGGCAAATGGGATTGGTTTGTCAGGAGCCCATGCTATTTAACGACACCATTCGGGCAAACATTGCCTATGGAAAGGAAGACAACGTGACGGAGGTAGAAATTGTGGCTGCCGCGAAGTTGGCAAATGCACATAACTTCATTTGTGGCCTAGCGAAGGTATTGTTGATATGCAGACCCAAACAGACTTGGATTTTATCACCTTTGTTAAAATTAATTAGTGACGAGTCCAATCTTCGAAACATCTCCAGGGTTATGATACGATCGTCGGAGAGCGTGGCATCCAGCTGTCAGGTGGGCAGAAACAGAGAGTAGCCATAGCAAGAGCAATAATCAAGGCGCCGAAGATACTCCTGCTCGACGAAGCCACGAGCGCACTGGATGCAGAATCCGAACGGTTCGTGCAAGCAGCACTGGACAAAGTTGCAGTGGACAGAACCACAGTGGTGGTGGCGCATCGGCTGTCCACGATAAGAGGCGCCAACCTGATCGCGGTGGTCAAGAACGGAGGGATCACCGAGATAGGCAGCCACGAAAGCCTGGTGAACCGATCTGATGGGGTGTATGCTTCCTTGGTAGCGTTGGCGTTGCAATCCGGCGCGGAACCTAAGTGAAGGACTACACCGGCATCTCGCATCTCCCACCAGAGGCGCTACAGCAGACATGGCGCGATGAGAGAAAGCAATCTGTCTGTGTATATACATAGTAGAAAATAAAACTGTAATAGCGCCCCCGGACGGCCGGCACTGGCTGGCCTGGTGGGAGGGCTAAAACTAAAACGCAACCCTTATCCGTCAAGACAAGGAAATGCAGAGGTTGTTGAAGTTCAGCTTTGTGTTTTAAAAAGGAAAAGAAAATTTTGCACCAGCCGGGAATCGAACCCGGGTCTGTACCGTGGCAGGGTACTATTCTACCACTAGACCACTGGTGCTTTGACGTCCTTCTTAGTATGATTAAATTTATTATTTATTACCTACATTAAAATAATAAGAAAAGCCTTTCGGAGAGAGGAGAGGACATTGTGGCATGTGAACTTACTACTGCTACTTGCGGTCGTCGGCGGCAATGGCAAGCAGACGCATTAGGGAGCAGGACCACACCTCTCCCTAAATCACCTTTTTGACCAAATACCTGAATCTTTTTATACAATAGAGATCGATAGAGTTTTGTTCCATTAAAGTTAGTTTACAAATTATTTCGCGAAATGACCTACTAAATTTCGAAATTCGTCAATTAATCTTGTGAAATCGGCCGAACAAAGGCCGACTTCGGTCCTTGTAAGGTCAACTTCATGATATGCAAAGTGAAGTCGGCTTTACAAAGGCCGACTTTATGGCATCCTTCACTCCTGCATGAAGTTGCCTTTGTAAGGCCGACTTTATAACACTTAGCAAAAAAAAACTAAGTTTCAATGAAGCCGGACTTACAAAGGCCGACTTCAGTTTCTAAAAAAAAATTAATTTCCAACAAAGTCGGACTTACAAAGGCCGACTTCAGTTTCTAAAAAAAAAAATAATTTCTAACAAAGTCGGCCTTACAGAGTGAAGGAAGTCGGACTTACAAAGGCCGACTTCATTAGGGTTTAAAAAAAATCGATCGGGGAGCAACATTCCCCAATCACTCCGAGCCCCCTTAACACTCCGAGCCCCCAAACCCCCCGAGCCGTCCCGAGCCATCCCGAGCCGCCCCGAGTCCCCCCAGCCCTCCGAGCCCGGACGCCCGTTGTTGCCCTTCCCCTGTCCACTTTACGGTAAAAGTGTAATTAACTTTTTATTTGTTTAATTAGTGTTTTGTTGAATCTTAGGACTAGTTAGGGTTTGTGTACTAAGTAGGTTAAATTAGGGTTTGTAAGTAGTGTTTATTTGACTTATTACCGTAAAATATTCCAATCGAAGCTAATTAACAAATAGTTAAGGTAATTGTACAATAATTAAAGTAATTACCATAATTAACAACTAATCAATTGTAATTACTGTAATAATCTTAATTACCGTAATTAATTAGCCAGTTATTAAGTAATAATAAAATGCATATTAGCTATATTGTATTAATTTTGAAACTATTATGTTCTAATTTGATAGCTCAATTGATTTAGGTATCATGTTCCAATGTCGTCGATTGAGTTATTGATCTTTTTTAATGGAAATATTGTCAATGGACCAAACATAGTTGGTTATGATAATGGTTCAATAGCAAGAATAAAAATCCCCAAATTTATCAATTACGAATATTTTCCCTCGACTTTATGTTCTTTCAAGTTCTTGTGATTGTCGAAATTTCGTTGGTTAGTTGTGTTGGGTCGTTAGGTCATTTGACATCCATACACGGATGATATACGCGCTAAATTACCCGATTATTGCTTGGACGGTCAAGACAACTGGCGAGCACGTGTGCCGCTGATCTGCTTCTATATTGTTGAATGATACTATCCAGACAGAGTCATTCGGCAATTTGGAGACGAGCAACTCATACCCGGTACCTGTGATACTGAAGCACGTCTCCATCGGATTGACATGCGTGGAAAGCAATTCGACAATTGGATGCACATCCACGCCAAATACATCGAGTTGTGGCATCATCGAGGTAGCCACATCGTTCCTTTACGCTGGAGACAAGACGAGGACTACAATACGTGGCACATGCGTCACTCTCGTCCTCATCTATCACACACGGGCATCATGCTGACCATAGTGGTAAGTACAATAACTATTATATTCATTAATGTATAAATCATTGTATTGATATACTTTCTTCGCAGACGCAACAAATGAGCAACATTTCTATTTGATCCAAGAGACGTGACCCTTCGGAATTACAGCACATCACCGGTATCTCTCGCAGGGGCCATAGCTTCTTGAGAGAGTTTACCCCGATGCGTTTGTATGGACGTGGTGAAGGGCCAGCGGATGAGGACGAGTTTGAAGCTGAGCTAGCGAACGAGGAACATGAGGATGAGAAGGAGGAGCAGAGGATGAAGAGGAGGAAGACGAGGAGGAGGGGGATCAGGAGGAGCAAGAGCAGGAGGAAGAGGAAGAGGAGCATGAATACAATCAGGTTGACATGTTTGACGTTGATGAGTTCATTATGCAGTCGCAGGAGAACGAGGTGTATCCGTCTCTTGTGATTGATCCGACTCTAATGGATGCCTTTCGGACTCCAGCGGCATATGCATCTACGTCATCCACTCTCGTGGCACCAAGGAAGAGCTGGAGGGATCGACCACCCGTAGGTGATGTAGAAGACTCTTCTTCTCAGCTAATGCAAATGGACTATCTGCGGCGGTTTGGAGCCTTCTTCTATTTGCGGCGCAAAGGAAAAAAATAGATTGATTATCTCTTCTACAAAAGCCGACTTCCCTGTCGTCTGAGGAGTGAAGGAAGTCGGCCTTACAAAGGCGGACTTTGTTGGAAATTAATTTTTTTTTTAAACTGAAGTCGGCCTTTGTAAGACCGACTTCATCAAGACTGATTTCACAAGGTTAGTTGATGAATTTCGAAACTTAGAAGTTTATTTTGTGAAATTATTTAAAAACTCACGTCGGAACAAAAATCGAGATTGATACATATGTCTAGTCTTATTAATAGAAGCGGTCGGTGTGCGCGGAATGATTTCAAATCTCTCACCCACGTCACAAAAAAAAAAAAATACAGTGGGGGGAAGGCGAAGAATGAAGTGGACGGAGATGGTGCAATGATTGAGCACCAAAAATGGAGGAAAACATTGCCTCATCAGTTGTGCCCCCACCCCCACCCCCACTGATATCCATCACATACCCCACTTACTCAACAAGAGGTCCAGGTTATCCCAAGTTTAGAAAGGGAATAAAAATCAAAGATGTTGATTACAGTAACCATGGGGTGTTAGATGTTGACATATCTAATAGTGCCATTTCCATCGGTAGTTGTTTTGAAGAGGGCTTGCCTCTTTTAATCCGGAAAATGCTAAAATCCCAGATATTCAGATTAAGTAATTTTTTATTTTTTTACAAAATTTACTTTTTCGTAAAATTAATAAATTTCGTATTTTAATATTAAAATTTATACATTTTCAAAATTTTATAAAAACGAATCTTTTATCAAAACTTTTAGCTTATTATAAAAAAATTTTATAAAATAGAAAAACGACTTAATCTCGTGAGCCGCTCTTCTGATCCTTTTTAAAGTGGGGGTTGTTGCAGTGTGAAGCTTCTTCCCCCACACCCATGTGCACAACTCTCACCACTCACCCAAAACTCTTCTTACCAAAAGCCTAATCTACTCCTCTCTTCTCTCACTCTATCTTCTTCTTCTCGTTGTTGGTGTTGTTGATGAGTTTGGGGATGGCTTCCTGGAAGAAGACAATTTCAACCCCCTTCAAGAAGGCTGCCACTTTCTTCAACCAGCAGCCAAGGGAGAAGAATCACCCCCACCATCACCACCCATCAGGTTTCTTCCCCTTTTTAACTTTGTTTCCTCGTCTTCTTCTTTTGTTTTTCCCGAAAGGAGAAGTTCTTAAAGAATATCTGTTTGATTCTGTTGTGGGGGGGGGGGGGGGGGGTCAGGGAATGAGAGGAGCATGGTGATGGATCTGCAAGGGGAAGTCATGGCCTGTGCATACGAGGATGTCCAAGTCATGTGGTCTATCCTTGATAAGTCCAAGTCTACCTCTTCCTTCAACCTCACTTCTGAAACCAAATACCACAAGTTTGGAAGATCATCCTCCTCGGCAGCCATGTCCCTTTTTTTGGTTTCTCTAGGGGAATCCCCGTGATCTCCGGACAGAGCGATTCGGGCCACCAGCGGCAGCCGCGAGGTGGCCTAGCAATGCTCTTTCGAATAATCACGGCGAGATTTTATTCTGTAATGGTCTCTTTTTTTTTGGGTGGACCGAGGACTAATGTTTTTTAAGTGTGTCCAGTGAATGTATCTTGTTTACAATCCTTCTTCTGTACTCGAACATGCCGTTTTGGAGCATGATGATGATGTCGACGATGAGGTTCTTGGGATGGAGGGTGACCGACCCACATGATGAAATTAGAATATCCAATGGTTGGTGAGGAAGAAAGAGGACAACAAACACTTGTGATTGGAGATGAAAGAATGAGCAGGTCAGTTTGTCCTTGGTGAGGGAAAAGACCTTACCATGGAAGTGGAATCCTAGGCAGATATTTTTTATGTTTTTGTCCCGACCCACCTTCCTGTATCGGCCTCAGAATCTGGGGGAAAGTTGCCGCACTAAGTCCGTTCCTTGTTGTCATGTCAATTGCCATGAATGGCGAGAGAACTTAATCTTCCAGTCGGTAGTGGCCATTTCGCAACACAATGACGAGAGAAAACACTGCAAATCCCGAAAACTTTGTCCTTCACTAGTTGTTTCACGAGTGCACAGCAGAAAGAACTCGGTCAGTCCCTACTCAAGTACATAGCCCGGCCGCAGCACCACGGCTGCACTTGGTTTTACACTACAAACTATAACCTCTAAGGTTCTACTTTTTTCGAATGCAGAGACACTTGACGGAAAGTGCTGCTTATTCTATTTTCCTGTCAATTGGGATTGATATGATGACATCACCTGGCATTCCTTTCTTCTCTTGCTTGAAGAGCAACTACTTCCTCATTAGAGAGGACATCGACGATCGGGTCGAACATATCCCAGTCTTTTCTTTTCCTGAAAATACATTGAGAAACGGTTTGGCGATGAAGATAAAAATGAGCGCAAGGCATCCAGAGTTTGAACCCAGTCAATTTTCGCTTGAAAGGAATTCAGTTACGGTTTTCCCACACAAGTTTCAGTGGCAAGAAACAAGGAACGTTCCCCAGGTAATATAATTCAACTAGAAATTCAGTTCCTAAATGTTTTCCCCATCACTGATGATTACTCGAGAATCATTCACATCTGTATACCAGAATCAATGAGGCAGATAATGCAAGTTGCATGTGAGTTCACATTAGATGCAGAATTATAAATGTTGTAACCGGAAAAAGGAGGAGAAATAGCGTTAAAGGGGACGTACCTCACAACACTATTTTTGGGACCAAAATACTTAACCAGATCCAAGGATATCCCAGGAGCTTTACTGCAAACAGCAAGGTTACACACGGGGATAAGGTTGCGATATGGAGCATGAATATATGAGGAAAATACAGAGAGATCGTGAAAAACCTCGCAGAAGTGTATTCAAAAGCCCGACGACCCTTCTTGCTCAATCTGATTTCTCTGGCAGAAGTCACACTTTGGATAGCAATCTAAATCCATGAGAAATTAACAGCCATCAATGAACGCAGATCAGTGACAACCATTAACCAGAGTGGACCAAATATTGCTACCTCATACAACTGTTCCCTAATAGCATAGGCGATTGCAGGCTGCAGGAATAAGGCAAAAGAATACATGTCAAAGTCTCAGACGACACCAGAAGGCACGGAGAGAGAATTGTATATGGTTGAACTACTCATGTTCGTTTGATGGAGGACCTGACACGCTGTTATTAACACTGCAGTAGAAAAAACATACAAATGACACTATGAAGGATAACTCACTCCAACTTCTGGGTCTTCAATTTCCAATTCCCTGCAAAATGTACGGGCGAATTCCTCAGGATCACTATCAAAGTTGTTGAAGTCCTGGTTCATAGCCAAAACAAACCAGGGGTTAGAAACACTTCATCCTCAATAGACATAAAAAGTTTGATAAGAGAATACATTTCGTTCTTACCCACAAGAATTGATCCTTAATGAGGGTATTATTTACTCGCAGATCAAGCTTCGAGAAAAAGATCAAAATGATAAATATCAGCACCATGCTGTGAATTAAGTCAACGAGCAAGAAATAGGTCCTCTCAAATGAAATACCTTTATTGGAACGAGTTTCTCCCCTGCATACATATCCTGCCCCTCATACGAGCGAAAATCTGCCAATTGGGACTGATAAAAAGTGCCATCGGCAAATGCTACACGGAATATCTCCTGCTCATGCTTGCCCATGCATAACGCATAAACAAATGACAACCTACAATCATCAGATAGCATTACGTACTTGAATGGACTGAGCGATTTGCGTTATGAACGCGGGAGGAAGCTGCAAGTCTTTGACAGTTCTTTTCGCAAAAACCACCACTTCTGAGTCAGGATCTACAAGAGGCCAGCAGTAAAGGGCAGGCAAATTACAACTGACGAAGAAAAGCTCAAGGGAGTCACACCAACAAACAGCCAAAAAACCCCGCGACAGTGCAAATCACATCAATTTTTTTCCCATCACAATGCGAATATTTCATTGCAATCCCAGGACATCTAAGTGCATAATTTTTTTCCCAATATCATAATGTATTCCCACAAACAAATACAGAGAGCAAATCGCACATCACAGCCGCCATGGGAAACAAAGATCAGCTCGCAGCAGAACTACCTCGGAAGTATTCCCCTAAAAAGACAAATTCCAACAACAGCGTAGACAAAGCAAAAGTAAAATCAACTACAGCTAGATACTACAAAGCAAATTGCTCAGTCTCTTCACCAGAGTCATCTCCAACTACAGCTAGATACTACAAAGAAAAACCCTAAGAATGTCGCCACAAACCCATCTGATCAAATCCCTTTCCAACGCCAACCCGCATAAAAAAAACCCCTAATTCCCACTTAAAAATCCAAACTTTACACAAAAACACTCGCAACCCAACTCATAAAACCACCCAAACACAAACCCCAAATCCTCAAACCCCTAAAAAGTCCACCAAAACCAGAAAAAATAGCAAAGAAATGTGGGAAAGAGTACCGGCAGGGTTCCAGGTGAAGCCATCCCTGTAACGCTGGCCATCGATCTCGATGTCAAGCCTAATGGGCACCAAGTTCTCCGCCGTCGGTCTGTTCACATAAAACACAGCAATCTTAAAGCGTTCCCACCTCCAAATAAATCAAGAATGAAGAATTTTCACTAAAAAAAAAACAAAGAAAAATTACATCTTGAATTTAACGGGGACTTTGGAGGAATACGGCAGCGGCTTCATGGCTCTCCTGATCTTTTACGGTTGGCTTTTTTGTCGAACTCCTCCCACCCCGGGTTTTCATGGACACTATTGAATCTTAAAATTATGTTTATTTTTTCTCTTTTTTTCTTTACAGGACACAAGACTCTCCGATGAAGTCTACGGTAAGAATGTGCCCCTAATTAAATTTATAAAGTTTGGTATATGTCTTATCTAATATTTCCTTTAAAATCGAACTTTATATAGATTTTTGACCTTCAGAATTTCGTCCATTAACTCGCTATTTCAAAAAACACCGCTCACTTGTGAAACCGCATGATAGAACAGGGGTCGACAGCCAAAAAGTTTGGGTTGAAGTCCCCCATGAGTATTCCTCCCCGGGCAACATCCTCCTTAGTGCCCCGATCGTCAGTCCTGTGACCGGCAGTCAAGGGTCATATTTCTTGCCATCAACCAAAGCTGTTCCTCACGTTCACATAGACCACCAGGGATGTGATCACGATCGCGGTCAGCATCAACGTGAACTGGATGAGCCATGCCCCTGTTTTTCATCTTTGGTTTATTCGTGGAGTCGCACGACACCTAATAGCCCCGTGAAGGAGGGTACGTGAGTTATGTAGGCGGTGTGACGCGATGCTAATGAGCCAGTAGTTCGTTCTGTTTCTCACGAGAGCGTGTCTTGTCGGACATACTTCCCCATGCTTGGAACGGGGCATAGTATAGTATAGTATAGTACTCCTTCGTATACTATGACAAATACTACCCACACGGCCAGGTCCATCCCCCCAACTGCACGTTTGAAAGTTTCGAAATATGAATCCGAAACGCCTTCTAGAATAACCTCGAGGACACCTCAATATTGTAACGATATCCGATCCAACGTGAACAAGGAGGCTGTCAGGTGAATCTATTCACTCAACTTTGGCGCTCTCTTTCACAGCTTTGTTCTTTAAATTCAATACCCATCCTCATGGCTTGACGACGGGAAGAAGTTCCAAACCGGAATGTTATTGAGCCTGTAATTGTCCCTCGGTAGATATTCCGAGACCGATTCAAAGAAGAACTAGAACAACGGACTTAAGCTGCCGCTTCTCTGTACTACCAAGCGGATGTGCAGAAACATGTTATGTACCCTGCTAGGATTATATGACACAATAATGATAGGGACATTGTAACCTTAAAGAGTATTTTCTCACAAAAAAAGAAGGAAGAGGAGGAGGAGTAGTATTGAAATCTCCGTTCATTCATCTTCGCAATGTCTGTTCCTTGGTAACAAAGCCGTCGCTCTGATCTTCAGCTGCTCTTCACTTAGGGAGCCAATCGTAGTATAAATCGACATCCCCGTTAGAGAACTTGAAATATATGCCGTCGTCACAAACATCCTAGAAGCATCCATCCAGACACCGTTTGCTGTCCCTCTGGTATTCGTACGCATCAAAGACGTACCCCTGAATCCTCCCCTGCGAAACGGTGCAGTAGAAGAGCGTCGTCATCCAAAGGTTCATGCGGAAGTCCCACAAGTATTCCTCCCCGGGCGACATTTCCCTCTCTTAGGATTTTGTGGCCCGTATTCAAATTATTACGATTTGGAGAATATTTGATTCGCTCGTTATATATGGTGACTCCCTTGGAAAAATATATTGGGTGATATTTAATTATATCACATAAAATATTTACCTACTAGATTTCTGATATCTTTGGGGCTATCTATTTTATAAATATGTGCCATACAAATCGAATGAAAAGGAGAGACAAGAGAGAGCAAATACTTAGAGCATAGAAGAGAGATATGCGAGTGTGGCGGTAAAGAAATGGTGTGTGTTAGGGAAACACTGGAAACACTTCGGGGTTATTTCTTACCGGGAAAGCGGGATCTTGTACTCGGGTAGGTCGAGGGGGTTAGAGAGGGTCTCAACATAAAGTTTGTACTCCATTGAATTTAGTAAAATCTTTTTCTCCGTCCGGGGACATAGGTCGATTGACCGAACCACGTAAATTCTTTGTCTTCTTATTTTTCGTGAACTTCCGATCGACGATTGAATCCGGTTCATACCCTACGGAGGGCTTTCGCGTGTGCCAACGATTGGTATCAGAGCTCGGTTGTGCAGATTCGAGATCCATGGCTGGTGGCAAATTCAAGATCGAGAAGTTGGATGGGAGCGTGAATTTCAGCTTATGGCAAGTCAAGATGAGGGCGCTATTAGTAAAGGGAAGATCAGAGAAGGCCCTTACAGATCAGTCGAAGAGCTCTTCGAAGTTGACTTCTGACCAGTGGGAGTGGATAGATACTGGAGTGTTATTAGCAATTCAGCTGTGTCTATCCAACGAGGTTCTGACAAACGTGCTCAAGGAGACGACGGCGGCCGGGCTTTGGAGTAGGCTGGAGAGTCTGCAAATGACGAGGACTCTAAGCAACAAACTTATTCTCATACAAAGTTTCTTCATGCTTGGAATGACGAAAGGTATGTCCGTTAAATCCTACTTGGATAATTGGTTGTCTGCATATTTGGATTTGGAGATGATCGACGACAAGATCGATGAGGAGATCCAGGCGATGTTGCTGGTATGTTCACAGCCCGCTTCATGGCAAAGCTTCAGGGAGACATTCTTGAATGGAAGAAGTGCTCTCACAATTGACGAGGTATGGAGTCTGCCCTCTTATCAAAAGATTTGATTGATAAAGAGTTGACGGGTGAAGCAGGGCGACCGATGACGGAGGCATTAACAGTAAGCAGGACTAGATACAAAGGTAGCGGCGAGGTAAGATGTTTCCATTGTGGTAAAAAAAGACACATAAATAAAACTGCAGGAAGCTAGCAGGGAAGGATGAAGGATTACAAGCGTCAGCGACGGTTGCTGTGTATACCAGCGACAGTGATGCCAGAGATGGAGATGTATTCATGGCTAGCGAGGTGCAGACTGCTGAAACCGAATCGGAGAGACCATCAGACGAGGATTAGATTCTCGACTCAGGGAGTACTTTTCACATGAGTCCTCATAGGGCGACGTCACTGCATATTGTTCCACTACGGGTGGAGAGGTACGCTTGGGTAGTGGTCACAAGTGTAAGGTTACAGATGTGTGAACGGTTCGACTCAGAATGAAGAATTGAACCGTGAGAGAGTTAGCAGGTGTCCGGCATGTACCTGACATCACGAGAAATATTATTTCCGTGAGTGTCCTAGAAGCCAAAGGGTACGAATTTTTTATTTCAGGTGGAGCCATCAATGTTCGTCGAGGAATGTGGTTGTGGATGACTAGGAGTCGATTAAAGGGCTTGTATGTTATGAGAGGTACCGTTGTTATTACCACTATTGGGTCTTCTGGAAGGCGTCATGAACCTTTCAAGAGGAGCAATCAATCATCGGAGAAACAGGGTAATAGGTCGCGAGCGCGGAGAAGCAAGAAGATGTGGGTAATCAAGTCCGTCGTGGATGGGCTTGGATGTTCCGTTAACTAGGCTAGTCGAAGCCTGGAGGAGAAGAAGGGAGATATTCACAGTCAGTCTTAGGAAAATACCGGTACATAGAGTGACAATTCCTCAGACGTTCTATGGACTTTGGCCCAAGGTGGAGTTTGTTAGGATTTTATGGCCCGAAATCGGTTATATTGCGATTTCGAGAATATTTGATTCGCTCGTTATATATTGAAGGGGAAATAATATAGAGATATATTGGATGATATTAGATTATATCACATAATATATTTACTAGCCATATTTTCGATATATGTGGGCCATCTATTCTATAAATAGTTGTTATACGAAGCGAATGAAAAGGAGAGACAAGAGAGAGCAAATCCTTATAGCATAGAAGAGGGATACACGAGTGTAAAGAATGCGGCGGTAAAGAAAGGGTATCTTGTATTCGGATAGGTCGAGGGGTTAGAGAAGGTTAAAGTTTGTACTCCATTGAATATAGTGAAATCTTCTTCTCCGCTCGTGGACGTAGGTCGATTGACCGAACCACGTAAATTCTTTGTCTCGTTATTTTTCGTTAATTTTCGATTGACGATCGGATCCGGTTCAACACGCTACCGAGGGCTTCTGCGTACGCCAACACCCTCGTGCCCATATCATCGTCTTTCAACCTACAGTGAAGGATCATCTTCTTTCCACCGCCGAGGCTGTTCCTCACAGTCACGCAAGTCTTCGGTGATGTGAATCCCTGCGGGGCATGGCCAGGATCAACACAAACCCAAGTACGACCCACTTTTCTATCTTCATATCGATCTATCGGCTTGACCCGTACCCCAACTTAAAGAGGGGCCACGACATAGGTTATCCAAAACTTATATAGGCAAAAAGGCCAAGTAGAGTTTTTTGTCTATAGCCCATCGCCTGGGACGTAACTCGCAATGCCCCTAGTTCATTATCAGCATAACCCTTTTAGGTTTGGATATAATTTAATCATGTTTTCTGTGACTTCATTGGAATTAGAACGACAAACACAAGTTGTGCAACGGGAGAATAAACCAAAGAAATGAAAAGCGATGTTTTCTATGCGCCAAACTTAGAGTAATGCTCAAATCATCTGTTGTGTAAATTTTTCAAATGTCCAGTAACTTTCATATAGAAATCAGTAGGAGAAGACGATATTAAACATTTTCTTTGTTTTCTTGTGTGCTTGTCATGTTTCTCAATACATCATCTAATCGATCCAAAAGTACACATTTTTTTTTCTTACCACATAACGGTGAGTTGTGAAACAAACATTGTTTCGTTACCTATTGGAATTAGGCCACACCTGTGTGGCGTCCAAGTTTTCTTTTTCTTCGTTTGACTACTTTTGAGTTTTGGCCAACAGATAAAGAAAGCGCCCTGAATAGAGTGTAAAGGGGAAACATGGTATAGCGGTCTGAATTCGAATCCTGTGTACTCAAAATCTCAAAAATATGACCGAAAAATAGCCTAATCAAGGGCCCAGAGCTAAATATTCTGCCCGAATTTAAGCTTTTAATCAAACGATAAGCTTTCTATATAGGCATCACATCAATCAATGGGAAGTCAAGCTAAGGAAGAAGGTAAATTTCGACGAAAATCAGAAAATGGTGTATATCAATTAGAGGGGAAGAGTTCGGCAAAGATCACGTAAAGATTTTGCAGAGTATACAACAAACACGTAAAATGTGATCTACAGATATAACAGCAGGCTATTATTGTTCATGGTTATATTCAGCGTAATTTACTAATCTGATCAAGTCGGGCATCTTTTTTTTTTTTTTTGTTAAGCCCTGACTTAGAAACTTTGACATATAAATTCAGTATCAAATCCATCCCTATCATGGTTATATTCAGCGTAATTTACTAATCTGATCAAGTCGGGCATCTTTTTTTTTTTTTTTTTTGTTAAGCCCTGACTCAGAAACTTTGACATACAAATTTAGTATCAAATCCATCCCTATCTTGGTTATATTCAGCGTAATTTACTAATCTGATCAAGTCGGGCATCTTTTTCTTTTTTTTGTTAAGCCCTGACTCAGAAACTTTGACATACAAATTCAGTATCAAATCCATCCCAATGGCCAGAGAAGACGGGAAAAGGGTCTCAAATTTCCTGGGTTTTCTTGCATACATCGAAGATATTTCCTTAGTTTGTCCATTAGTACGAGAAGAATTAGCATAAAGGACCGAATTGATATTTCGATGATAAATTTAGGGACGTATTTTAGAAAGATAATGTCATCTGAAGGACCAAATTGTTATCAGACCAGAAAAATAGGCAAAATATACGATAATATCAAAACTATTACGAAATTTTTGTTTTGTCAAAAACTTAGTTTGTTGTACAATTTTGTTACTAATTTTTGTTTCTATACTGATTTTGGCCAATATTGGATTTTACAGTGAGAAAACCAAACATGCCTCAGTCTATAAATTTTAATTATTAAATAAAAAGGTAAAAAAGGTAATAATATTGAAATATTTCATGTTTTTTTTATTATAGAATTTTAATGGTTAAATTAAGTAGTTGGTAATCGAAGTTTGACTGTTGTTATTGAAGTTGTTAAGAATCTGTAAAATCGATGAAGACCGGATGATGGCTCTATTGTGGGGTTACTACTATGTGTAAGGTGGATTGCAAGACGATACAATGAGAGGTTGAAACTCGATTACAATGTTAGACAATATTAAGGCCTTGTTTGGTTTTCTCAGAGTAAAATCCAAGATTGGCCACAAAAAATTACAACCCTAAAAATAGTGATAATATCGTATAGTAAAAATGGATTTTGACAAAACAGAAATTTAGGGCATAGTTTATGATATTATCGTATATTTTGCCTGAAAAATATGTCTAAACACGTTTCGTGAAATAAGACAATGACTTTCAAAATTCTTCAAATAATACCTATAAATCGATGTTACAAATAACGAATTCTTTGTAAATCAAACTCGGTGTTTTCTAACCGAGTTAAGGTACATATTTGACGAATTTTGAGAGTCGATGCCATGCCATGTTTCGTAAAATATTTTTTTGACGAATGTTATTTTGGAACGCTCCTCCATACTGGGCCTAACACCGTGATTCATGCGATTTATGAATGACCCATCTAGGGATGATTTTTAATTACATTCGTGTCGTAAACATATCATATCTCAACATGTTCGTATTTTGAAGCTTCAAACACGAGACATTACTTATTTATCTAATCACATCAAAATGTGAAACCCGATACTTAACACATTTAATAAGCGTGTTATATTATTAACCTGTTTAAAAATTACAAAGATAAAGAATTTATTTTAGGCAAAATATCAATTTACAGCCTCAATTTTGAGTCAGCTTTCTGTTTCATCATTAACTTAGTTTGTTATATAATTTTGTCACCAACTTTTATTTTGATTTTGATTTTGATTTTGGTCAATCTTAAATTTTATCGCGCATAAGCCAAACATACCTTAAAAGATAATTTTCATTTATCTACTGAAAAAGAAAAAATATTACAAAAAATGAGAAATAATATTGAAACCTCTCATGTTTTTTTTTAAATTTTGATGGACAAATCAAGTGAATTGGAAGCCGAAGTAAGACGATAATCGTTGATGCTGTCAAAAAATACGCAAAAATCGATGAAGGTCGGATGATGTTCTATTAGAGGGTTGCTACTACGGGTAATGTGGATTATGAGGCGAAAGAATGAGATGTTGAAACTCCACTATTATGGGACACGGGTCGGACTATATTAAGGCCTTTTTTGGCTTTCGCTAGAAGAAAATCAAGATCGACCAAAATCAAAATAAAAACAAAAATTGATGACAAAATTATATAACCAAATAAGTTAAAGATAAAACAGAAAATTGATTCAAATTTAAGGTCATAAACGTATATTTTGCCTTTATACGATATAGATGTAAAAGATCAAATATGTATTATAAAATAGCCTTTCGGTCGTGGTATATTCTGCTTCGTAGGGTAATATTCCCATCAAATGACGTCAAGTGAAAGAAAAATGGATAGGGCCAAGATTAACTAAACCCGGTTAAATAAGTGATGATGATGCGTTTCTTTAATAGGCAAGAACAGATCAAAGTCAATGACTAGGGAAGTGCTTGGGCATTTCCATCGGGCTTTGATTTGATGTGTGGATTTTTGTTATAATTGTAGTGTGAACAGGGTGGGTGACATCAAATGGCTCTTTTTTCAAGACAATAATTGGTCAGTGGGGAGACGTTGCCTTGCATGAGTTTTCTCGATCGTGGCAAAAGGTTAAACGACGACGACTTTGGAAATTATTTACTCTGAAATAATGAGCTCACGTCATCCAGACTATTCTTCAAAGTATGTACAAATCTCTCGGGCGGAAACATATTCCATCGCGACCGCTAAGCCGAACCCTAAGTTTATGGTCCTCCCATCGACGGTAACTTGCCGATCCGCGACCGGCGCGCATCGTGTTAGTTGTGTCCACACACTAACACAAGGAAGAATATGTAGCCGGGAACCTTTGTCTATCGTTATTTGTTTAGTCGGTCGGGGTTATCCATGTGAAGTTGACTTTTATTACAAGGTGTGATCGTGGCTCGATGGTTTGATTAAAAGAATAACCCCGTCAAGTCATATATTCATTTTCTTTTTCTCCGATGGTTTGATAAAAGAATAACAAAAGATTGTAAGTGCAGCCGGAAATGGAATTGTTGACACGATAGGATATTTTGGGCATGTGTTAAGTCTACAGTCCATATTGGAACACGGGCATTAGCTAAGTCTATAGCCCGTCGACTGTGCTAGAATGTAACTCGGAAATCTAGATTTATCCAAGAATGGATGATGATCCCCAAGTCCCGACTTATTTTGAAAGGAGATGATCATTTAAACAAAAGAATAATTAATTGTTGGGATCAACATCACCTGAATATCAAGTGGGCAATAATTCACCCAAAATATTCTTATTATTATTATTTTTATTTTAATTAAACAATTTACCCCCTCCCGTGGCTTTCGTATCAAGTGAAGTAAGTACACGTCAACTTCACATTTTGTACACGAAATATGTCCGCAGATGTATGTTTATACATTAAGATCCAGATTTGTCGAAATCACTCCCACCTTATAAAGAAGACAATCGTAACATGTCCCATTTATTTATTGTCGACTAATGCTGATTTTTGTTTTTTCCAACTTTCGACTGATTTCATTTTTCGTCGATCAAACTTACATCCATTTTTTCTCGACCAATTTTGTTTATTCGTCTACGTCTATGTTTTATCCCTCGATTACGTCTTATTCGAAGAAACGCCATAAATCATGAACGGCTAGAAATTATCTATTTAAAAAAGAGCCGTGGTTGTATTTTTTTTATATACAATTGTTGAATTTTCTATGGAATCCTCCTCGGTGGCTGTGGGCTGCTATTAGAGGGGGGGCCCCATCAAAATTTTTTTCCAAAAGTCTTTTTATGTACGATATATGCCAACCCGCGCCCTAAGCCTACCAGTACGGCCACGGGCGAACACCGTTACCGTCTGTCTGTCTGTCTACTCACGGGTAAAAGAAACCCCCTTTAGCTGTTCGGTTCGATTGCACGAGTTTCCATCACCCCCGGTTGTCGTCAGGTCCGTTTATTTCACGACGTTAAATGCACAAAAAGTCAAACGAAAAACCGAAATAATTTCGATGAAATTTCTTGTCGTCATCCGGGCGTTGACTGGAATACCCCTCCCTCCTCATCGTCATCATTTTTAATGTCCCTTCCCTCCAGCCTATCTATCTGTATATATATTGGTGTAATGAACATGCCGTTGGCTTAAGAGAGAACTTCCCTCCCAATTAAATTAAAAATTCTGATCCGAATCTGTAAGTACAAGGTCTCCAGAGTTTTTGTCCACTTTCAACTACTTAAGAGACTTTGGAGTTTGGGATCTTCAAGACTTTTAGAGCCCCTCCCCCCCTAAGACTTTTCTTGGGAATCACTCTCGCATTTGATCCCCGCCGGGGTAGAAGAGAGGTTCCGGAGGACATCATCATCATCATCATGGCTTCTGCCAATGGGACTACGATTCAGGCTTGCCCCGCTCCGATGGCCGCGACGTCCAACGGATCCTTCCAGGGCGACAACCCCTTGGACTACGCCCTCCCCCTCGTCATCCTCCAGATATGCCTGGTGGTTTTCTTCACCCGGGCCATCGCGTGGTTACTCCGTCCCCTGCGGCAGCCTCGCGTCATTGCCGAGATCATCGTGAGTGTCCCGTTTGTTTGTGACTTTTTGCTTCCCCCGGGTGGTTGACCCAACGGTTTGAGTTTGTTGGGACAGGGGGGAATCCTGCTCGGGCCATCGGCTATAGGACGGAGCACCAAGTTCCTGAATGCGGTCTTCCCCAAGAGAAGCTTGACGGTCATGGATACGCTCGCCAACATCGGGCTGATGTTCTTCATGTTCCTGGTGGGCCTGGAGCTCGACCTCTCCGCGATCCGCCGTACCGGGAAGAAAGCCTTGGGGATAGCTGTGGCCGGGATCAGCCTCCCCTTCTTGCTCGGGGTCGGCACGTCTTTCGTCCTCAGGTCAACCATCTCAAAAGGAGTGGGCGAGGGGCCGTTCCTGGTCTTCATGGGGGTGGCTCTGTCCATCACCGCTTTCCCCGTCCTCGCTCGCATATTGGCGGAGCTCAAACTCCTCACCACCGATGTCGGCCGCATTGCGATGTCCGCCGCCGCGGTGAATGATGTGGTGGCATGGATTCTGCTAGCTCTGGCCATCGCCCTCAGTGGCCACAACACGTCTCCGGTAATAACTATCTGGGTCCTGCTCTGTGGCGTCGGGTTCGTGTTATTCGCCACTTTCGTTCTGAAGCCCATCCTTGCCTGGATGGTGAACCAGTCACCCGAGGGCGAGCCCGTGAAGGAGCTATACATATGTGCCACCCTGGCGCTTGTATTGGCCGCAGGATTCGTAACCGACACGATTGGCATCCACGCGCTTTTTGGGGCTTTCATAGTTGGGATCATGGTTCCCAAGGACGGACCATTCGTCGCCATGCTGATAGAGAAGATAGAGGACCTCGTATCGGGACTCTTCCTGCCACTTTACTTTGTGTCGAGCGGGCTGAAGACAAACATAGCCACGATAAGCGGCCCTCAGTCTTGGGGACTTCTGGTGCTCGTGATATTTACTGCCTGTTTCGGGAAGATCATGGGGACGGTGGTCGTGTCTCTGATCTGCAAGGTGCCCGTTAAGGAAGCCATCACCCTGGGAATTCTCATGAACACCAAGGGGCTCGTCGAACTCATCGTCCTGAACATCGGCAGAGACCGAAAGGTGCGCCCAATCATGTCCGCATCTCTTATTATTTGTCCATCGTCGATGCTTTCTTTGTTTGTAGCTTTATCGGTTTCGGTCTATCAGGTTTTGAACGACCAGACGTTTGCGATCTTAGTGCTCATGGCTTTGTTCACAACTTTCATTACCACACCAATCGTGATGGCGGTGTACAAGCCGGCCAGGAGGGGAAGGCCCTACAAGTACAGGACAATTAGGCGCGACGACCTCAACACAGAGCTCCGTCTCCTGGTCTGCTTCCACAGCACACGCAACATCCCCTCAATACTAAACCTGATCGAGTCTTCTCGCGGTTCTCGGAAGAAGGCGCGCCTCTGCGTGTACGCAATGCACCTTATGGAGCTGTCTGAGAGATCCTCGGCCATATCTATGGTCCACAAGGCTAGGAGGAACGGCCTTCCTTTCTGGAACAGGGGACAAGAAGAGCAGGACAAGATGGTGATCGCTTTTGAAGCGTATCAGCAGCTGAGCAATGTGACTGTCCGGCCGATGACTGCGATTTCTCCCCTTGGCACAATCCACGAGGATATTTGCACGAGCGCACACCAAAAGAATGTCGCGATGATCGTGCTCCCGTTCCACAAACACCTGAGGTTGGATGGCAGGATGGAGTCTCTTGGGCACTCGTTTCAGTTAGTCAACCAGCGAATCCTCCGTCATGCGTCCTGCTCTGTGGGGATCTTCGTCGACCGTGGACTAGGGGGCACCTCCCAAGTCTCTGCGAGCAACGTCTCGTACCGGATCGTGCTGCCATTTTTTGGTGGAAGGGATGACCGCGAGGCACTCTCCTGCGGAATCAGGATGGCCGAGCATCCGGGCATAGCGGTCAGCGTCATCAAGTTTGTTATCCCACCAGGAGCTCTCGAACCCGCAACGAAAGAAAACAAGGATGACAATGACACTGTAGACGACGAGCAGGTGCTCTCTGGCTTGGTCTCCATGGGAAATGAGTCGATTTCTGTTGAGGAAAAGAATGCGGCGAGCACGGAAGAGATAACCGCAGTCCTGAAGTCGATGAACAAGTGTAATCTCTTCATAGTAGGAAGGCTGCCTCCGATGGCACCGGTCCTTGTTAACAGACCGAGTGACTGTCCAGAGCTTGGACCTGTCGGCGGCTACCTCGCCTCGTCAGAGTACTCAACTATAGCCTCCGTCCTCGTGGTCCAACAATACAATCCCACGGCCATCCATCGCCCTCTGGTGGAGGACTCGTCCTCGACGGGTGTACACGACGTACCTGACTCGCCACTGGTGATAGATGACAGCATCCATAATGTCGTCTGAGTCTTCTGCTCGGGTCTTCTTCAACTACTGCACAGTTTCCAAAACGTAGTTATTCGTCAATAAAAGCGATGACATACATCCTTCCGCATATGTTTGTAAGGATTTACCATTGTAAAAAATTTACAAAATATTATTTTAGCTTAGAAAACTCCCTTCATAATCGATCTTTTAAGTTGCACCTTGAAACGGTGATTTTAGTTTACTTAGAAAAATATTGTCGAGCGTGAGACTTTTCTGGTGTCCACTCGATTTTAATGCGTAGCCGACACGGCCGAATTTATCAGTCCCCAACAGAAGGTGACCACAAAGGCAACATATATATATATAATGAAGATGAGCGACGAGTTGATCCTTATGATTTTCTGCAGGCGAAAAATGTGATGATGGGAAAGCGCCCCTTGCCAGGATTCATGGACTCAACTCAAGGCTTGAGGACTTTGATAGAGAGGACTTCAAGGCCATCTTACAAGTTGCAGTCTTCTGTGTTGCCAAATCAAGCAAGGATCGACCACGATCGACGACGTGTTTGATGAGATGGAAAAGGTGTGGAAGAACACCGTCACCAACATGGTTTGTCGCTCAAACCTTTACCTACAAAAATTTCCCATCATCGACATTGCTTCTATCATTATTAGCATCAGTAGCAAGTCTTTTCTCTCTATCTGTAAAGCAAGATAAAGGATACTAACTCATCGGCAACACCGCTATCAAGGTCACGGGATGTCATTCTGGTCTAGACCTGGAAAACAAATGTTTCGCGGGAAGAAACAGAGTGGAGTCTTGGATGCATTCGGTGTAATGATCTCAACGATAAATAAGAAGTAGCTTAAGCTTTCGAGTTTCATAGCAAATGAGTCTGCATATTATGTGCCCCGCATTGAACCCGTTGCTGCTTATCTAGTTCAAGAACAGTGCCGAACTAGAATCAAGGTCCGGCAAGAGAAAGACCTATCTGCGGTGCATTCCTAAGTCCAGCAGCAACCCGGGAAGGAAAATATACGTTACTCGAGAGCCTCTTCCAATTCCAATCGAGTTTTGTGTTTGACGCGGTTATCTAGTCATAAATGTAAGATGGTGTCCTCACTATACATCCCTAATACCTGCTAGCTGTTATGATATGACGTTGTATATCAAGTTAGGGCCGCATCGTGGTCGGATTCATAGATATCGAAGTTGCCTTCCCTCTCGCAGGACTCAATGAGCATAAACACAACCTCTCGCATCGTCGGACGATCGAAAGGAGACAGGTTGGTACACAGAAGGGCGATCTTCATGACCATGATCATGTGCGATATGTTGCCCTGGTCTTGAGAGACGAGCCTGTCATCAAGCATTCCAGGTGACAGCGAGTGCCGCTGGATGTAGTGCCTTACCCATGTCACGAGGTCGCCACCCTGGTCCAGCGGTTGGACAGGTGTTCTCCCCGTCAGCAACTCAAGCAGGACAACCCCATAGCTGTAAATGTCGCATTTCTCTGTGATCTTCATGGTGTATGCATACTCTGCAATTTTTTAGGATTACTTTTGTAGGCAAGCAATGGTGATGGTCCACGATATTTAAGCAGTGACACTCACCAGGAGCAATGTAGCCATAAGAACCAGCCACTGTGGACACGGATTTCGACTGTGGCATGTCAATCACCTTTGCCAGGCCAAAATCACCGACATGCGCTTCGAACTTGTCATCCAGGAGTATGTTGTTCGACTTGATGTCTCTGTGGAAGATCCTGGGCTTGCAATCATGATGCAAGTAAGCAAGGCCCTCCGCTGCACCGAGGGCGATCATAAACCGCTTCCGCCAATCAAGATCAGGCGACGACCCATGGAGGAGTTCCCCCAAGCTTCCCCTCGCCATATATTCATAAAGGAGAAGGTTCGATCCCTGGTAAAAGCAGAATCCATACAGTTTGACGATGTTACGGTGCCGGATGTTCCCCAGGGTTTGTATCTCTGCATGGAAGCTGTTGTCGATGTTGTTGCTGCCTTCCCTGTTTGACGCTAGCTTCTTGACAGCAATTGGGATCCCGCTTGGTAGCATGGCTCGATAGACGGTTCCACAGGCTCCTCTTCCAATGATGAATTCCTCGTCGAAGTTCTTAGTTGACGAAATCAAGTCCTGAAAGGTAAAACCTTCTCTTGGGAAGAAGTAAATGTCGGAATCAGGGGAAATGGAGGGCTTCTCCTGCAAATGCGCCACAGTTTCAATCGGTCGTCTCATGCAGTACAACACGGCTAGTATCAACACAAAAGAAACCCCTCCTATTGTCGCGGAGATTATCACAATGACTTTGGCTATCCTGGAATTCCGGCTTATTTCTGCAGCAAATGGGAGCCGAACAGGTGAGGCTGTGCAGTTGCTGAGAATCCCACCACAGAGTCCTCTGTTTCCGATGAAACTAGTGACAGGCATATTCTCTATCAGGGACGACGGAGGCAGAGGACCTGATAAGTCGTTGTACGAGAAGTTGCATCCAAACAAACTCGACAGGTTTTGGAAAGATGCGGGGATCGTGCCAGTCAAATGGTTGTTATTGAGAAGTAGATACTCAAGCCGAATAAGGCCTCCAATTTCTGGTGGGATCTCGCCCGACAGATTGTTGAAACTGAGATTGAGAGCTATCTGCAACCCAGAAAGCAGGCCTAATTCGGATGGTATAGCCCCGACAAAGAAGTTTCCGCCCATCTGCAGTTCAGTAAGATGAGAGAGGTTCCCGAGCTCGACAGGTAAGTTCCCCGACAAGAAATTGTCTGAAAGCATCAGGAGCTCCAAATGGGGGAGGTTCCCGATCTCATCTGGTAAGCTCCCATGGAAACCGTTCTGGCTGAGATCCAACCGCTGAAGCATTCCGCACAGAAAAATCTCCGGGGGAATTTCCCCCATTAGCAAATTGGACGACACGTTAAAAAAGACCAGCCCCGAAAGGTTTCCGATCTATTTCGGAAGCTCTGACGTGAAGTAATTATCAGAAAGATGAAGAATCTGCAGGGCCGTGCAACGGCCTATTTCTCGAGGAATAGGACCGCTGAGTATGTTCTGATCCAATTCCACCGTGGTAAGATTCGCGAGATCACACAGTTTCGTAGGGAAATCACCGTCGATGCTGTTTCCGAATAGGTGAAGCTGCACGAGAGATTGACAGCTAGAGATTCCGCTGGGGATTCTTCCTGAAAGCATGTTGGAGGCCAAGTTTAACAGTATCAGATTGGAATTCCAGCAGAGATGTCTCGGGATGGTCCCAGTGAGTGAATTCAACGACAGGTCGACAACCCAAAGGGGGCTGTAAACTCCCAATCCTGGGGGAATGTAGCCGCTCAGCGAGTTATTGAATAGCTGGAGCATCTCGAGCTTCGTCTGGTACTGAAACCCCAAAGGGATCGGACCCGTGAGGCTGTTGATTGATAGGTCGAGCTTCGTAAGGTTCTGCAGCCCCGTGATCTCGACCGGAATTTCACCCACCAGTTGATTCTGGAAAAGATAGAGCAGCTCCAGCCCCGATACCAGGGATATTTCAGGGGGTATCTCCCCGGAAAGGTTATTCTCGGAGAAGTCAATCTCGGTCGCCAGGGAAAGATTCCCGATTTCTCTCGGGATCGACCCGTTCAACTGGTTCCTATAAACATACAGCTGCTTCAGAGACCTCGAGTTCCCGAGCTCCTTGGGGATGGCCCCAACTAGACTGTTCTCATAAAGGGCGAGCATCTGCAAACTCGTGCAGTTCCCTAGCTCTTTCGGCAACGACCCAGAAAGCTTGTTGTCCCAGAGGATCAAGTCCGTCAAGTACGAGAGCATCCCGATTTCCTTGGGTATTTCCCCGGATAACTGATTCTGTGCCAGGCCTAGATACTCCAAATTACTACATCGGCCCAACTCCGGCGGCAAGCTCCCCGATATCAAATTCTGCCCAGCTCGGAACGTCCTCAGATTACACAGATTCCCCAAAGACCGGGGCAGTGACCCTGTGAGGTTATTCGAATACACCACCAAATCCGTTAGCGAAGTCGCATTCCCGATCATTTCGGACAAAGGCCCTGAGAGCCTATTGTTGCAGATATTCAGTATCGTCAAGGAAGTAAGCCCACCTATCTCTTCCGGCACCTGTCCCGTAAATTCATTATTATTCAACCTGATCACCTCAAGCTTGGAGCAATCGCCGATCTCCCTCGGGATACCCTCGGACAACTCATTGAACGATAGATCAACGTAAGTCAAGCTGACCAACTTGCCAATACTCGGGGACAGAACCCCTGACAGGTTCAACGAACTCAAGTTCAGAGACACCACGACCGTGGACAAACCATCCCCTGAATCCGAACAATTCACGCCGAGCCACCGACAAGGCGTAGGGTCCTCGGCGTTCCAATCCCTGAGACGACCGAAACGATCCACAAGACCTCCCCTTACCTCGAGGAGGTACTGCCCTTCTAGATTAACCCCTCGGCACTGCCCAAAGAGGAAGGAGCACAAGATCAACACGATGAAAGAGGCAGCAGAGGCGCCCCATGCCGAGACCTTCATGATGCAAAGAAATTACTGATCTTAACAAAAGGAGGAGAAACTAAAGAAAAAAAGATGGCCGACAAGGCATGCTTGCAGGAGTCCCACCATCACCACCACCACCTCCACCTCCACCTCCTCCTTCACAAACTCCTTTTTTATTTTTTTTGCTGTTAAAATCATCATTCCGTTCAGTCAATGTCACAATCGAGCGTGTGCCCTGTTTGGACAAGTTTTTCATTTCTCTAGAAAGACGTGGTTTTAGGGTACGAGTGGCGACAGTTCGGCTTTTCAAAAATTGCGTGAATACATTACGACGGTGCTTAAATTAATTTTTAATTTATAAAAAAGTCGACTTTCGTCGTGGACAATATTTTTGCACTATTAGAATGGAGGAGGAGGAAATCAGTATCACGTTGGGTGGGATACGGTGAAAGGGATGACTGATACTACTACTATTACCACATCCTTACGAAAAGCCGCGCAACCTAACAATGACCGTGAAGCGTCGTCATCCTGAGTAAACGACGGCCCAAGTAAAGGGGGGCACACGGGCTCGAAAAGGTTCCTTGCAATGGAGATCATCTAGAAAGTGGTCTATGGCGTGACATCATGCGTGACCTCCGTTATGTTAAATATTTCACATCAGTTGTGGAATGCTCGAGGGAAAATCTTATCATATGAGCTAGCTTTTGGGATCGAGAAGGTCTAATGCCGATCGACGGGTGATTAACATTTGCAACTCCTCGTGCTTTCGTGAACGTTGGTGGCGAAAGGGGTCATGGGCCCTTGCTTTCTTTATAAACAAGATTAAAATTAGGGTTTTAATTTTTTATTTCATAAGAAAGAGCTTAGTTTGGGCCATGCTTTGGGCCCATTTCATAAATGGTCCTATAGGCCAAACTACGGGTCCAAGGCCGCTTCCTCGGCCGTCTTAAACCAAAGAAAGAAGTAGAGGTTGACGGTCCAAATCCAAAATCTTCGCAAGAAACACACATTTCCCGTCTGCCTGCCCAACCAGTGAAGTAAGAAAATACGATTAATTTTTCGCTATTACGGGTTTTAAAAACTCGTCTTCTAATTTATAAAAAAAAACGAGTTTTTAAAATTCATTACTTAAATAATAATAACAAAAGCGGGTTTTAAATCCGCCTTTCTCTCCTTATTTTGTTTCTTATTTTGGGCTCTCCCTTCTCGAGAAGGGATAGAGACGAAAAATGAGAGAGAGAAGGATGAAGAGAGGGAGAAGGGTGGAAAAAGAGAGTCGTGCAAAGGGAAGGAAAGGAGAGGCGGAGAGAAAAAAACGAGAGAGGGGAGGAGGATAAGGGAGGAAGGGTGTGCGAGAGAGGAGAGCAAAAAAAAAGGGGAGGCGCAGGTTTTCAAAACCGATCGACGATAAATTTAAGGCAAATTATCGATTTATGGCCCAAACTATAGGCCAACTTTCTTCTGTGACCTATGGTTAAAAACGTTTTAGATGTGGCCCAATCTACATTAATTTTTTTGATAAGGCCTAATTCCTGACGTCCGTTAACCTGTGCGGACGTGGCTTTGACGGACTTTTATAATCACCTACGTGGCTCTGTTTTTTTTCAGGGAAACGCTACGTGGCCAACAGGGAAACGCTACGTAGCCAAAATTGATTACCAGACGAAATAAATCAACAAAAGGGGCTTAGGGTTAGGGTTCGTGGGTTCGTGGTCATTTCGATTTTGGGAACAATCGCAGGAAGTCCGATTTCAGGAGGGGTTTGTCCGGATTGCTTGATTAACTCCCTTTGCGTCATCCAGGTAAGTTTATTCTGTTTGATTTTTTCTTTGTTGTGCTTCGTCCCGATGAACTTCATACCTGAGGGTTCTGATTTGGGGGATCGTTTGTTTCTGCGATTCCGTATGTACCTGTTGTTGTCATTGTCGATTCATTCGTTTTCCTTCCTACCAGTTACTTGATTTTGCTTGTTTTTAACCATTTTTTGAGTCGTCCCGGCTTAGTGGATACCTGGGTTTGTATGGGTTGATAATAGGGGTTCTTGCGCATATAGGTGGGCAGGTCAGAATGAAGAGGCTTTCCTTTGACATGCATGTAGGTGGTGTAGTCTCTGAGGGGAATAATTTTGAGTATGTGGGTGGTAAGGTCCTGAAGTACAGTGATGTAGACTGCGACTTGATGGGATATTTCACATTTGTTGCTTTCGCCCAAGATGCTCATTGCTCTGTGAGGAAGATGTGGTATGCTGTTGGGACTGAGGGTGTTAAGGAAATTTTCACTGACAAAGAGGTGGTAGAGATGTGTGATCGGTGCCTTGATGGTTGTTCTGTGAAGGTATTTTGTGAAGGTACTATGATAGATAATAGATCTGAAAATGAGGATACTAGTCTGGACATTTCTTTAAGTTTGTCTGATAGTGAAGTGGATAGTTCGGAGGCTGAGCATGACTTAGAATTGTATGAGATAAATGTCCAGGAAGGGGTTGGTGGAGTGTCCCAGGAAATTGAAGTTGAAGCTGTTAGTGGTCCTGTTACTGTTGAAGTAGAAGGAGTTGCTAGTAATGTGGATGATAATGATGACGCCGAAGAACCGGAGTATGAGAAGTCAGACGATGATATTCTTCCAGACGATGGAACATCCACCATTGGAGTAAAGAAGAAACATTTCAAATCTCAACTTAGTATGTATGATCCACGTTGTGATCATAAGGTGATGAAGTTAATACCTGGATTGTGTTTTGAGACTCCACGACAGATGCATAATGCTATTCAGAGGTATGTCATTGCTAATGGATTCAATTTACGGTGGATGAGAAGTTCGAAACTAAAGCAAGATGCTGTATGTGAATATGGCTATCCATGGAGGATTTATGGGTCATGGTTGAAGAAGGACGGATCCTTCGCCATTAAATCTGTGTTAAACAGTCATACATGTGCTCGTAACATGCGTAATAGGTAGGCTACTACCAAATGGTTGGCTGAACAGTTGGTGGATGGTCATATAAGAAGGGCAGGTGCGACGGCGAAAGAAATTCAAGAGGAAGTAATGAAGAAATATACAACTGAGGTCGGATTGATGAAGTGTTACAAGGCATGTTGGATTGATGGTTGATTCAGTCGATGGCATATAAGATGGCATGATGGTTGGTTCAGTCGACGATCACTTTAAGAAGCTCCGACCATATCTAGCTGCTTTGAGGAATAGATATCCAACGAGTTGTTTTGAGTTGATGACTGATATGACATTATCCACAGGACTACACACGACATTTCAGAGATTATACATTGGATTTGAGGCTTTAATCAAGGGGTTCCTTGTAGGGTGTAGACAAGTTGTGGGATTCGATGGTACATTCATAAAAACGAAAGTCGGAGGGATGCTATTGTCGGCTGTAGGACGGGATGGGAATGATGGCATGTACCCAATTGCATGGGCTGTAGTCGAGGGAGAAAACCAGAATTCACGGACGTGGTTCCTTGAGTTGCTTTTCAAGCAATTGAATGTTGGAAGTGGGCACGGTTGGACTTTCATTAACGATCAGCAAAAGGTTTGTTTACCGTTCTATATTTATGGCACGTTCGTTATAGCTATTTCTAATATGAAATGTTTTCTATTTCAGGGTCTGCTGAATGCCATTAGCCTTCTTGTACCTGATGCCGAGTCGAGAAATTGTTCAAGGCACATCTACCAAAATTGAAAAGTCAAGCATAAAGGAATATTCCTAAAGAGTTGCTTCTACAAAGCCGTGAGATCTACAAACGAAATGGACTTCCAAATTGCCATGAGGGAGATGACTTTTGGTAGGGATGGTGTCCCAGGGTCCCAACTGGCTGCTGAAGACTTCAACAAACAAGGTCCCCACCATTTCTGTAAGGCATTTTTCAATACTTCAACTAAGTGCGGTACACATAGTAATAATATGTCAGAAACATTCAACTCATATATTGTTGCCGCTAGAAGACTGCCTTTAATTGATATGTTGGAGCGCATTAGGCGACTGCTTATGGTTAGGCAAGTAGAAAAGAAGAAGGCTCCATCCAAGAGGACTGATTTGGTGACACAAAATGTGAGAGAAAACATAGAGAGCACGAAGGAAACTGCAGCTAAATATGTGGTTAACCCCTCCATCACAGAGAAATATGAAGTGTCAATACCTTTAGCCGACTCAGATAGGTTTTTAGTTGATTTAAGAGCTAGATCTTGTAGTTGTGGAACTGGGAATTACATGGCATTCCATGTACACATGCATTGTCTTCTATTCTGTATATGAAGCGGAGGATAGAAGACTATGTCGATCCCTGTTTCAAGATGGACACATATCGCCAAGCCTACATGCATGTTCTGGAGCCACTGGAAGGCAGCAAATTCTGGCCAGAGGTAGAGGGTGATCCAATAAGGCCACCACCTTATAAGAAGTTGCCTGGAAGACCAAGAAAACAAAACAGGAAGAAAAGCAAGGAAGAGGACCCGAAGACACCTCAAACTCAGTTGAATAGGAAGGGCCTGCAGATGACATGCAAACTTTGTGGCAACATTGGACACAATAGGAGAACCTACAGAAGACAACCTTCATCACAGCCATCATCATCTCAACCATCTTCACAGCCCACAGAATATGCGTCGAAACCTGAACAAGCCGCAGACGCATAATCTGTAGAAGAATCACCTACCTATCGTGATTATTGTATGGAGTAACAACCCTAATTACATCTTCTTAATATTCTCATATCGAAAACTTGACTTTAGGTGTTATTACAGGTTCTGGTATTCCCTGGAGAAGGGCTGTTTAAAGAGAAGGGCTGAAGGTTCTGGTGGTTCTGCTGGTTCCGGTCCTAGTGCAGCAGCTGAAACAGGACACACCATCCCTGACCTTGGACAAAGTTGAACTTAAGTTAGACACAAATGTTCTGCCCTTTTTGGTTTACTTGGATATCTGGAGTTTCTTTATTTAGCAGCATTTGAACATAAGTTGTATGGATATTATGGTGTATGGAGCTTATCTATGGATCTTATGAATTGGAGGTAACCTGGAGGGATGCTTATGTCTATGTATGCAAATTCTGGTGTTTTGTAGCTTATGGTGTATTGGAGACCATTTTCTACCATTCTCTGCCAACATTATATGATTTCACAAAAATCTGACTTACATACAAGAAAGGCAACTGACTGACGAAGGTAATCAAATGCCAACACCAATTTATGCCATTCACGGCTACAAAGACGATCATCAACTCTAGGCCACATATATAACAAAGCTAACTAAAACTAATACAAGAAAGGTCATCAACTTCAAATTTCTATTTAATTTCTTCATCATCGCTTGATTTGCATGTTCTTCTAGCTGATGGGATGACTGGACCATCTGATGCTTCAACACCTGTGCCTCGATATGCTTGATAACTTCTTCCATTGCAGCTTGGCTCTTGTGCATCAGCTCGACCTTACTTTCCAACAACTTCTTAGTCTCAACAAGGCGTGATATAATTTCCTTTTCTCGAGGAGGTATCACATCGTCATACCAGCTGAAGAAGCCACAATCATCATCCTGTACACATGGTTAGAACACACAGCAAAATTCAGATAATAACACAAAGCACAAAAGTATACTCGGATCAGCTCAGAAATTCATATCAGAACACAACGAAATCACCTTCCTCACTGGATAACGAAAGAAACGTCTCCCTGGATTGCTTCTATGTTTGCACCTCCTTTCACAAGTAACAGAGGTGGAGTTGGCAGATTCCGCACCCTCGATACAACTCATACTACTGAACCTCTACATTTAACAAAATAATTTTTCGAAAACATTAACCCAACACCATACAGACTTCCATTTACAAAATCCGACCCAAAATCCTAACCCAGAAACCCATACCAGAAGCACAAGGGAACAACAATAAAAAAGTGAGGAACCTCAATAACCAAGACAAGAAAGAGCGACTAACCTGATGAACTTACGCAACAATAAGCAAGGAACCCCAGATGAACAAGAGGAGGACAGAAATTAGAACACAAACCCTAATTTCTCAATTTCTTTCCTTACGTTATAATAGATCCCACGTGCATAAACGAACGTTTCCCACTTTCTGCCACGTAGCATTTCCCTAAAAAGAAATAGGGCCATGTAGGTGATTATAAAAGTCCGTCAAAGCCACGTCCGCACAGGTTAACGGACGTCAGGAATTAGGCCTTATCAAAAAAATTAATGTAGATTGGGCCACATCTAAAACTTTTTTAACCATAGGCCACAGAAGAAAGTTGGCCTATAGTTTGGGCCATAAATCGATAATTTGCCTAAATTTAATATTTTTAAAATTTTAATCATATTTTATAATTTTTTTTTAAATTAATCGTATATTCGTAAAAATTTCTCTACCTAACCATCACTCAGTTTTCACGTTACCCAAAACGCCCTCGCCGTCATATTCCCTCGAATAAGGGAGGGTATTTCCGTCTTTAGACATACGAGGAAATGAACTAGACCGGTCATAGAACTCCCTCCACTTCTTCCACGTAACAAATCCACTCGTCGGCCATGGCTCTCTGCCTCTCTCCGTAGTCGCCGGCGCAAGCCGCTCCCTCCTCCGGCGCGGCTCCTGGGCCGGATCAGGCTCCTTCCAGGATCTGCTTCCCCTCCGCCTCTTCCTCGAGGCAGCTTCCGCAAAATGGCCTGCAGCTCGGCGGACGTCCTCAACGCCCGTTCATGGTGAGTTGCAGCGTCGAAACCACGGTCGTGAACATCGGACAGGTTACGGAGGTTAATAAGGACAGCTTTTGGCCGATCGTCAGGGCAGCCGGCGACAAGGCCATCGTCCTCGACATGTACACCCAGTGGTATGCTTTCCCGGTTCCCTACTCTGTGTAGCTCCGGATGGTGCATTCCAGGCGTTACGGTCGGCACTGAAGGCAATCCGCGGCTCGATCCAGCCTCGGCCACTTTTAGATCTTAGACAGTGAGAATGGAGAGCGAAGCATAATGGACTATTGCTATAGTGGCCATGCCTAGGAGTGGTCCTATTGCTAGGACTAACCTCAGATCCGATGCTCGCCGTGACTTACTGAACTATGTGTCGAGTGAATCAGGATCTTAGCAGATAATGCTCTAGTTGACCTGCTTCCATTTTCCGTATCGATGGAATCGGGTTGCTTAAGTGGAACAAACATTTACAGCAGGATTCGAACATTGAGCTACCGATTTGCAAACTTCATGATCCCAACCAATGCCAGCGATTGTGACAAAATTGTTTTAAATATGGGGCTTGCTTTCTTTGGGGCCTTGTGCTTTTTGGTGTTTCATTGACATCAAACTGCACGCTGTCCATCATTGCAACCATCTGCAATGATCGACGCTTTGCCAGATGTGAATGTCACCGTGTTTTCCTTCGTTGTATCTCAGGTGTGGCCCTTGCAAGGTGATGGCTTCGAAGTTTCAGGAATTGTCCCAGAGATACATGGATGTCGTTTTTCTAAAGCTCGATTGTAACCAAGATAACAAGGTACGCCGCTCATTATGCTGCTCAGCTCTAGTTTGTCCCTCTTTAGTGTTTTATGTGATCATATCATTACTGTTATAACCTAATTTTTTCTAAAATAATAAAAATCATCAAAAATCACCAAAAATTACTAAAATTATAAAAAAAAAACACTAAATCACACAAAAATTAAAAAAATCTCACAAAATCATAAAAAATCTAATTTAAAAATAATTCTTCTACCTATAATATCAAGACATTGTAAAAAAAGACACTCAACTAAGACACTTACGAAAGGAACGCTTGGGAGAAAAAACACTAAGAGTTCAAAAAGCAATGTTCCCGAAGAAAATCCCAAGTAGCATTCTTTTTCCCTTTTGTTAGAAATTGCAGCAGTTTACATCCCAACCGGCCGAACCTTCCTTTGATTCGGGCAGATTATTCTTCGACGGCCTCGGATCACTCCTCTATCCAGCCGGTAAATTTGTCTGCTTTGATTCTTTTATTTCACAATCAGTAACGGCGGCGTCCACGGCATCCATCAGTGGCGAACGCTAAATATAAAACAATGGCAAGCCGAAGCGGATTGGCGAGGGACTCAGCATTACCCGACCTGTCATGTTCGAAGGGGGCTCGCTCTGATTCATTCCCCACGAGCAATGGTCATCTCAATGGAGTACGTAGATTTTCCTGCGGCTGCACGGAGCAAAATCCCATTTGCCCAGAACTCGACTCCATCAGCAAGCAGGCGCCTTCTCGATCTTGGCTCCAATCAACAGACGCCGTCCCGGCTCAGCCGACACCCCCAATTACTGGCACATTCCCCAGCAAAGAGTCAGCTGCTCCTCCGAACAGCAGCCAAAGCCCGCACCGGCTAGGAGACAGTTCCCTTCGTCATCATCTACCGACAACAATCACCCCCAATCCAACTCCAGAAGCAGATCAACGACCATCGCCACCAAAGCCAAGGAATCCCGCAGATTCATTGGCCCGTCAAAGTCAGGGCCTTCCCCGAGCCAAGCGACTACACCGAGGTCCCCAAGGCGTGCCCTCCCTCCGGTCTTGGCTTCCTGGAACCCACGGCAACGGTACCGATCCACAGAACCAGCCACCTTCAGCAACCCCATCTGAGCCACCGTCGCCAAGCCCGTCACTGCCGCCTTCACCTGGAACCACAGCGCCCTTGCCAAGCTCGTCACCCACGGCGTCACCCAGTCCTGCAGTGGCAAACCCACGGCTAGTAGCGGTGGAGCAGCGTCTTCTTCACCGTCTCCAGCATCGTCTTCGCCGACTGCTAGCCGGTGAGGTGGCCAAGCAAAAACCCAGAAACGGCATATCAACGTGAAGAAGGGAAAGAAGGAAAAAATTATTATTATTATCCTTGAAAACATTTACAGCATCCCCATCTTCTTATACTGCCTTCTGCGCTGTTTTCCTCACTAACCAACACAGCACTCCTCCTTACACTCCTAACAAACCTCGCGTCAACAACAAACTAACAGACATCCTATGATTTTACTCCCTTGCCCTTTATAACTAATAAATGAAAGAATGATTTGGTCTTCAAGCCCTGTTCATGAATTTCTGCGGCCTTCTTCCTTCAGACTTACTTCTACCCAGGCTCGCAGCCCATTTCTTCCCGACAACTCCGCTGCCGACCTCCTTCAACCTGCTCACACTCCCCCTCAAGATGGGAGTTATGTATGTCCATCACTCCCATCTTGCTTAGTAAAAAACTTAACCTCCCAGGATGTAAGGCTTTAGTGAAGATATCTGCCAGCTGAAACTCTGTCCGCGTATGCACCAGCCGCACTTCTCCTTCTTCAACCTTTTCCTTCACGAAATGCAGATCGATGTCTAAGTGTTTTGTCCGCTCATGGAACATCGGATTCTTACTTATATAGATCGCAGACTTATTGTCACTATAGAGCGTGATCGGCTGACTCGAAAGTATCCCGAGATCTCCCATCAAGCCCTTCAGCCAGATTATCTCTGCTGTCGTGGTTGTGATCGCCCTGTACTCCGCTTCCGTCGAGCTACGCGACACAGTGCTTTGTTTCTTGGACCGCCAACTAATAAGCGAATCACCCAGAAACACGCTGTAGCCCGTAGTCGACTTTCTGCTCATTGCGCAACCTCCCCAGTCACTATCAGAATATGCCTGCAGCCTTGGTTGCGTGGAGCTGGAAAAGAACACACCTCTTCCTGGGGAACCTTTCAAATATCTTAAAATCATACCAGCTGCCTCCCAATGCTTCTTCCGTGGCTTATCCATGAACTGCGCCAGTATATGCACAGCATAAGTCAGGTTCGGTCGCGTGATTCCCAGATAAATCAGTCTCCCCACAAGCTGCCTGTAAGAACACGCTTCAACTGTCTCATCCTCGTCCACTTGCGTCAGCTTGTGATTAGGAACAATTGGTATAGCACTAGGCTTCACTCCCAACTTCCCTAGATCCTCCAGTAATAGCAGAGCATATCCACGCTGTGAAACAAATATACCAGCCCGCGATCGTGCTATTTCCAACCCCAAGAAATATCTCAGGGTTCCAAGATCCCTTAACTTGAAATGGCCTTGCAATGATCTCGTAGCACATCTATGAGTCGTGAGTCTGATCCTGCCACTACGATATCATCCACATAGACAAGAACAGCTAAAAAATTGTTGCTGTCCTGTTTGGTGAAGAGGGAATAATCTGCCTTAGATTGAGTGAAACCATATTGAACTAGACAGGAGGTCAGTTTGCAATTCCATTTTCGGGATGCTTGCTTGAGGCCATAGAGCGATTTCCGGAGCTTGCATACCAGTGGGGCATCTGCAGAGCACTCCCCCTGAATATCAAACCCCTGTGGCAGCTGCATGTACACCTCTTCAGCGAGTTCCCCATTGAGGAACGCGTTATGGATATCGAACTGACGCAACTGCCATCCTTTGAGCGCTGCCACTGCCAAGAAGGACCGTATTGTGGCATGCTTAGCAACCGGGCTGAAAGTTTCTTCGTAATCGAAGCCCTCTCGTTGAGTGAATCCTTTAGCAACAAGACGAGCTTTATAGCGTTCAACCGTGCCATCCGCATTCAACTTGGTCTTATATACCCACTTGCAACCAATAGCACGCTTTCCAGCTGGTAAGGGTACCAGCTCCCATGTCTTGTTGTGTGCCAGAGCCTGCAGTTCAGAAGACATAGCCTCCTGCCAATGTGGAAGGGCCCGCCCCTCACTATAGTTCTGAGGTTCATAGTTACTCTCCAGGGACAGCAAGAAGGACTTGTAAGGAACGGATAATTTCTTATAGGAGATAAAGGAAGCAATGGAATGAGATGTGGAAGGGAGAGAGGAACTTACAGACGAACTCACGTCGGATGATTCAGGACTGCTCTGAGGAGAAGACAGACCATGATGGTAATCCTGGAGGTAGCTGGGAATTTTATGTGGCCGAGTGCTCCTACGCAAGTGGGAACCAGAAGTGACCGGAATGGGATTCACAGAAGGAGCTGTGGCGTTTTGAGAGGCTTGGGTAGGTAGCTCAGTGGATGCAGTAGAGGAAAAGTTATTGGAAGGATAAAGAACAGGAAGAATGAGATCAGAAGGCGGGGAAACACCAGAAGAAGTGGTAAAAGGAAAAATGGATTCATAAAAACAGACATCACGCGAAACAAAAACTTCATTTGTCGACAAATCAAACAGTAGATAACCTTTAACATGAAAAGGATACCCCAGAAAAATGCATCTCCTAGCTCTTTTATCCAACTTTGTCCGGCCGGATTGTAGTGTGCATGAGAAACATAATGACCCAAAAACACGCAGATTATGTAAAGGTGGTTACTGCTGAAACAATTTCTCATATGGGGTAATGCCTGACAAGACCTTGCTTGGCAATCGATTAATCAGATGAGTTGTTGTCAGTAAGGCATAGCCCCAAAACTTAGAAGGTAAATTTGCCTGAAATAAAAGGGCCCTAGTGACCTGCAAGAGATGCTGATGCTTCCTTTCGACAACCCCATTTTGCTGAGGAGTGCCCACACAAGAGGTTTGATGCAAAATTCCATGCAATTTGTAAAAATCAGACAAAAGGAATTCACTACCATTATCACTGCGAACCTTTTTAATAGTGACACTAAACTGGGTTCGAATAAACTGACAAAAAACAGCCAATAGATTCTTAACTTCGGACTTAGAATGCATTAGAAAAACCCAAGTAACCCTTGTAAAATCATCAACAATAGTTAAGAAATATTTATAACCAAGCAAAGCAGTTTCAGCACATGGTCCCCAAATGTCGCAATGGATTAGATCAAATGGTTTGGAAGTTTTGATGTCGCTAGAAGGAAAGACTAGTCGCTTCTGCTTTGCTTCATGGCAGACATAACAGGCATTTTGTGAAAGCATAGTAATATTTGGGTCGATTAACTATAAAGCAGTAAGTTTAGAAGGAGGCACATGTCCTAGACGCATATGCCAAAGGTCAAAGACATCTAGAGTAGTGTGCAGTTTAGTTGTGCAGAGATTGTGGGAAGATTTGCTATCATGAGGTAAGGTGGCTGGATATCTAACTTGCGAAGTTGCACTGCCCTGTTAATTCCCAGCTGGCTCCTTGAGTACGAATAGGCCACCTTCTCTTTCAGCCAGTCCAATCGTCATCCATCTGAGCAAGTCCTGTAGATAACATCGATTTCGCGAGAAAATAACACAAATGTTACTGTCTGAAATCAGCTTACCAACATAAATAAGATTGAAAAGAAAAGTAGGCACAAACAACGTGTTTTCTAGAACTAAGTTTTCAGTGAGTTTGATAACCCCTATATGCGTAGCTAGGACTTTGGAGTTGTTAGGTAGCTAAATCTGCAAGGGATGCGTTAGTTTGCGATAAGATGCAAACAAATCAAGCGAAGAAGCAATATGGTCTGTTGCCCCTGTATCTATGATCTAGGAAGCACTTTGGGTTGTTTTAGTTCCTCTCTCAAAGGACAAGGTACCTGTAAAACTTTCGACATGAGTGGTTGTTTTAGAGGGTAAAGACAGAGAACTAGTGTGCTGTCCCTGTTGAGTTATGGGAACCGTTTGGCTTGGGCTCCCCACATTGAGCAAGGCCATCAGCCGCTGTACTTGAGCATCTGACAGAGCAAAAGATTGTTGCTTATTTTCTGTGTGGTCCTCATGTTTGGCCTCCACCACGTTAATAGACCTGTGACTGTTGGACCCCGGCTGTCTTTGAAAAAACTGGCTTCTGCCTCTCCCAGTCATCTGATTCGGTGGAAATCCGATCAGTTGATAGCATCGGCTTTTGAGGTGTCCCTTCTTACCACAGTGCTCACAAGTCACCTCCGGCCGAATCTTCCTTCTTTCTGCAAACGCTAGCAATCTATGCTGGTCAAACTGCAGTGCTGGTTCTTGCTTAGCAGTTGCTGCAACCGGATTCCCGAATAGAGATACTTGTTCCTCCTTCATTGTTTGCTGCGCTTCTTCTCTCTGCAAGATGTTATAGGCTTCCCCGAGAGTGGGAAAAGGTTTTCACAATAAAATCTGGCTCCTCAAGGCACCGTATTCTCTATTCAACCCATTTAAGAACTTGTAGACCATATCTTTCTGAAGTTGTTCTGCATATTGTTTCTCCCAGCCACAATCACATTTCCCACAGCTACATTTCGGGTAAGGACGATACTCACGTAGCTCCCTCAAGATGCCCAGCATTTCATTGTAGAATGCAGAGATGGTTCTATTTCCTTGCACTAAGGAGTGATATCGAAACTGAAGCCTGCAGATCCGAGAGTCATCTGGCTCCCCATACCGTTCCTTCAGCTCATCCCAAACATCCCTTGCTGTATGTAAGTAAAAGATGGTTGACGCAATCGCCGGGGATACTGACCTTTGTAGCCAAGACCTGACCAGGTCATCGCAGCGTTTCCAGGCCGAGAACAAATTACTATCTTCCGAAGGTCTGGGTATTGTCCCGTCCAGAAATCCTGCCTTATTTTTAATTGACATTGCCAGCTCAAACGAGCGCCTCCATGACGCGTAGTTCCCTTCCATAAGTTCAGGAGCCACCACGGCCCCAGACTGCAGATCCGCCGCATTGATGTAAAATGGTGATTGCTGGCTGTCCACGCTCACCACCTCCATCTTCTCTCTTCCTCGCTAGTTCACACAAGCGCCACCCGCTCTGATACCATGCTAGCCGGTGAGACGGCCAAGCGAAAACCCCAGAAACGGCAGACCAACGTGAAGAAGGGAAAGAAGGAAAAAATTATTATTATTATCCTTGAAAATATTTACAGCATCCCCATCTTCTTATACTGCTTTCTGCGCTGTTTTCCCCACTAACCAATACAGAACTCCTCCTTACACTCCTAACAAACCTCGCGTCAACAACAAACTAACAAACATCCTATGATTTTACTCCCTTGCCCTTTATAACTAATAAATGAAAGAATGATTTGGTCTTCAAGCCCTGTTCATGAATTTCTGCGGCCTTCTTCCTTCAGACTTACTTCTACCCAGGCTCGCAGCCCATTTCTTCCCGACAACTCCGCTGCCGACCTCCTTCAACCTGCTCACACCGACCACCAAGACGGCTGTCCTGACCCCACCACTTGACCAACGACCTCTCCTCGCCCCAGTCATCCCTCGCCGACCTTCCAGATCCAACAGCGGCGAGTGTACGCCACTCCCCGGCGTCCCCAAATCCGGTGCCGGCGGATCCATGTTCCCTCCGACGTCCCCTCCAGCAGCGACGTCTTCGGATCTGACAGCGGCGACTCCACCTCGTCCTCCGACGTCACCAGCAACCTACCCGGGCCACCACCGCCGGTTGAACACCAAGTCCCAGAGGAACGGCAGCGACGTCAGCATTGCTCAGACCCGATTCCGGCCATCGGCGAGTCAGCCTTCAAGACCCACGCCCCAAGCTCGAGGAGGGAGACTCAGAACCCACGTCCTTCCGGCGTCCTCAGATCCGGTGGCGTCAAACCCCCAAGGATTCCTGCTCTTCGCCCTACTTCAGCCGCACCAGCACTCCCAAGGTGTCCATGTCGCCTCTTGGTCGCTCCGACAACAACCCCTGTACGGCTTCCTGTTCTCCCTCGGAAGCCATGGTTCTGGTTTCGAACCCCTCCTCTGCGCGCGATAATGGGTGATCAACGTTGCCTTCCGCTCCCTTCCGTCAACCGAGCAAGGTATCGTTTAATTTTATTCACTTGTCTCATTTGATTTGATTTATTTATTTATTTTTCCGTTTGTCAAAATTATTTTACTTCTTTGGTAAATTTTGGAGTCGTCTGTCCATTGATTTCGTTTTAATTGGCATAGTGATAAATAATACATTTTTAATACAAATCAAGGTCCATTGTTCTAAAAAATAATCTTATTTGTTTCTAAAATTTTTTGACTTTTTTTTCGAATAATTTATTTCGTTATTCGATATTTATGCAGATATCTCGGGGGCGTGCCTTGCGGACAATCAAGGCACGCACCCCATTTAATGCATTCAAAAAAGCGAAATTATTCGGATTCTCGAATATCAAGTCCATCTGAAGATAGGCTTCGAAACTATTTAGGGCATTAATAAATTTATGTTGCTTTTTACCCGAAAAATCATTTTCTAAAAATAACTCTCATGAATGTCTTAAGTATTATTGAGCTCGAGATCATTCTTTTAATGTCAAACAATCTCTTTTCTAAAAAATCGAGCTCAAATAAATTCGGACATCGGAAACACGATAAAGGCATCCCCTTTCTTTGTGATGCATGCGATTTAGTAATCCCTAATTCCCGAACCTGAATCTCTATAGTTTTTCTAACTTGAATTTAAAATAAATTAGTGGCGACTCCGATACGTTTTCAAAATCCGAAGTCTTATAATTAGAGGAGGATATTCATTTTAAATGGAATCGGAAATGGGATCCACCAGCGACAATTACAACCGGACGACGTACAATTTATGCAGCGCTTGGCAAAAGAGCTTGGGATAAGGGCCGTCCCAACATTTAAGATCTTCAAGGATGCTAAGGTCGTGAAGGAGGTCACAGGGGCCAAATTCGATGATCTGGTCCTGGCGATCGAGGCCGTTAGATCAAATTGATTATGTTGCCCATGTATAAAGACTCGCTACACCGACATCTCTATACTTCGACTCCTAAGTAAACATCATGGCCTTCTGTCATTGCCTCAATTCCATTTCCTACTCGTGATGGTCAACACTCGCTGTTTCATGGGATCGGGTGTTATACTTGTTCAATGATCTTTCCACAATATGCTTTCAGGAAGAAATTACATCGCACCTTCCCTAATTTTGTGAAACCAGATATTATTTTCTTCATGAACAACACGAGAAAACCTCCAATCGGACAAGAATGCCATCTTCAGTGGTTAAAATTGAGTATTGACGATTGCTAATGCAAATCGATGGAAATGATGCTACGACGTTGATTAAAGGTTGGAGTCCATGGCCAGGATGGTGCTGAGGTTCATTGGGTCCATATACTTGGTCGAACCGGTCATGATCTGCTGGACGATGATCCGGTTCGCCCTCTCTGAGGGGTGGAATGGGTCCCAGAATGCGTACTGATCCCTGTTTGTGCACAAGTTCGATGCCACCGTGCACAGCCCGAGTCCATTGTATGGTCCTTGCCCGCAACATGCCACCTTCGATGTCACAAATCCTGTCGATGCATAATGGAAGACTTACATATTTTAAATACGTCGGTCGCATTAATCGGGAGACTTTTTACCGTATGCTCTCGGGTTGGTGATGAAGTCGCTGTGCATCTGCTGTGTGTTGGCTGCGATGAACACCTGCGAGTTGTACTTCCTGTTGAGATCCCTAAGCATCTGGGTCAGCTGCGGATTGAAGAGCGCCGCTGCCTGTTGCAGTTCAGGTGCGCACTGCCCATTTCTGCTCCTCATCGCTAGCTCTGCCGGGACACACCCCAGCGGTCCCGTTCCCGTGACCAGGACCTTCCTTGCTCCGAGATCATATAATTTCTGCGCAGAAACCGACCCGGAGTCTTACATTGGCCATTTCTGCACCAAACGACCTGTCATATTCTAAAGGAGGTTGCTCAGGATTACCGTGAGGAGTTTCCGGTACTCCGAGATGAGGAAGGGGACGTAATCCGGGAGGTCGTACTGGCGGGATCGAGCAGAGAAGGGAACAAGGTAGTAGTTGTTGACGAAGTCGTTTCCACCGACGGTGATGAGGACGAGCCCCTGGTTGACGAGCTGCTTGGCACGCTGAGTCCCGATCAGTGAGGCCACCCTCTGCTGGTACTCCCTAAAGTTCTCAAGCTGCTGCCACATCCTGATTATATTAATCTGCCACCCCGAAAGAAATACATCAAAATCTTAAAATCTAACGAACCCAATTCGATGAAAGATTAGATTAAGACTTGTGATTAAGATGGGTATGCTCACAAACTGGATGCCCGTGTCATTTAGTATCCCAATTCCAGCCGAGGCGAAATTAGCACCAACAAGCAGCCGTCGGCCCCTCAGCTCTGGGCTCAAGTAAGGCAACGTGGGCTCCGACCCGAGCTGTTCACCTGGGAGTCATTAAAGGCATAAGTCACGTCTCATGAACTCGATCCGGGCCGTGCCCATCGGACGCGTAAGAGGTTCCATATCGGGTCGGGGGTCGACTCAACTGATGAAGTCGGGGATGTTAAGCCCATTGGAGAACCTGCCGGTCGGCTCGTGAGTCGGGTAGTCTATCCCGTAGGGAGGGGAGTCCGCGCGGGCAGTGGTCATGAGGTAGTTGTTGTTGCCGTTATCGACGAGCGAGTCGCCGAACACGAAGAAAGCCCGAGCCGCCATCGCCTCACGAACACAACAGCACCCCAACGCCACCATCGCCCACGTAGCCAAGAGAAGCAACCGAGCCATGTTCGCACCCCGGCCGTCCCGTGCCTCCGTCCGTCTCGATAGGACCAAAAGATGGCACAACGATGTACATATATATATATATATGGGATCCACATTGGCAGGTCATATAAAAAGGGGTTTGGTTCTATCTTCTTCGGGCTGCGGAGTAAATGTAAGGGAGGCAGAAAATGGAGGAAAAAATAAATAAATGGATCGGACTGTTAAAATTTTTATGTTGTCCGAATTGAATGAACGTTTTCGGACAACTACTCCCCCGGGAAGATAACTAAATGCAAAGCTTCTTGTCTCTCCTTCATATGTCTCACGTGGAATTTTTTCTACAAACTTTCTATCGGACGAGAATCTGGCGTTGATCCTAAAAAGTAAAAGAATTTATTCTGACATCTCACTGCCCACCAACATTTTATCGCTTTCTTTTTATCTGTCATTTTTTTTTTATCTTCTTAGGAACGGCGGCGAGTAGCAGGGCAATATTTTTAACGAATTTCGAAATTATTTATAACATTTTTTTCGAGTAACGTTAAATCGTCGTGACGTAGTTCTCCCTCGTATAAAAATTGTACGAAACCTTCACTTAGATTAGAGCATCATGATAATTATTATTCATAATACGTTTATTATCATATGTCGGTTTATATATGTATTTATTATAAAAAAATTGAGGACTTCCCCGATGCCTACTATTGTATTGATTTTGAAGGTCCCCAGTCCAAAAAGAACTGAACAACTCGAATTCAACCCCAACCATTTCTTTTTTTTTTTTTTTTTTTTAGGAGGTCGAAGACGGGTGTCACCGAATCCCACACCCATCCCCATGTGAGCAACATAAATTTTTTGTAGGTTCGATCAGCTGGCCGACTAAGTTGGGAGTCCGAAATGTTACGTTGGTCTAACTGCGTCATGAATCTATATTTCCTGGAATTAACGATGGAGTTCAACCCACGAGAACGATCCGGGATGTATGGCGCCGGCGGCAGGCGTCTCCCCCCGATCATGTATATGATGATGTCAGTAGCTAAGGTTGAGTCGCCTTGTTTTGTCCGAAGAGATTAGGTTTTCTGTATGATTATTGCATGTGATTCTCCACGCATTTGATGTGCCTTGAAACTATAGTGTAGTGTGTTGTTGGTAGGAGTTGAGAAGTTGGGTGAAATAACTTTCTTTTCCTTCTATTTTTTGTTCTTTTCACTCGCACCTCTAACAATTAATATATCCAACCAATGAGATCCACTTTTCGAGCTTACAATAAATTCATGGAGATCGGATGAGCTCACCCCTTTGTACTAAATGGGTTTGTTTTCTACCACATTCAATGCCTCCTTGCTCCAACCCATCCAACTCTCTCCCTCTTTTTTTCTCCCCCATTTTTTTAGCCCTTATTTTAAAATAAATCACCCAAAAGATGGTGAAGCTAATTTGGCATGTATTGGTAATTTAAATAGATAAAAATCGGGATTGTAAGAAAGAGAAAGAGGTGAGAAATGATAGGACCAAATTACATTATTATTGGCTCATGACCACAAAAAGAACATTGGACAAACATTTTTGAGCAATTCCCAAGCAACCCACAACAACAACACCCAACACACAAAACATAGGAGGGGGGGGGGGGGGGGGAGGGAAAAAGAAAAAGAAAATATGAGGAAAAGAAACCCACCTTCACCCATTTCTCTTTGTGATGATGATGATGATGATCCCATAGGGGATAAGATAAACCCAATAATTCTCCTTCTTGCTTATGTTTTTTTGGTTACTTGTAGCTTATGTTTATGTCCCTTTTTTGTTTTTTGGGGGGTTTTTCCTTGAATGATATAAACTTTTTAGGTTCTAGAGTAGGTGTCGATGGCCATGATGGTGCTGAGGTTCATGGGATACATGTACTTTGTAGTCCCTGTTAGGATCTGCCTGACGATGATCCTGTTGGCCTTCTCCGATGGGTGGAATGGATCCCAGAATGCGTACAAGTCCCTGTTCGGACAAAGGTTCGATGCCACCGTGCACAGCCCAAGCCCATTGTATGGCCCTTGTCCGCAGCACGCCAGCTTCGACGTCACGAACCCTGTCAATGATTTCAAAAACGAATGTCCAAATCAAACCCAATTCGATTCGGCCCTATATGAACCGACCCACCCCCGGGGGGGGGGGGGGGGGGGGGGGGGTATTTGTTACCGTAGGCCTGAGGATCGTTGATGAAGTTCATCTTCATCTCGAGGGCGTTCACGGCGACGAAGACGTCGGCCCCGATGTCGCTGTTGATCTCAGAGATCATCTGGATGAGCTGAGGGTTGAAGAGCCCCGCGGCTCTCTGGAGCTCCACCGCGCACTCCCCGTTCGTGCTCCTCTGGGCTAGCTCTGCCGGGACGCACCCCAGGGGTCCTGTCCCCGTCACCAGGACACGGCGAGCCCCGAGGTCGTACAGTTTCTGCCAAGATTCGTCATGAAGCAGCAGAGTTCAACGCTTGACGGCATGTCGTTACAGGATAAGGGATTGAGAAAGGGACTAGTTTTTCTTACGTAGAGAATCTTGCGGTACTCGGAGATCAGGTACACGACGTAGTCGGGGAGCGAGAACTGGCGGGACCTCGCTGAGAACGGGACAAGGTAGTAGTTGTTGACGAAATCGTTCCCTCCTAGGGTGATCAGGACGAGAGCTTGGTTGACGAGCTGCTGCGTCTGTTCTTCGCCAATTAGCGTGGACAACCTCAGTTGGTATTGTTGGAAGTACTCCAACTGCTTGAAGATCCTGATGATGTTGATCTAATTCAGGAAAGAAGCAAAATTTTAGAAAAATCTCCAACTCGAGTTCATCGTAATGTACATGCTACAAAGGAGAGACTCCACTTACGAACTGAATCCCTGTGTCGTTGAGGATACCGATACCCGCAGACGCGAAGTTGGCCCCCACCAAGAGCCTCTCTCCAGTGAGCTGGGGGCTCAAGTAAGGCAATGTGGACTCCGACCCGATGGCCTCACCTGGCAATGTCGTACAACACGAGTATAGTCAAAACGTACAACAATGTGGCATAAGTTAGAAGCATGATCTCGAGAAGTGCACATACTAATGAGGTCAGGGATGTTGAGTCCATTAGAGAAGCGGCCAGTGGGGCGGTGAGTCGGGTAGTCGATCCCATACGGGGGTGCATCGGCACGCGCAGAGGTGAAGAGGTAGTTGTTGTTGCCATTATCGACAAGCGAGTCCCCGAACACGAAGAACGCACGTGCCGCGTCCGACCCAGGAGTCACGGCAGCCAATGTGGCGGCCACAACTAGAAAGGTCAGGAAAACGGAGCCCTCCATCTGCAGAACACAGGACAACCTCTGCAAGAAAAAGTACAAGCCCAAGCAAGCTCTACTTCTCTGACTGCGCCCCCTCCTGCGAGCTGTGAGGAAATGAGAACAGAGGGATGGGGTTTATGTAAGGGTTGGGATCCGAGCTTGATCTTGGGGAGACTGAGAATCGAATTGAATAAGAGTTTTTTGCCAGCATTAAATGAAATCGTTCTACCGCCAAGCTGTACAAATGAAATAATGGGTCCACTGTTTCTTCTCTTCTTCCCCACCAATCTTTTACCACTACCATCACTCCATGATGATTGAAATCACTCCTTATCATACAACTAATCATTCCATCTCCTCGGGATCAGAACACCACTTGGTTTCCTCACCTCGTTTGGACACCAAAGACTTGTACTCCGTCTCCTCGCAAAATACTAACGGGAAGTCGCTGTGAAACTGACGACGGTGTTTTTGCCCACCAATTGAAGTAACCAGGAAGATATTTGCAGGTCACCGTCATGAATTTGAAGACTAAAACGTGGCACCATCAGATGGATTGGCCCTTATTATTAATACTGTACATGCAAATGGGATTGCTGGTTACCAACACGGTCGTGGACCTACAAACTTACCTTGAAAAGATATTAAAAGAAAGGAGCATTTCTCACTAACTATTTTTAATAATACTCATCCAGTTATTTCAAATCCATAATCAGTTTCACTAAAATGGGTTTCATAATTAATAATTTTAAAGCGGGTTTACTAAAAATGGGAGGGGGAATTCCATTGTAGCGCAGTTAATTCCCTGCCAACATTTTCCTGCTATTTGGAAGGAGGGGATGATCAGATCTCACCTTCTCCCAAGACTTAATGCCCTCTTGCCTGTCACTCCTGGGTCATTTTTTTAGACAATAATAATAACAACAACAACTAAATAGTAACAGTAATTTTCCATCTCTCAATACCCACCAAATAAAAAGGGAAAACAAATGGTATTGGTCAAAGATAAGAAGGGGGATATATGGCCCCCCCATATGACGTGCTAGAATGGTGGTATTTCCCATGTTCCAACAACATCATGGGGGGGATCATTTGATCAAACTGAACTAATATTTTCTTGATTCTGGGAAAGCATATCTCCTTCCCATCACTTCCTCGACAACCTAATTAGGGCAACATCTCCTTTGAACATCAAGATTAGCCCCGCAAACAAGTCATGTACGTAGAAGAAACTCAGTTTCTCCAGGCAATGTTTCGATACAAACACCCAGCCGCCGCAAATGCTGCTGGTTTCTTCCCTTTTCCCTTGCCTACTCTCCCCCCCGCCCCACTCTTCCTCGGGTTTCGGGATAATAAATCAAATAAAGTGAAAAAAATGAGACCAATCAACCAGACCCCAATTGTCGAAAAAAAAATAACAATGTGAAATTTAATGAGGCCAACTACTTTTTACAACTCTTTCACTGGAGGGGGGGCGTGTCATTCATATTTGGTAGGACAATGTACAGCAAAAACCTAGTAATTGAATTGTCATTCCCACCTCACTCTCCCTCGATCAACCAAGAGGGAGGGAAATCTACCAAATTCCCCCCCCCCCTCTTCCCGTATTCAATTGACTTGGAGAATCAGAGTTTTCCGGCCATTCAATTACCCATCTTCAACAGCTCCCCCCCCCCCCACCCCACACACACATATTGAATTATTGATGTACACAGTGGGATCATCCTCTTATTGAATATAATCGACTGCGTGTACGTGAACCGCATTCGCGTTTTCTACGACGTGTAAGTCCGAAACTTAGCCGCGGCATCAATGGCTTACATGGTTTTCTATTCAAGAGTTAAAAAACAATATGTTCTTTGAGTAACGGTCCAAACAGACAGGCGGCTCGAGGTATTGATATGAAGTCCCCAAAGAGAAGAACACGGTCTTAACGTTCTTTCACTGGGGGTGGGAATATGAACGATGATGTGGCTTCCCCGAGAAACAGGTCAAACAACAACCAAAACTCCCTAACTGAGTCATGCGAGTGTCTGTGCTGACGCATCGATGACGGCATCTCTCGCGATTCTTGGTTATCCTTACCTGTGATTAGAAGAACACGCGTGTCCTAATCAATGGGAGATTGTGTCTGAACCCAAGTGGGATCATGATGTTGTTAGCTGTGCACACACCCCCCCGGGCATTTATTGTCCTCAAGGGTTTTTGTGTCCATCATCGCCTTTTATGATTCATTACACACTATGGATATGACACGCATTAACATGTAATGTCGTCCGTCGTGATTAAGACAAGTTTCGTATGTTAAGGAGGGGGAGGAGGGTGTGCTTTTCTTTTTTGATAATGACCCGAAACAATAAGAGGAAAATATATATAGGATCGAGAAGCCTCAACCCCACCTCGCTCATTGTTTAGGATGATGTATCTTTTCAGTTTGACACGCCGCGTCCTAGATTACATCCTCAATCATCATCGGGGTCATCTATTAAATGGCTCAAACAATGCCCCGTTGCACCATTATTTCGATATTAACGTTTCTCTGCTCATTAGTCGTTCTTGTTCCGGCCGCCACTAATACCAACTACTCGCTTGTGTCCTGCGACCTCTGTCGGACAGTCGAACACGGTTCGAATATCTTGTTGAGTAAAAAGAGATCGAACGCGCCACCCTATAACCCCGTTTCAAAGTCGAATTAAAAGCGGTCCAATGACTCCAAAACTGTGAAATCTGTTGAACGACAAGCGATCGGTTCGTTGTGAACACGATGGTGGGGGGGGTGGTTAAGAGTAGGGGAAGTAATAGTAATAATAACAGTGGTGGTAGGTCTAGGAACATTTAAAACATCATCAACAAACAACGATATGATATGGGAGGGGGGCGGGGGGCATAATGTTTGTCCGAACCCCAACAACCATCCAAAAAGCGCCCCGTAATCACCTTTGCTTCTATTTCAAAATGTTTTTCCTATTTTATGAAAGACCCCGTAGTTTGATCACATCGGGCAGTCGGCAATGACACATGGGAGGATACGTTTCTTTTACTACACCTCCCTCACATTATATGTATATATATATATATGGGGGGTTGACGTCCTATAACATCAAAACAGCACACACGGCTGGCCTTAATAAGATTTGTATGTCGGATGCATCTACTTTCTAACAGCGACTTCCACATATTTCTCCAAACGAGGTTTGAAACTGCTACGTAGGAACGGTATTTAAGGTATTTTTTAAATTGGAATGCAACTTTTTTCTAAAACTAAACGATATGATCTTCTCCAAAGATAATTGTTAAAGAAGTAGATTATATTTGAGGAGAGTTTAAGCTCGATTTTTTCTATATTCACGGGACTCTATTCCACACGCACGTTCTTAGAAGAATTTACGTGTTCCACAAAAGAGGGCGAAGATGGTTAGATCAAATTTATTTTGTGGAGCATATTTACGTTCTTAATTAGTACAACCCAAAAGAATAACAAAAGGGTTTTCGTTCAACCTATCAACAATGAACTGGGCCTTGCAAATAGAGGCCCATTTATAGAGGCCCAAATTCATGGGAAGAACCGGACAGCGTGGGGGGCGGGAATCGTTCAACGTTTGTCGGGTTTCATTTGTCTGGTCCACTTCTATTGCAAGGGGGGTGGGGGGTCATGTCATGTCCCGAGTTCTCCATCTCCATCTCTTCCCTTCCCCAAAAAAGATACGCACAGAGAGAGAGAGGTCTCTTCTTACCTGATCGACACACAAATTTGCTATCCACAAGTTGAGGATATTGTCCTTGCGTGGCAACAGCCCATTGGCCAATTCATCCCACCTTACAATTCCAAAGAGGTTATCCCCCCCCCCCAACCCCTAACCAAGAACAACAGGAGAGAAAAAAAAAAAGAGATCCCCTCCCCCTCCTGACTTCATCCCCCATCCACCACAACCAAATCCCAGTTTAGAGAACCTAAGTTTCCCTTCCTCAAATCTTCTGTTGGTCTCGTTGGGGATGGCTACCCTCAACATGGCGTCGGCTGCCTCGGGTTTTCTCGTCTCAGGGAGTGTTGCTGGGTCATCAAGTAGTACCACTGCCCCTAGGAGCATTGTCTTCTTCCCTAGGGACACCAACAACAGGCCCGGGAGGTTGTTGCTCGTCATGGCCGAGGAGGATGGTGCCGAGCCAGAGCCTGCCCCCGCAGCGACCGCCACAGCCGAGGCGGTGGCCGCCCCCAAGCCGCCTCCCATCGGACCCAAGAGGGGTACTAAGGTAACTAATTTTTTTTTTTCATTTTTGGTTTGGGATGCGCCTGTGGTAGTGATATGGGATAATTTTAGGTGAGGATCCTGAGGAGAGAATCTTACTGGTTCAAGGATGTCGGGTCAGTGGTGGCGGTTGACCAGGTTTGTCGGATTCGGTTCCTTTCTTTCTTGGGTGTCTGAACACGAGTTTCCAGGGTGCTGTGTGATGGTAATAACAGTCGGAGGGAATGGCATGTGAACAGGACCCGAAGACGAGGTACCCTGTTGTGGTGAGATTCAACAAGGTGAACTACGCCAATGTTTCCACCAACAACTATGCATTGGACGAGATTCAAGAAGTTTGAGGGTCCGGTACTTGATATCTCTCTCCATCTCCCTCACCTTTCTGTAAAATCCCCCCCGCCCCCCCAATTAAGCAAAACAGCCTTTTGTATGATTCCATCACCCTCCCAACCCCCCCTGTAACTCTTCTGGATTCTTCATCAGGTGAATGTTTGTCCCGGACATGTATGTGGCGTGGTGAATGTATTTTGGTACCACGCGGATGCGAAAATATGGGTACAGTTGTTTTCGGTGAAGGAACCAAAGAAACACACGAAAACTAAACGAGAACCTAATAAACTCGTGTAGATTAAAAGATCTCTCTTTCCTTTTACTGATCCAGTTTGTCCCGGACATGTACGTGGCGTAGTGTCGGTCCTCGATTCTCACGTTTAGGGTCCCTTGTTCGAGTACTTCCCCGCAACAAACACTCCGGCCTTAAAGACGATGATTGTTTTTCTGTATCGAAGCCACGATGAATGCAATGTATTCCAACTGAGTCAGTGCCTGGAAGACTCAGACCCAGGTCGCAAACTATGACCGGGTCGTATTAAGATCAAAACATAACCACGACAAGCATGTTTGGCGTAAATGTGCGGATGGCGTTCTTGGGGCCGCCCTTAATTGTTGAACAAAATAATAGTAATGATGATTAAGAAGCCAGATTAATGTTTGAACTCGGGACACAAGAGTCAATTGTTGTTTTCCTTCAGGTGGAGTTGTATCGACGATGCTTCTTCGCATCCCTTCCTCCACGGCGCGCGCCTCCGCCTCCGCAACTTATCGAGAACTCGCACCCGAGGGCCGCCCCAAAGCACGAGAACAGCCCCGCTCCATCGCTGTTCCTCCTCTGCTTCCCTCGTTCCTGTCCTGTCCTCTGCATCAGTTCCCGGTTCTTCCCTCGGGGGAACCGGCGGCAGTTCCTGCCTCCATCGTTCGATCTTCGTCTTCAGTCCTTCCACGCTGTTCTGGTCTGCCCAGTTGTCCAGCAGGGAGCTCTCTGTGTCGTCCATAGCAACCTTCCTGGGGTATATCCCCTTCGCAATAGCGGCAGCGACGAATGGAGGCCGACGCTCCGACATCGGACACCATGGAACCCAGCATGCTCCCGCCTCTTATCACGGAGTCGTCGCAGACTGTGCTGCCAGGGTTGTACAAGTACCTGTCATTCGTCCGCTCGCTCCTCGACCGCCACAGGTTGACCTTCTCCGCCTTCACCGGCGCCATCTTGTGCTTGCTTACCCCACCGCGTATGTGGTTGTCGTCGTAAGCCATGGTAGATGCGCTCAGCTCGCTGTGCATTGGCATGCTGTGGATCGGGTTATTGATCACCGACACCCCGACGTTGATCGTCCCCTGGGGACGTCCAGAGGGCCGCATTATCTGCAGCGTCATGAACCTCATGGTCGTGCCCCCCGTCGGGATCCTCGTCTTGCTGCTGCTGGGGGGGATCAGCGTCTGCAGCGGCGCGTTCACCGTGCCGATGAGGATAACCCTGAGCCATGTCAACGCTGGTTAAACCTCAATGGTGATCGTGCAGGAATTGTTCTTCAACGAGTCATCGTCGACACGGAACACAAACTTCTCGTTCCAGGAAGGGTTGGCCTGGCCACTTTCGTCGACCCGGGTGGTGAGCTTGCGATCGGGGTGAACCCACGCGAACCGCGTACGTGCGCATGGACTTGGAAACAGGGGCGAGGTCTGGGCCGACATGAGGTTGAGCTCTAGGAGCTTGGTGACGGAAGCGGGGGGAGCCATGGCGGGGCGTGGAAGAGGATCCTCAGAGCAGCCCACGCCCACGGGTAAGCCGGTCGACGAGGACGACGTCGAAGGGGAGGGGGATCACCACCGTGGCCTCATTGTAGGAGGGACATGGTTGGGTTGGGGAGGAGGTGGTTTCTGTTTAAAAACAGCTAGTGTTAAAAATGGTAAGAAATTGGGCGGAGTAACGGGGACATGAATAACTCGACGTCGTTTTTGGTTAAGACCCGCAACGTCAAATCTGCTGTCGGAACACAGGAAAAAGAAACGACCCGTAATCAAAAAAAAAAAAAGAAAAAAGAAAAGGGAGGAAGCCATTGATTATTAATTTGAAGGGCTGTCGGTGTGTGAGCGTAAAATCCAATTGGATTTTCCTAAATATATTATAATCAGATTGTCCTGTAAAATTATTATTTTTATTAGTAAAAAAATCGGTAAATCAACGCTACGCGCTTTTGAAGAAATAGTCTATTCAATTCATTTTTTTAGAGGATCATTTAACATAATTGCCCCCCTTCTCCTCTTCCTACCCTTCAGACTCGTAGCCATTTTCAATAAACATGTTTAGGGGTAAATAAGTCATTTCACTACTTGACTCTTCTTTCCCAAAACCCCATCCCCCTCCCCCAAATCTCTGTGCCTGTCTTTTAGCACCGTCGACACCGAACGCGAACTCTTAACACCGGGGGTGTCTTTAGTCTTGACCACCCCAAGATCACAACTTCCCACCATCGCCCTGATCCCCCCCCAACCCTCCCCCCCCCCCCCCCCCCCCCCCCCCCCCCCCCCCCTCCCCACCAACACACACACGCCCACACGATCTTTACCAACTTTACACCAGATCGTGGTTTCTTTCCCTCGATCGCCTTCCCCAGTTTAAGTCACACTCCGGAGATTCGTGGGCTCATTGAATCGATTCGCGATATGGCCTTTTGTGGTCTAGCCGAAGTGAATTGGCGGTTTGGCTTGCCTGATCGAGTTTGAGTGATCGCGGGTTTTTCTTGTTCTTGGCCACGTGTGTTGATGTTTGGTTGGTTTGCAGATTTCGGTTGAGGAGGAGAGGCTTCATGGCGCGAGAATCAGAAGAGTAACTGGGAGGGCGGGATAAGATGTAAGGGATGCGAATCTTTCTAACCAGTTGTTGCCATTGATTTGAGTCGATCGCGGCAACGGATACTTTTGAGAGTGTGGTTGACTGAATTTGAAATTTCTGTCGTCGTGTTGTCAGGACTGGATGTTTATATATACGATTATTATTGATGAAGAGGAGGGAAGTTGGTGGCCACGGCAAAGGTCTTTCATGAATGAGGGGAAGGTGTCCCCCGATCCCGTCTGGTAAGGAAAGAAGCAGGATTGTTATAAATTCTTCCTTGTTTTCGTTTTCGGGGAGGGAATGGATTTTGAAGGTGTGATAAACGCTATAAGATGGTATGTGAATTACTGGGGGAATTAAGAGGAATTTGATAATCAATGGGAATGCGAGATGTGCGATAGTCAGTTTCGGATAGGTCAAGCCATAGCGGGGATAAGGATGATCGAACATGCCTTCTTTGTATTTGTAGCAACGAGACAACATGTTAAGGCCCGCTTTCTTTATTATGGTTGTGCTTAGTGTTGTTATGGAAGTTCTTAGGATGGGTTTGGCTATGCCTCTTAGCTATTCCTTGTAGGGGCCTTAGGGCTGGGCGCAGACCGGAAATGAGGATGAGGGCTTTAGTTTCGATGCTGGACGGAACATGGAAACAAACAAAGAGGTTGACGTGAATAGTTTCACATATGTTTGCAGCGGATTGATGCACCTGGAGGATTTCTCTTTGGAATGGTGGGTCTGTCTCTTTTGGGATATATTTATAGCAAGGACCCACGAGAAACATTCAGAAGCTGCTGCAGGCTTAACTTTTACATTAAGAGGTCTAATTATCTTTTCTTTTGGATTTGTCTTTTTGACTCTGAATGTTGTTTGTTTTCCTAAAAGGATGATAGCCATCCATTTCCTTTCTATAGGCACAACAAGGTTTTTAAAGCGACGGGAGCAAGCGAGCAGCTAGCTCAACAACAACAACTACAGGCAACAGATGCACGAGCTGACAGAGCTTTATGCAGGCAGGCTCATATGCCACAAGAAGAGGACTCTGCCCCAGGCCCTCAATTGAGGGGCCCTGCAAGATGACTTGTAAATTCGGAAGGCATCATGGGGCAGAACCAACGGCCTAGTGCTCTTTGCTTGGCAATAAAAAAATGTACGACGGGATAGCGATGAAAATTCGTATGGTAATGCGTTTCAACAAACCACCCTTATAGATGCCTTAGATTGGCCCTGTATTGAAATCTACATCCAATCAACCCGAGGTATAATTTTGTTATTAATTAATTTGATCTTGGTCCGAAAACTCTCACGTATTTGATTGGTCGTAACCTTTTAAAATCCATCTTCTACCGTTATTTGTCCAGTCAGTTGGTCCCGGGAAATTCTGGAAAATGCGGACCTGCCGACGCCTGCAACTTTGCAACAAAATGCAGGTATAGACTCCTAAAAACTAATTTCATAGATTTGAGGCTTCTAGTAGCTATCTGGAATCAATTGCTATTTAAGTTTTTTTGGGTTATTACTCTATTGTTTGATCGGGTGGTTGCTTAATCTGTCTGCTTTTTGAGAAGGACATTAAAAGGTTGAGGTCAACGTATCTGGTGATTCCAAGATCTTTTGCCCATGAATCCTTCATCGATGTGATGGGTCAGGGAGTTGTCCCAAGCCAAAAGACCTGGCTCGCAAATTCAGGTGACTGAGTGTGCCTTTGGCAGTCTGAAAGCTTTGGTTTATGTTGGTCACTTATCTATTTCTTTTACAATTCATGGTTGCTAAGAAGTGTTACTTCTAGAGTTTTTTTTTTTTTCGATTAACTTTAGACCAGATATTTCCACCCTTATGTGTGTCATTTCCAGGTGGATTGTCATTTAGAAGTTGAGAATTCCTAACACGCAACAATAAGTGACAACCAAATATGCCCCCTTTGTTTAGATACAATAACGCCAAATATGCCCCCTTTGCTTCTTCTGTTTATGTTTTCTGTTAGGTAACCTTTCGCGATCACAAATGATGAAGCTAGTCGATATGCGTAAATGTAATGTACCCTCCAGCAACTGCTGCGTGATGGTTTTTGTCATGAGTTCAAAACTACTGCGTCTTCTATCATCAGCTTGATGAAACTCTTCATCTATATATAGCTTAAAGTCAATCCACTAGTGTCCCCAAACTGAAGTTGCTCATAAAAAAGGTTAAACCTTTGGACTGCGTCAAGCACTTCTGGGTCTCATTTTTATAATTTTTTAAATAAAAAGAGAAAGAGCCATTGATGCGCACTGAAATGGGGGGTAAAGTAGAATTACCAATCCCACAAATTCTTTTGACAATATGTTATAGATCCATAGAAAAATAAATGAATGCCTGTAATGATAAGTTAACCCAAACTTCTGTTGTATTGCCTTCTCCTCAGAGTCCATGTTTGCCAACGTTGAATAGATTTTTGCTCTGTCATCGGGTGAGATGGCTAACATGATTATTTTTTCGACTCATATATTTGTAGGACCTGAACCCCGGAGGGCACTGATATACTACGCTAAAGGGCTGGCACTTTTTTTTTTTTAATGGTGATTTTTATACTGTTTTTTTTGTGCTTTGCGAAAGATTAATCAAGTGATTTTTATATGCTTTTTTGGATGGGCATTAATTTAACTCGGCCTACTCTTTAAATCCACCAGCAATGTTAATTTTTTGTCACAGCAAAATCATTACGCACATTTGTACTTGACTAACAAAACACCAACAGCACCAGATTCTACTAGAGCCCAAGGCAATGCAGCTTATTCCACCACTCTTTTTGCGAAAAAAACTGGATCCTCGAGAGTATTCATGAAGCTTGCCTTAGAGGGTGCTTTGGAACACGAAAGAAGGCCAAGTGGTTGCAAATGATGGGAAACTGTGTTGGCTCTCCGATGCAATCGACTTCTTCAAAGGGTGAAAGCTTATACATTTGAAATGTTGAAGATTGATTATTATTTATTTGTTTGGCATGAACTGACCCTGTCATGATCTTGTTTCATAGTTTGTTTTCTCTCATGTCCTCTGCACCATCCAAAAGCAAAATATGAAGACTATAGATTGATCTTTACTCTTGCTTTACCTTCTCATGGATGTCCAGCATCCATCGTGAACTCTTCTTTTGTCAACCTGTTGGACAAACTGTTGGACCTGAGTTAATTGTTGGAATACATTTGGCAGATGAATGTGCCCCAGGATAGCAAACAGTCTGCCTCTCAACAACAATCAGAGCCCTTCACATCCAAAGCCGCCAAAAAAAAAAAGGGGGCTCCCGCAGGTACTCCCTTGCTTTTATTAATTTAATTCCATATGGCTGGATTTTCTCAGCACTCTGGTTATTATTCTATAATTTCGATCTCAATAGTATTTCCTATCAAGTCCTTGTCAAAGTAAAATAATTTTTCTTTGGGGATAATGCAGAATAATAGAAAAGAGGAGAAAGGGGGGGCCATGGTCATCTTCTGGGCCCTGCCAACAGCACGGGTAAACTCGGAAAATTACTGTTGGTCCATAGCCCAACTCGCAAGCTCCATACCACTCCTTCAATGCACACACCCGGAGATGGAGTTTCAATGGGCGATCAATGTGCAGTACACTGGAATTATGTCAAAAGGGCTAATGATGTACAGGTACAAATGGCTTGGGTGGTCTGAGCGTCTTCTGCAAACCCCCGCTGGTAACGTTATTCTCTCTCATCCACGGTCTTTTCTTTATTAAGAGAAGACCATATTCCTCCTAATCTGGAACCCCCCCCCCCTCCCACCCCAAAAAAAAAAAAAAGAAAAGAAAACTCAACTAGAGAGTTTGACCATGGAAGAATTTTATTTTGGGCCTCAATATGGGATATTTGCCGGATACTAAAAACAAGAAATCTTCATCCGTATTCATTGAGTGGACCACAATTTTTAGCATTCTTTCATTGCAATCATAACCTCCCGTAAAGTCTTAATGTTGATGCAAAGTGGAGGAATTTTATTGAATTATGATTACCCTAGGCATTGTCTTCAGTGAATGCTATCTACTTCAAATCTGGCCGTACTCTTCCTACAACATTTTGCGGCCAGGCAGGATTATGACATTGAAAATTTTTGCCCTGACATGGCCTCTTTAGAGGATAAATGTTGAATCTTTTTCTCTCACAAGATGATGGGGATGGAAGAGACGCATTACGGAAAAGTTAAAGCATAATACTAATGAGCCTGCTGAAACCTGTCAAAGCGTAGTCAAAGAATTGTACCTTCGGCTCGATTTGTTTTGGTTAGTGTTCAAACCATAACCTCTCGTGTCATGTGTATTCCGGGGTTAGGCTTGGTTGTTGAAGCGGATTTCAATGAGAAAAAGCAGCAGCAAAGTCAGCTGTCTGTGATTTTCTCCATGGACGGGAAAGTATCTAGCTAGTGCTGGGACATGTAAAACAAGGTTCGCACCTCGTGAAAGAATCCAAAGCTTGATGGTTAATAATTCTGATCCTGATGATGAATGATAAAACTTATTCCTTTCAATGGCCAGGTCATAATTTGGAATATGGAGGAAAACTCGGGCAAAACAGAGGAGCACGCCGGAAGAACATGCACACATAATCACTGATGTCCGATTTCGGCACACCCAAATACACAACACAGCTCGGCAAACCTCTTCTGTTTGACACGACGGTACCGCATCTGGGGATGCCTCTCAAGTAAACGTTCCTAGCCTATCCAAGCTTTTATTATTCAAGTGGACTTTGACTCTGTTTGCCTTTGCATTTGTAAACTTATTTGTTAGTTTTCCCCTGACAGCTCAAGCTACTGTTTGCAGACTTACATGTGGGACATAAATCTCAAGTTATGTCCCTCGATTTTCCACCCCCAAAGAAAGAATGACGTTTTCTGCTCCTGTGACAGCAACAATGAAATCCGCTTATTCTGGGAGTCATAAGCCCAGTATTCCTGCACCCAGGTTTCCAAGGTATGTTATCTTGTTTAATCCTCCGAGAGAGGAGAGAGTGTTGTATCACTTTTTATGGCATTCTGGTGAAAGTTTCAAAGTACTAAATAAAGAAAAAATGACGTTGAAACAAGAAATGAAATGGCAGGTGACGTGATATTTCTTAAACTGTGTCTTGTCTAAAGGGATGGTAACAACACTGTCTGCCGTTGCCTTTATGAAGCAGGGGGAGGTTGCCTCAAGGGTTGAGATTTCAGCCCTGAAAACGGGCTAGCTGCTCGCTGCAGCAGCTAATAACGTAAGTGTCAATCTTTGATGTCGAGATGGAAAGACAGACTCATCATTTCTTGAAAGGGTATAGACGTCTTAGCTAACACTAGAAGATGTTTTGACTGTTAACTGCGTCACTGAAACATGTCACTTTCCGCATTATCGTTTACAGGAACACCCGACAGAAAGTGCGTGCACTGTGTTGGGACAATAACGGAGATGTACCTGGCATCCTTAAGCCCAGAGACTTGTTAAAGTGTGGCGGGTGTCCTCGGGCGAATGCGTCCATCGAGCTCTGTTCGAGTGGCAACAAGTTCCAGTCTTGTGTCTGCCACCCCAACTATCCCAACAGCTTTCTAGTTCTAGGCGGCTACCAGGTATTATCGAGTCAATGATACATGGTCTGATTCTTTATGTTTACGTGTACGTGTTGTTTGTTGTTGAGAAGGTTCATCGTGTTTTGGGATTCCCGTTGGCAAAAATGGGGCAGACAGTGGAGCTGTGGAACATGGTGGAGAACAAGGTGCTGGCCGGTGCAGGCGAACGATTGTGCGTCATATCATGGCTGTGGCTCAGTCACCTGTGACGGGGTTGGTCGCGCCGGCCAGCCATTACAAGTCGGTCAAGATCTGGAAATGAAAAGGTTCATCCCCCCCCCCTCACCCCCCGAGGGACTTCCCTGGTTGGTTGGTAACTCTAAGCTCGGGTTGACCGCCTCTGCTTTTATTTATTTTCGATTGTTATTTAATTTCTTTCTTCATTTTCTCTCTCTCGCTCGCTCATATATAATATTCATCGTTATGCAATAGAAAGAAAATAACATTGATTTAGTTATTGCGACTTGGAGTGGTGGGTTTCGTAGAATCGGAATTTTGCCTTGAGAAAAATTATTTTTATTTAAGTTTGTGTTATTGATTATTCAGGTGGTAACCAATTACCCCCAATGGAATTCAATTACTCCTCGGTAAAATAGCGTCAACTTTCCTATTTTATTATTACTTTTAATTTATTTATATAATTTTATGACCAAATTTTACTTTCAAAGGATTAATATTGTCTTAGGACCACCCGTTCCATCTTTTTATTCATTAGTCTTATTATCCCAGTAGCAATAAATTTTCAAAATTGGGCCCAAAGTAAAATAAAAATCTAACAAAATTATTGGGTTCCAAATTAAGGCTATATATTAAATATGTTGGATTTTTCTCCTTATCTTTTCGTCAATTAATTAAATGTATGTGTTTAGGATAAGGACCTAAAGTACAAAGAGAAAGTAGCTTCTTAATACGTTCTCCCTCCTTAATAAATATACGTCTTGGCTTTGAACAAATTTTGATGTACAACCTATTTTGTCTTTTTTTTGTTCTTCATTTATTTTATTTTTTTTTTACAACAACAACAATATATTTGAGGTAGCTCACGATGCGTGTCCAACTAGCATCGAGAGAATAGAATAATTTAAAAGAGAAGGGCAAGAAAAGACTCAATGAAATTTCCTGTGCCGTTAACGATGTTGGGTGAGGCTTCTTGGCTTCGATACGACTCAAGGGATTAATCTGATGCCGCTTTGGAATCCATGTAGGATCTTGCCACTTCATGACAATCTAGCATAAGAATGAAGACCTCCAATGTCATCCCTTTTGTTTTTGTTTTTGCCAATGACGTGTAGATTCACGCTTCTTCTTCTGAATTCCCTTAAAATCATCGCTGCCTTTTCTTCTCGATACTATACATTAATAATTAATTTAGTAATTTTGAGGGGGGACAAGAAAGGGGTGGGAGAAGATGAACTTTGCTATTTTATGCCTACCTAAGGCAAAAATATCAATTTATGGCCTCAACTTTGAGCCAACTTTTTGTTTTGTCCTTAACTTAGTTTGTTATATAATTTTTTCGCACAACTTTTTGTTTTAATTCTATTTTGGCCAATCATGAATTGGTGTGGCTGGGGTTGTATGTATCTAGCGAAAGCCAAACAAGGCCTTAATATAGTCTAACATGTGTCCTATAATAGTG
>JARUPY010000217.1:0-185365 GCA_029817715.1 Melastoma dodecandrum | reverse complement strand
TGGCCAGATATCCCCATTCTTGTTATCCTTGAAATTCCGCGATTTAGTCTCGAAAGTTTTTCAGTAGAAGATTCTTGAAAGTCATTCAATCGTATAGATTTAATTGGGTTTTTTTTCTTTGATCTTAATTTATCAAGGAGCAACACTTTCTTGGTACCCGGGGACGGACGTGGTCACTGGAGTGAGATACCGCAACCTCTTCGACATGATGGTGGATGCAGTGGTGGTGGCCATGGACCGTGGCAGGCCACGAGAACGTCCCCATCGTTGTGGCAGAGACCGGGTGGCCAAGCGCCAGCACCGACGTAGCGGAGGTCGATGCGAATGAGGCATATGCGCAGATGTTTGTGAAGGGACTCGTGGCGCACCTGAGGTCAGGGGTGGGCACGCCACTGAGGAAGGAAGGGGTGACCGAGGCATACATATATGAGCTGATTGACAGGGATATCAGAAGGCCTGTCAACGGAGCCTCCTCACCGCAGTTCCGGAACTGGGGATTGTTGTATCAGAACCTGACAAGGAAGTATGATATTCAGTTCACCGGTGCAGGAACTAGGCGCGGACCGGGTTCTCTCGTGGGCACGTTCTGTTGGGTCATTGTTGCTTTTGGGTGGTCTACTACTCGGCGCAATACTGGGTTTTGTTGATGATCCCGTTGGGATTAAAAATGGGAGTTGGGTCTCATCCCGCTGGATGGTGATACTTTCTGCCTCGTGGGAGTTGTGATAAGTGTGGTTTTAGTGCAGCAGTAATACCAGACCAGAAGTGAAAATGTGGGATCCGGTGGTGATTGGTCGGCTTATTAGAGAGATCTGTTGTTGGTGTTGTTGTAGGCTAATGGAAGAGTTAAGGGAGGTCATTAGTGGTGATTGTAGTTTGTGTTTTAGGGTGCGGTTCAAAACGGTGTTCTGCAATTGGTGTCCATTTTTAGGGAGCGTGATGACTGTCGAATGGTGTCTTCTACAGAATCGTGAGCTTAAAGATGGCATTTCGCTGTTCATCGCATTAAAGAAGAAGAAGAAGAGAGGGGTGGGTCGAACCGGAGGAGAGCGGATGACTGACAGCGGTTGGGTAAAAGCATCCAGGTTGAAAGATGCAGGGTGTAGGGAGACTCCGGGATGTAGCTGACTGAATTGCTCCGAACAAAAATGCAGGCAGGGAGAAATAAGCTCTCTCCTCTTTTACCATTAACCAAGAAGGCTCAAAGTATACTACAAATAATCCAATCAACAACCGGTTAAACTATTGACGATACCAGATTTATTTTCTCTGTAGTAAATAATGAGGCAACAAAAATTGTTTAACGACGACATTATCTGAGTAGTGGAGGAGTAGATGCTCCACGATCATCATGTTGCTGCGATTCAGTTCGTCCTGGGGTTGCCAAGCCTCAGTCTGAAATCCTCCTCCATTAGTGGGAGGCCATCTCTCAACGTCACCTTGGGTTCCCATCCAAGCAACTCCTTGGCTTTCGTGATGTCCGGCTTCCGCTGGCGAGGGTCGTCCGGCGTGTTGTCAACCGTAATGATCTCCACGTCGGGGTTGATAAGCTACACAGATTCTCGATTAATAAAATGTTTTGCATGCGATAGCTTTTCGTGTCAACAAAAAGAATCCCTGCGAAACTAAGACGGGTACCTCCTTCACGGTTTCAGCAAGCGCTAGCATGGTGAATTCACCTGTTACACAAAAAGTAAAGCTGTCACAAGCTAATTCCTAGTAATTCATCCTGCAATTGATAGGATCACCTGGATTTCCGATATTAATTGGGCCAGTATTTTCGCCTTCCATCAGCCTAATCAGACCATCAACCTATAAACATTAAATCAGAATTTTTTTAGGCCAAGAAGCCACTTCTTAAGTGAAGCCACCGCCGCAATGAGATCTGAATGTTTCTCAAAGAAGAAAACAGCACTCTTTACCATATCAGAGACATAGCAGAAGCTCCTAGTTTGAGTTCCAGGTGCCTGCACAGTGAGAGGCTCGCCACTTCACAAGCAGTTCAACTTCAGAAAGTTAAATTCACATCTCTTATCCCAAGTAGTAGCATTATGGAAGCCGCTGAAAAAGGGCTTACCGCACAGCCTGAGCAATGAAATTGCTCACAACACGACCGTCGTCAATATTCATTCGAGGACCGTAAGTGTTGAATATCCTGGCAACTCTTATCTCTGGATATTGGACATGCGATAATCCCATTGAAAGGAAAACTAATGATCAACCATTTCCTCGGGAATCAAAACAGAGATCCAGGCAAAGATTCTCACCTATTCCGTGCTGCCGGTGATAATCAAACATCAGAGTCTCAGCCACCCGCTTCCCTTCATCATAGCAACTTCTAACGCCTTGAAGAAAGAGAAAGATCATTTCAACAAGGAAGGAATATCATCTTCAAGGGAAAAAATATCTAAAAAGCTATGAGGAGTACGGAATGCGTCAAAGCCACACCGATTGGGTTGACATTTCCCCAGTAACTTTCATCTTGAGGATGAACTAAGGATCTCCGTACACTTCGGAGGTTGAAGTAAGCAGAATTCTGAAACACCGGTAGTCTTGTCAGGAAAATGCAAGCATTTTAAATTGTAATTGCCAGTCATAAATTGGATATCATGGTAATAACCTTGCACCAACCCGCTTGGCGAGACCGAGCATGTTCAGGGTTCCAATCACATTGGTTTTAATAGTCTGTTCAAGCATCACCAAAGCCAAAAAGTCAAATAATCAGCTAGGCTACAAATACCAAGAACGTAAGTTTCTCAGCTTACGAAATTAGACCTTTACTGGGTTATATTTGTAAAAGATAGGCGAGGCAGGGCAGGCGAGATGATAAATTTGGTCAACCTCGATTAGGAATGGCTCAGTGACATCTGTATTACATAAACAGCAACTACATGACATCACTCCACATTTGGCTAGGCAAAAATATAATCACATTAGATTCCATGGAATTAATAACGGATAAGGAGGGTCACCATGACGTATTAGTTCAAATCTTGGATGACCAATCCATTTCTTCAAGTTGTCTTTAGAACCAGTGAAATAGTTATCAGCCACAATAACCTGAAGCAGAAATCCACCCACAGATGATGTGCACCACCCACGTTGCCTAGGCTTTAGCACGATGCAATCTGGTTCCAGAGTAAATAGCTTCAAGGGACTACCTCATTCATCTCATTTTCCATCAGCCTATCAACGAGGTGCGAACCAATAAAACCCAGCTCCTCCAGTAACCAGAATCCTCGTATTGGGCTATTACAAAAGGGATTTATCAAGACTCATTAACATGCATAATTCCAGATTTCACAGTTACACTACTTCACTGGAATCCAGAGAGGTACTTCCACGGTTACTCACCTGGAAAAACTTTGAGAATCGCAATGGAGACGGGGTTGGTGGCGGCTTGGTCACCATGCAGATGTCGTCATTCCCCGTTTGCTTGTCAGCCATCAGGAAACCCGAAATGCTAAAACTCTGCGAATTCCAATTGCCAAATCACAACAACTCCACAACCCCATCCATCAAATCACACCAAATCTCAAAAGAAACCCCGAATCCACAACCGACCATTTTCTTTTCTAGCGAAAACTACCATCCCCTAACAATTCGCAGATCTCGTCCGATGCAAGACGACAACTTTATCGACGAAACGAAAGACCAAGATCACCGAGAAGGTCGGGTGTACCCAACAAATACAAAATTGAAGAGATCCAAGAAAATCCCACTCCCTTACAGGAAAGAAAACAGGAAAACGACACGCTCTCGCTTCGTTTGGTATATTACCTCGGACAAATTAAAGAGGGGGGGGGGCAGTTGTCCTTGTTTAGGATGACATTGCGATTTGAAGAGGAAAAATACTTTGGAGGGGGGACTCTGCTGGCAGTAGTCTATTTAAATCTTTGCAACCAATGGCAATGCAAAGTGGCTGTAGTTTAGTGGTAAGAATTCCACCGTTGTGGCCGTGGAGACCTGGGCTCGAATCCCAGCAGCCACAAGGTTTTTTTTTTTTGGCCTTTTTATCAAATCTACTGCTCTACCTCCATCCCGGTCTTCCAATCAACCTTTACCCCCTCCTCAGTTGACCGACGAAGGCGAGTGGCCTCCCTCCCTCCCTCTCTCTCTCTGATTTCGATCGATTTTTGTTCTTGTTTTTCTCTTGTGGATAATCGTCGACTTTTTTTTCATTATTATTAGCGAAGTGAGATCTTGTCAATGGGGATTTAGGGGTTTTACCCGAGCCTGGTGTTTCCGGAATCGCGAGATCTTTGCACCCAACGGGTTGACTCGTTCTATGAGGCCGCATTCTATCCGGGGAATACCCAGATGGCCTGCTTGGTTCCAGAATGCAGAGTTTCTTCGTTATTTCTCCTCTCCGTTCTTGTTTTTAGTTGCTTATAGGTGAGCTGGGACAGAAGGGAGCAGTGTCTCGTCTCGTCTTAGTGACTTCTCATTCCATTTCGGAAACCAAAAGCAATTCTTCTCTACTCCTAGTTTTTGAGGTGCCAAAGGCGATGGATGCTTTTGTAGCTCCATTTGTTGTTGGTTGTGTCCGTTGATCCTTGAACAGATGCATTGCCTGCTGTTTTGCGATATCGTCTCTAGCAGATAACCCCAGTTGCTCATGCCTACTACATACATCATTACTTGCTGTTAAGTTGTGAAATTTTTTATCCATAGTGCCGCGGCTAGATGGTTCGTCCTCTGATTTCGAGGCTAACGCTATTAACTTTTTATTTGCTTGCTTTTCACAGATGTTTGACGATCAAGACCTTGGTTTCTTTGCCAACTTCCTTGGCATTTTCATTTTCCTCCTGGTGATTGCGTACCATTTCGTGATGGCTGACCCAAAATATGAGGGCAACTGAATGTTTTTCCCGCATTCCCAGATGATCCCCCTTTGGTTTCTTACTCTTGTTTAGACTCTTGACATGAGGTTGTTATACATCCAGTTGGTGTAAAGACCGCCTGGCGATGGCAAAAGTTTTGCTTCTTAAATCGACTCATCTGTCTCATCCTTCCTATTCATATAGTGAGGTTATTGTCTTAGCTCAGTTGGTTCTATATGTTGAGGCCAGTACAAGAAAAGACACGATACAAGAAAGATAATAACATAGTAGTAAGTTGGAATCACACCAAAGGAGTCGAGTCAGAAAGCCGAAGGATTTCGCCTAGTCGTGCAATCTGACCAGACAAACTAGAAAACTCCTAGACACCTTAAGGACACGGCTCGTCCCCGAAAAGACAGTTGATTGGGATGCAACCAAATAGATCAATGAGTATACACAAAGAGGAACCTCCCAATGGCTCCCGGCACAATTTCAACATTTCTATCCGAATGTCTACCGTGACAATGAAGCCCATTATAATTTCAACAAGCAACACAAGGATGTGCATAAATCAAATAGGGATTCATGAGTTCATTTTATTTTATAAGTTGTGGAAGTTAACATTGACACAAAAGAGGATGACAATGAAAGAAAAGCGAGAACTTAGATAAGCCCTATAAATAAAAAAACTATATCAAATCAGACCCTACAAGGACTTGACAAGCACAGCCCCGACCACATGGACTCCCTCCCAGCAGTAAAGTCCGACGGTTCAAGAGACACAACCCAACAACATCATTCCACCGTAAGTAAAATCATAAGAAAAGGCAGACACCGAGAAACTCAGAGCATTTCCTGTGACCTTCTCACACAGCGAGCAACTTTCTTCCTGAACTTGTTCCTGTTTTCTCTCCATTCTTTCTGTGCAATAATTACACAGGACAACCTGATCAGTTGAAGGTCACCAACATATGCCTATTTTTTTTCTCCCTAACATCAACCGAGAAGGTTAAGAAGTGAACCATATGAAATAAAGAGCTTGAAACTCAGTTAACTACTCCATATCCTTCTCCCCCATTACTGAACTGCCAAAACACTACTGGTTTGGCCGACTTTCTGAACAGTGACTTGGAAATTTGAATGGGACTTCAAGGATATTTCTCCAATTTCTACACGTTTCAACCCACTAATATTTTGAAACATTCACCTCCTCTACATTACCACAGCTTCTGCATGAGCCTTAGCTGATTGATTTATATTAGTTTGGTAGTAAATAAGCGGAGAAGTGGGTCCAGGGAAACTTACCGCAGCTTCAACATTTGAAGGAGATTCATCAATTGGGCTTGACAACATTGATATAATGCTTAAGACCATGCTCTCAACCTGCAAGTCAAAGCGAAATAGATGTTACTTTAGATCTAAATCAATAACTTCAACAACAATCTTGGGACTAACAATCACGGAACAATGCATATGAAGTGGAATCTTACTGTATGCACTGGAGACCAGCGTTCACTCGCAAGCTCGTAACCATTTGGATCATCGCCAGGTGGATGTAGGATTGAGATGCAAACTTTCCCATCTGGATAAACTGCATGCAGCTCAGGGAAAATAAGTGAGATTATTGAGCTAAAGAACAAAACACCATTTTCAAAATTGAAAAGAAAAAAAAGACAGCAGAAAAGGGTATCACCATTGGGGTGCCAAACTTCTGAGGTAAATCACATTGCTGGGGGACTAACTGGATAGTTGGGAGGAAAGCTCACGATTGCATTAAAGAAGCCTCCTTAGCTGCATATTGAGACAAAATTATTTTCATAATACATTAACTCTGCGCCAAGCCAACTAGGACACCGAAATAAGCAGGTGTGAGATATCACATTGTTCGAGGAGCCCCAGATGCTGTCAGAGTCACCTTTGCTTAAAATCCACTGGTATGAGGCATCCTACCAAAGGATATTACCAACATTTTTCCATTTGGCGAACACCAATAGATCCTACACATAATTACATATAATCCCTCTTCCAAATATGTTCAGAAGCTGAAAAGATCACCAACAAACCAGAATTCATGTCATCCCAGTTTATTTTTCTCCCACTATGTTAGAAGGCATTAAGCTACAAGCACTCGAGTATAAATTCCACTCGGGGAACTGGCTACATAGATTCTCTGTCACGACCAGCTGATCGGTACGAAACCTTAGTAATAAGGTATGAAAACTCATCCGACCAATATTGATTTGAAGACATACCCACTAAGACAACCCCACCAAACAAAACCAACACCCAAATTACCAATAGCTTCCCCATCAACGAAAATAGAACTCATCAGCGCATCCCAGAAAGTTAAAATTTTGCAAAAGAATCACTTACTATAACGTATCAGGAGGGCCAATTATGGACACGCTCCATTCAAAAACATTACTTTCATCCACCAATCCGGCAGAGAATCCATACACGGGATTTCTCCAAAGATCTGAAACCAAAACACCCAACACACAAGAAGGCCACAACTTTACAGTTTCCACCGATAACTACCAGAAACCCTGTAATCCAAAATCACATGGGAAACCAAAAAGAAGAAGCTCCGCGCACGGACCTCTGAGTTGCTTTTGGAGAAGGCTGGCCTGATTGTTAGCCATCCCAAAGGAGAGATAAACGGAAGTTCTGACTGACTGCTGGAGTTCGGAGGTAAAACACGAGTCTTATAATTTGTCTATTATAGCTTTTAAGTCATAAGAAAAACGCTACCATATTTTTAATTAAATCATTAATTGAAGTATTAATTTTATCGTTTTTTTTAAATCACATAAAATATTAAATCGCTAATATTCTTGTGATTGATTATAACACAAAAAATGGTTATTCCAAATAACAATTTTGACTAGCGACTTTTTTAAGAACTTGCGACTTCCTTGCACAGATAAAAAACGAAAGCAAAATTAATTATTTTTTAAAAAATAAATTCGTTACTTAAAATAATAAATTTCTTCCAACTAAAATAAACTTGCAAATAAATTTGAAAAAAAAATTCTAATGGTTATGGTATTTCTTTAGAAGAATGCTAAAATAAAATTAAAAGCAAATATTATAAGATTATAAATAAGCACTAAAATTGGAAGAAAATATGCTAAGTGTTTGATTGAAGTAATTTACTTCGAACTCCTTATTTCAAGTAACGATCCACTCAATAAACGAATTTTAAAATTCGCAAGGAGAAATTTTTAACTCTTAACGATACAGACAAGCATTCCTCCCAAGAAATCTCTATCATGTGGGTAACATCATTGTTCGGTGTAGGTGAACATGAATGCGGGATCCAGTCAGGTTTTTGTCGAAGTAGAATGGACTATGATCAAGCCTGATGGATTTCATCTATATATATGCCGCTCAGGATGAGATTGTACATCAACCCTGATCATTCCGCAGCGGCCTCTACCAAATGCCACATGCTAGTAAAAAATGGACAGAGTCTGTATCCCGAATCAACCTTAGAGAAGCAACCAACAGTTCCGTGTTTACGACGACGCGGTAACAGAAGTTATTAGGGTAACAATGTTTCAGGGCATACTCCGGACAGAATCCGTCCCTCTGGCCAATCCTACAGAAGATAGTGGGATATAAATGGCAGCAAGGAAGATGCATCCTACCCTTGATATCAAAATGAAAGAATCATATAAGCTTATTGCTAGGGAAACTCAAAAGCAGATAATCTGTAGTGGGTTCCTGCTCAGTTTGAAGCAACATAAAGCCATGCACTGCGTTTTTCGATCCAATATTTAGGGGAACTGACGACCACACTAAGTGCAGGGTGACAAAACCAGTGATATCTTTTTAGACCAAGACCTTGTGAAGAAAAGCTTAACATCGACGAGAGTTCTTAAAGGAAATACGAAGTGGCTTACTGCCACTCTTCTATCGCCCCAACTCTTTCCTCCCGAGAGATAGTCATCATGTTTAGGTAGACCAAAACCCTGTAACAGCATTCCCAAGGGCGACACGGAGCAGATGAGGTAGCTGCATGACATGTCATAGCATTTCCTGCGACCGTCTCACGCAGCGCGCAACTTTCTTCCGGAACTCACTCCTGTTCTCCCTCCATTCCTTCTGCAAGACAATCGTAGGAAATATAACAAATTATTAAATGGGTGAAAAACATGAGACGCTGCTGCTTTCTTCGGTAATGAGTTACACCACGATACCCAAAGGGACAACGACAAATTCATCAAGCATCCTTAATTCTAGTGCCTATCAAATGAAGTACTCTTCCGCCAAGAGTGATTTCCAGCTGGTTAGGGAATATCACATTTCGAAACTCAGGAACAGTCATTATCTTCCATAGAGCAGCCAATTTGACATTGTTTTCCAAATTCAAAATCACAGTTAACGAGTCAAATGAAATAAATTTCGAAGATAATCTTGAATTTCTCCAATTTGTAAATTCTAAGCTAAAATACTAGATTCTACTTTTCCACATCTTCCACTAGAGGGGAGACTGGAGAAGCCCTAGACTAAGAAAACTTACGGCAGCTTCAACATTGGCAGGAGATTCATCGTTTGGGCTGGATAGCATCGATATGATGCTTAGCACAATGCTCTCAACCTGCAAGTCAAACTTCAAAAGTCATTACCTCTGGTAAAAAAAAAATCTACGCATTGATTTTCAAAATGGGCAATAAAGACTATCAAGAAAATGCTTTGATTCCTATTAAATAATACTACATCCTGTTAGCAACTATAAAAGAAAACTTGGCCCAGTATGCGTATTACCACAAAGATACCAATGTCATCCATCAGACGAGAAAAAGTAGACAATTGTGTTGAAAAGATCCTGCTCACGCATACATCAAAGTATTGCTGGGAGGGGGGGGGGGGTGGGCGAAATCATATCAGGACGGGTGAAAAGGCCTTTAATCGAGCAACAAAAGCAGATACATTAAAAGTAAGCACAACATTCCAGAGGCAGACGAATAAAATAGAAATTAACCGTGTGCACTGGAGACCAGCGTTCACTTGCAAGCTCGTAACCATTTGGATCATCGCCTGGTGGATGTAGGATTGAGATGCAAACTTTTCCATCGGCATATACTACATACAGGACCGGAGCAAATCATGCATCACTCTCAGTCAAACATTAACTTTGGTTTTATGAAAAGAAACTCACCATTGGGGTGCCACATCTCAGAGGTAAACCTTACAGTTGGAGGGCTGAGAGGATAATTGGAGGGGAAGCTCATTATCGCATTGAAAAAACCGCCGTCACTGCATACGGGTAAGATAAATAGATCTCGTCAGGCATTTCCTAGATTCATCAGTCAGAACATTACCTGCATGCGTAATGCTAATATAACCACTTAAAACCATATTTAACTTCTCCGTCGTTACACCACACGCAAATTCAAATTCACCGGATCAATCCCCAGGGTTTTGAATCAATTATCTCCTTCAATCGCTTCAACTCACGGCAGCATGCCTAAGCTAATATCAACCTTAAGGACACAAGAAATTACATGGATCCACGATTAAAGATCACAAATACTGATGAAAGGAACTGCACTCACTATAACGTGTCAGGAGGCCCGATGATCGAAACGCCCCATTCAAAGACATTGCTTTCGTCCACCAAACCCGCTGAAAACCCATCCACAGGGTTCCTACAAAGATCTGAAACCGAAATCACGACACCCAGAAACAAAACACATCAAAGAACCAAACTTGACAGCGAAAACGGACGAAAGGCAAACAAAATCACAAAACCCAATAAACAAAACATCAAGAAAGCGTTCGATCTAATAAAAAAATAAAAACAAAAGCCGACCCCTGAGCTGCTTCTGGAGAAGGAGGCTGGCCTGATTGTTTGCCATCTAACAAGATCCGGGGAAGATCAGATTGCCTCGTGGGAGGGGGAAAAAGGGTTGATTTTTATCGGAAGGCCGAAAGGGGGAAAAAACAGGGAATTATGGGGCCGTTCCTCTTACTTGAAGAATCGATCGCTTTCTAAATTTTTTTTTTTTTTTTTCTCTTTATTCCTTTCCTTTTTCTTTTTTTTAGGGCAGTCAAATCTTTCAAGGACTAAAATTATATTAATCCAATCCACTTGAGTCGACCAAAGTCAAGGCAGAGACCTTGAGGAAATCTCTGGAACCAACCCGAAGGACAAAGAAAAGACACGGAAGCGGCAATGTAGTTAAAAAGGATCCCTGTGGGGCTTCCTCCTCCAATCCTCACCGTCCACTTATTTCAATCCGACGGTCATTTTTCATCTCCCGAACATTCTCGAGTGCCCGCTCCAAACACCCACCCTCTCCTCGCATATAAAACCCGTCGCTCCTCTCCCCTCGGAATCTCATATTCAGACGGGGAAAGTGTGATACGTGCAAACTGTTCGTATCGATTCGGTTGTCTTCGCGCAGCGGATTCTGTTGAGAGGTTGATTGGGGTGGTTATGGCGGGGAAGGGAGAAGGTCCGGCGATCGGTATCGACCTTGGAACCACTTATTCTTGCGTCGGGGTGTGGCAGCATGACCGCGTCGAGATCATCGCCAACGATCAGGGCAACAGGACGACGCCGTCCTACGTGGCGTTCACGGACACTGAGAGGCTCATCGGTGACGCCGCCAAGAACCAGGTCGCCATGAACCCCACCAACACCGTCTTCGGTGAGTTCCTGGTTTCGTCTTCGGAATTCGAGCGGTCGTAGTTGATTGATTAGGAGGAGGATGATGTTAGTTGTTGGAATCTATATTTGCCAAGGATTAGCAAGAAAAATTTGTGGACGAGTGCTTGCTTATCTTTGATTTAGAGGTCTGATCGGTCCATGGGATAGGTTTCTGGAGATTGTTTACTGATTCGGTTGTGTCGCTGGTTTTTTGTTTTGATCTGAAAACAGATGCGAAGCGGTTTGATTGGGAGGAGGTACAGCGATCCCTCTGTTCAGGCGGATATCAAGCTCTGGCCATTCAAGGTGATCCCCGGCCCTGGCGACAAGCCTATGATTGTTGTCAACTACAAGGGTGAGGAGAAGCAGTTTTCGGCCGAGGAGATCTCGTCCATGGTCCTGACCAAGATGCGCGAGATTGCCGAGGCGTACCTTGGTACTTCTGTGAAGAATGCGGTCGTGACTGTCCCTGCTTACTTTAACGACTCGCAGAGGCAGGCCACGAAGGACGCTGGTGTTATTGCAGGCCTCAATGTTATGCGTATCATCAATGAGCCGACAGCAGCGGCCATTGCCTATGGGCTTGATAAGAAGGCTACCAGCTCTGGGGAGAAGAACGTGTTGATCTTTGACCTCGGTGGTGGTACTTTTGATGTGTCGCTGCTTACAATTGAGGAGGGTATTTTCGAAGTCAAGGCAACGGCGGGGGACACTCATCTCGGAGGGGAGGATTTCGATAACAGGATGGTGAATCACTTTGTGCAGGAGTTCAAGAGGAAGCATAAGAAGGATATCAGTGGAAACCCGAGGGCACTGAGGAGACTGAGGACTGCTTGCGAGAGGGCGAAGAGGACACTTTCCTCCACCGCTCAGACAACCATTGAAATTGATTCTCTTTATGAGGGTATTGATTTCTACTCTACCATTACCCGTGCCCGATTTGAGGAGCTCAACATGGATCTCTTCAGAAAGTGTATGGAGCCAGTGGAGAAGTGCCTGAGGGATGCTAAGATGGACAAGAGCACAGTGCACGATGTTGTGCTAGTGGGTGGCTCTACTAGGATCCCCAAGGTGCAGCAGCTGTTGCAGGATTTCTTCAATGGCAAGGAGCTGTGCAAGAGCATTAATCCTGATGAGGCAGTTGCATATGGTGCTGCTGTGCAAGCTGCCATCCTGAGCGGTGAGGGCAATGAGAAGGTGCAAGACCTGCTGCTCCTTGATGTCACCCCTCTGTCTCTGGGTCTGGAAACTGCCGGAGGTGTGATGACCGTGTTGATCCCAAGGAACACCACCATTCCCACCAAGAAAGAGCAGGTCTTCTCCACCTACTCCGACAACCAGCCAGGCGTCCTCATCCAGGTGTATGAGGGTGAAAGGGCAAGGACAAGGGACAACAACCTCCTGGGCAAGTTTGAGCTCTCAGGAATCCCTCCTGCCCCGAGGGGTGTGCCGCAGATCACTGTCTGCTTCGACATCGATGCAAATGGTATCCTCAATGTCTCTGCTGAGGACAAAACCACAGGACAAAAGAACAAGATCACAATCACCAACGACAAGGGAAGGCTGTCCAAGGAAGAGATCGAGAAGATGGTGCAGGAGGCAGAGAAGTATAAGGCGGAAGATGAGGAGCTCAAAAAGAAGGTTGACGCGAAGAATGCCTTGGAGAACTATGCTTACAACATGAGAAACACCGTCAAAGATGAGAAAATTGCTGGGAAGCTAGCCCCTGGTGACAAGAAGAAGATTGAGGATGCAATTGATGAGGCCATCCGGTGGTTGGACAGCAATCAGCTGGCTGAGGTAGATGAGTTTGAGGATAAGATGAAGGAACTGGAAGGTATATGCAACCCAATTATTGCGAAGATTTACCAGGGTGGTGCTGCTGGGCCTGATGTGGGTGGAATGGATGAGGACATCCCTTCGGCTGGGGGAAGTGGCGCGGGTCCTAAGATTGAGGAGGTAGATTAGGTTGTCTGGCTGGCCATTTTCAGAATCCTTGTCTGTTTTGGGATGCCTTTGCAGTGTTGAAATTCCCTCTTTGAAATAAACTCTGTTGTTGCCTTCTAAGTTTTTCTATGAGCAAGCTTTTCGGGTAACAATGTCCGATGAGGAGAAGTGCCAAATAACATTGGGATAACATTGACATTGTGAGGCGTGGTTCGTGTTATCTGTAACGCATTGCGGGCATCACTTTTGCCTTTTTCTTTATCCCGAAAGTGCAGTCAGATATGATCTGGAAGAGCTTCTTTTGGTTAAAGCTCTCAACCAGCAGTTCAGCCTCCCCTTAAGGTGTCCGGTGCCCCAACCGAGGAATCCTCGGAATCAAGAAGCCGGTTTTGTGTTCTCTGAATCTACAAGTTATGCACTGCTGTAGGTTCGCTCCCAAATTCCGAGATTCGGGAACTGGGAGCAAGATGATATTCCGTGTTCTTCTATATTTCGAAAATGCCCGTAAAGAGAGATATCTGGTGTGAGGATCAATTCCATTGATCCCCTGTAACATCACGATACCTTCAAGGAAAAGGATGCTTTTGAAGAGGGTAGTGATTGCAAGCCAAATTCCACTGAAGCTTAGCATAAAAATAACTTCCAGTCCAGAAAAGTGACTATACGTAGGATAAAAACAGAACGGGCATGGTGGTTCTGCTAATCCTATCCGAGAAGTCACTCTGGTTGCCCGAGGATAGAGATCTATTATTGTGGAGCTCCCTCCCACAATCATGATGAGAAACCTTTTACCAGGCCTCGCTTGATCAAGAGCTTTGATAGGTTGTCTTCATCGGAAAGGAAATAACTAGGTATCCCAAATCGATGGATTGAAACTCGGCAGCACCAGGTAGCAGAACATGCAACAATACTGAGTTTAACGTCCTTGTGTTCTGTCTCATACTGTCTACGAACAACTCCAGCATCGATTGGGTATTGCTAAGTTTGGCAGCTGAACTAATAATAATGTTCAATACACCGCCTACTTTGAGAATGCGCGTTTAATCCTGATGACCCTGAGGAGAACCCAGATGCATTCTGGCTCAGAACAGGATTGCTGGAAGATGATAAGGGTGGTTCCCCAGAAATAGCTGTCTAGGCTCAGCCCAGGAAGTCCACGTCAGTTGAGTTCGTCAATGAACTGCTCACAGCTAACTAAATGCAGGAAATCATAGAGAGGGCCACTCCAGGCAATACACGTCTGGGAGTTCAATAACAAGCAGAATGAGACCTAGACACAGTGGTCGGCAGGGCACGGCACCATGCGATAGAAATTGAACAATTCAATCAAACACGATTCAAACTTACCAGTCCCCTGTAGGCTTCGTCACTATGGTTTTCCTGAAAGGGATTGCATTTTACAAGCATTTTCACGTTCTTTCTTCAGTTAAACTTCTTCTGTGTTTGGGCAAACCCAGCATCAGAGATCGCCATCTGCTTCAGCATTTGCGAGATGGGATGTGAGAGATCCTAACTCTCCCAAAAGCTTCATTAAAACGAATGAGGACGAGGTAACCCAACCAGCCAAGAGCTGTCTACCTGCTTCCCCAGTTCCGGCGAACAATCCAAACGGTCAGAAACCGTGTGGGGGGGGGGGGGGGGGTTCTTTTCTGCTGCCTCAAGGTATGGTTAAGCCATCAGCTGCCTTACAATGAATACGTGAATTCATACTTTTTTCGAGCTGAATCAAATGTGGCATACACAATTTCTCAACCGCCTACGGTTCTCCTCCAATGAATTGCGGGCATCTTGCTGCCTAAAACGCTGATGAAAGGAATGATGACCAAACAGACGGCCTCATCCCAACACAGTACAGGAAACAATTCAAGTTCCTCTGTCATTGCTGCTGACAATTTCTTTTGCTCCTTCAGCTGTCAATAAAATTGATCTGCGAGGCTCCCTATCGAAATACTGCAATGCACGTTACAGTCTGCACTTAGCAGTATTTACTTCCCGTAAGTAGTAAGTAGATATTGAAAAGAAGAATATCACAAGCACAGATTATCACGTATAAGGCCAAGCAAATGAGTCTTACAACAGAAGATTCAGGGGAGACACTAATACACGTAGTCATTACCGTACAAATGAACAACTAAGGACTCATTGGCATTGCTACTGAAAATATTTCTAAAGCGACAGTACAGAACCCTCCCCCTTTTATCTCAGTCACTCCAAGCAGAGGGGCGGAAGCACACACGGACCTCGTGTTCTTCCGGTCGTAGATGATGCTTAGGCACGTTGATCTCCAGCACCGTGCCCATTTGATCACAGTAGGCTTCCAGCTTAGCATCCTCAGGTATTCGGGTCGGCAGGGGTATTTCCCTTATGAACTCTCCAGGAGGGCAGTGCTCGGGCATCGGATCTGTTAACTTGAATGTCCTATCATGTCTCTTAATAAATGGTGTGCAAGCTGTACTAACGCAAGATACCTTCACTACACCATGAAAATCTGTGTTCTTCCAGGTAACTTTGACGGTTTGGAGGTCTATAAAAGGGAGACTGATGACGATGAGAAACCCCTGTTCATCTTCATATATGGCTTTTGCTGCCGTAACTGGACCATGCACATTCTTCATTACCCCATTGAAATCATTAAACCATGATGGCTCGACATGGTGGATTTTCAGATCCAGACCTCTATCAGAGTGAGAACCATTCTGAAAATTGAAGTCTTCGCCATTCGGGGAAAGGTCTCTCTTTCTCTTGCTTCGCACAGGCGAAAGGTCCACAACATCCCCAGTGCTATGGTCTGAGGATGGCTGGCTAGACAAGTTTAATCCACAACCGTTCAGAAATTTACGGGGCTGGACATTTCCATTGGTCTTCTCTTGAGGAAGTGGTCGCTCGAGCTCCAGGTCGGAGCTCGAAAGGTTCCTCCATGATCCAAAGTCGCTCGCTTCAAGAGGGATTGAAAAATTGATGTCCCGACCTGTAAGGTTCATCCACCTCTTCCTGTCTTCCTCGCTCAGATTACTCAGATTCGGTGCCTGAACCACTTCGATCCCATGCACACACTGAGGATTCGAGAGACCGCGATAGTGCTTCCTCTGCATCCTATGAGATCGCACGAATCCTCTTTCCACACTGAATGGGAATGGCCGCTCTCCCTGCCGGGAATGGCCGTTCATATAGCTTCTGAGCTGCATTTTTCCAAGTGCATTCTCCGGCCTTTCCTTGAAAACCCACATGTAAATGTTCTCCATATCATGTTGAACCAAGAAAGCATCAAGCAGCAAGTCGGATTTCTCGAAGCCAGAAACAACATTACCGTCCTTGACAACTTTGGACTTTGATTTCTCACTGAGAACAGGTCGGAAGTAGAAACTAAAGAAAAACCAGGCACCCCAAATGCTATCAAGACGCTTCGCGCTTTTCCTCCCCAATTTTGGGACAGTGACTGTGACCTCATGTTGTTCGTATGCTTGAGGTGCCAAACAAACCTCCAGGATATCAGATGGGTCATTCCATGCCAACGGAGGAGGGCTCGGCCTCATGGATAGCGGGAGATTGATATCAGGCGGTCCGACATGAATGAACGACCCACTTACCTCTCTCTCCAGTTCGTCACGCATTAGAAAGCCAGAATCCATCGACAGAAATGTCGAAGGATACTGGTCCTCCATTGACAGCGCCACAAGCAGACTGTACTCCCTCCCCTCTATCAACACACTTGACAGGTGCCAGCGTGAGAATTCCTAGATACAATAGCTTCGACCAAAGGCCCACCAGTATCCCGAGATACAATTCCAGTGAGTAGGCGAGCAGAAGGAAGATTTGATCAGTCTACGAATCCACACAGGCCTCTCACTAGAACTGTCGTGAACGGAACCCAAAGAAACCCAACTACCAGATATCGAAACAAATTATCCCTCATCAGTGAACACAAAGCAGATGACTTAACCATCGTCAGAAGACAACTTCCCTAGAAAACGGCAATGAGATCTGGCAGGCTATTTTAATCCCAGTAGCAACGGAACGTCAAAGCAACCTCAGGAATAACCAATAGCCAAATCACCGATGTATGGGGCAAATCCAAATGAATAAAACTTCATCCTGTCGATTCTCTTTGATAGCAATAAAATCACTGCAAGGAATCCATCTCCATGTTATTTATAATCCCAAATTCAAAGTAAAATACTCTTGTTTAATTTGCATAATAGAAGATCACTTGGAATCAACCTTCATATGAAAATAACAGAATGCACTATAATTTTTTCTAGTCAACTCAAGCCAGTAGAATTTCCAAAATGCAAAAAACATTACGATCAGCCTACAGATCTGAAGCAACATCAACCGGAGCCAAATCATCCAATTCACCCTTCCTATAAATCACACAGACGCCAATCAATCAAATGCTTTCCGAACACCCAAAATTCTTTTCCGCATCTAATAGTTCAAATGAATCGATTGTCAAACATTAATATCCCATAGCCTTAACCTACATAAATTCTTAATGCTCATCCATGTACATTTTCCAGTTGGAAATCATAACACTTTCTCAAGCCAAATCCGAGTACCAAAAGTTCAAATTATTCCAAAAATAGAAATTGGAGAAATTCTACTCAAACAACCACCGGGAAATAAAAGAGATCCTTCAGTATCCGACCTAACTTAATGGAACCAAAACTATCCAAACCCCAAAAAGGTCAAAATTACAAGATAACAATTCCCAATCGAAAAACTGCCCCGAACCCAATCTAAGGAATAGGAAAGAAAAAGAAACCCACAAAAAAAATAATATTTCTGGGAAAACCTCAAAAAGAAAAAAGACGGCTTCCCAAGTAGCAGAAGCGCAAAACATCACCTTCCCACCAAAAGGCAGATATCAGGGACAAAGGGGACAACAACCAAAGGCAGAGGAAGCCCACGTCAACAATCGAAAGGGGGATCGTGAATCAAAGGGCGAATCTCGGTCTGGGATGGGGAACGAAGAAAGGAAGGAGGCGTGCAAAAAGACTTGGACTTTTTGATTAGTTGGGGGGGGGGGGGGGGGGAAGAACAGGCCACCACCATCCAATTTCATCACACACCACCTTTTAATAAAATCACGACCCTTGTGCGGACTCCGGGAGAAAAAAAAAAGATAAAAGAAAGCAAAGGAAGGGTTCGGATTGGCTACGGCAATCGAGAGTGAAAGCAGGTAGTTAGGGGGACGAAGCAAAGCAAAACCAATCAGATCCCTTCAAAGAAGACGCCAAAAGAGGGATCCAAAATTTCCCACGCAACTAGCAGTGGAGGAAAGAAAGAAAGGGAAAATGGAGGGGGAGGAGGGAATGTGAGTGCGGGGGAAGCTCCCATTTCATTTTACCTCCTCCTTTTCCATGTGATGTCCGAGTTCAGACAACATCATCGACGTCGACATTGGAGGACTAATTCAGACTTCCGCCACGCCCACCTTCCCCTTTCCCTCCCCTCCCTCTGTCCTTTTAAAAAAGTAATCTCCCGGGTGTAATAATTGACCCAGAGAAATAGGTTGGAGCAGAGGTGGAGTCCATTTGTGGATTGGGGGGAAGGACAGATCTTTTTCTGAAAGGGGGGTCAAAAATACTTTTGTCTGCGAGGAGGACAGGGAGAGGGAAAGGGAGAGGGGCATGTATGTATTCGATAAGCCAAGAGAAAAGTGATCTGGTGGTGTTTAAGGTTTCCCCCCGTCTTAACGATAAGTTATTACTCCCATTAAACTCACATTTGTACTTATCTTTGGAGGTGAAGATGCTTCTTCTGCTTCCGTGCTGTTAGTATCCATCCCCCTCCTGTCCTTCTCACTAGGTGTACAGAAGCTACGCGTAAAGAAAAGATTGGCATGGACAAAAGTAGCATTAAAAAAGAACAGGAGGGGATGGAGCTTCTACGAAGGTGCCCTCCCCAAAAAGACACTTCAGTAATTTGACTCTTCTTCGGGAATTCTTATTTGCCATCATTGTAATAACTATAATGCTCTGTTCACAGGAATAAACTAAGAGATCAGCCTCCTTCCACAACGAAATGAACTCTTCGATAAGAGGTTAGGGCTATCGGATATCATCCCTCATCTGCCCACTTTAACCGATCAAAACACAACACCAATTGATCAAGTCCATGACCTTAGATTACTCCTCTTCGAGGATTTCTTGGCGCGGGGCTTTCTGATGCAGTTGTAACTTTTATTTTTTTAGTTATGAATCTAAATATAATTGTACGTATGATATGGATATGTAACGAAAAGGAAAATTTATGAGATTGTAAAAGTGAATTCGAAACGATGAAAGGTTTTTTGAATATGTAAGCATGAGTTTGTTGCAAATAATATTCAAGAATTATGTTCATTGTTCAAGGATACTTCCATGAGCAATATGAATAGCCTTCAAAGTGAGGGAGTAATGTTTGGAAGTATCTTTATGAACGATGGATTGACATTTTCGTTCGTTTCGATTCTGTTAGCAGCGTCGCCCTCTGAGTTTCAATTCTGGTTCGGTCAACGGCGTCGCCCTATGTGCGGTTCGTGTTTCGATTCTGATTAAGACACCCAAACAGATGATCCAGAGCACCAACGCCTCAAATTACATCAAAATCAAAATCCAAACCCCACAGAATCACCCCCTGACCGGCTATGTTCAGACAAAAATATTCTTTTAAGAAAATATTCCCATCACCCACGGCTCAACCTAACCTAACTCAGAAAGAATCATAAATAAAAATTGACAAGACAAGGCGGGGAAGAAGGGAAAAAGTAGATTAGGAGCTGACTTACCGTAAGAAACCGTAACCCCTGGAACCGTTTGATGAAGACGTTGTTGTGAAGAGGGGGACAATTGTTTGTGGTAGGGTAAAGTTTAAGTTAGGTTATTGGGTTGGGTAAGATTTAGGGTAGGTTATAGGGTTGGGTTGGGTAAAATTTAAGTTAGGTTCCAGGTTCTCCAGGTTGGTTCCGTGGGGAGAACCTGGAACCGTACTTGGTACCGCCGGTTTTGTAAAATTTAGAACCTAGAACCTGCCCGATCTATTCGAGAACCTGTACTGACACCGACCCTATGGTACCAGTTCCGACAGGTTCCCGATTTTACCCAGAACCTATGCTCACCCCTACGCATATGTATGCATACATAATAACAAATAATAAATTTAGGTATGCTCAATAACATCTTCAGTACACTTAATAACATCTTCAATTCACTTAAAATTTAGGTATGCTCTACAATAGATTTGTTGTTTCTGGCTGGAAAAAATATCATCAAGCGGAAGAACAATGAGAAGATCAAATGTCGGGAACCTATAAACGAGAATATAGACTAGCACGACTCCATGCCACAAACTGGAGAAACAATTCAATACATATGCTATGTTTGATGGCTTTTTTTAGTCACATCTTCCTGAAAAAGAACAAAACTATTTTTCCCATTTTTTGTTTCAAGATTATGTTTCACAGGGATTGAGCTCGAGACAACAAAAAGTTGATTATTAACACACTGAAATTCGAACAAACCCACTCCCCCTCAGCAACGCGACACAAACTCTGAACCAAAATTAATACTTCAATCTACCTTGAGGAACCCCACCTACTCGATGGGACTGAAAGTAACAACAAGCTCGGAGGGCTGGCTGCTCGGGAGAGAGACGCCGGCTGCTCGGGGGCGGGCTGCTCGGGGAAGAGACGCCGGCTGCTCAGGGGCTGCTGCTCGGGGGCTGCTGCTCGGGGGCGAGCTCGGAGGGCCGGCTGCTCGGAGGCGGCCGGAAAGGGCTGATCCTGAAGGGGTTCGAGAGGGAAAGGAAAAAGGTGGAGGCAATGTCAATTTTCTATTTAATTCAATTTAGTCCTCACATTTGAAATTGTATACAAATTAGTCCAATGAATAAATGGTTAGGTGAGCTTAGATTTAGATGGGCTGCGTTAGTGGACTATCTCTAATATTTGGCCCGGCTCAAGCGATTTTATGATTTTATTACGATTTTACTGCGATTTTACTGGACAACGTTTTTTTTATACCGATTCAACTCGTTTCTTCCCACGAAATCGTAAAATTGCGATTTTGACAACTATGGGCAGATGGACGTCCTTAACTAAAGGGAGAAAAGGAAGATCAAGAAAAAGGAGAAAAAGAAGAAGAAGGGAAACAAAGTGTGGCTGGTTTGGTGGTGAAGAAAGGAGCGAAACGGAAGGGCTGCCATTTGTGGAGAGGTTGTCCAAAGGAGGAAGGAGTTGGAGCGTTTTTTATCCGGACAAGACGAAAGGTACGGTACTCAATCCCCTTAGTTTTTCTTCTTGCGAAACGGCCATAAAACTCACTAGCATTGAGTTTTGCTCGCCGTGAATGAGTCGTTTGATGAAAGAAAGGGGCTGGTCAGACCCTTAGGATGGTAGGATGGCACCCTAGATTCTCGGTTATGCGACGATGAGTGGATTCTCACCGCATGTGGGCTACTCGAATCCCTCTTTTCCGTACCCTCAACAGGAATAAATAGTTACCCCAAAAGATGCGATCTTCAAGGATTTTTGTGAAAGAATTTTTGGTCCTATAAAAAGTGGAATTTGTGCATATGGTTTGGTGTTTTGATGATCCCTACCTTATTAACCGCAACTTCGAAGTCGTAAATAGGGGAAAAATGGAATTTCGTTCTTCGTCGGATCTTACCTGGGAGCGCAAATCCCAAGTTTGTCTATGAAGAGCTGACCGAAAAATTGAATTTCTGAAAAATTCATACCAGCAAATTGAAACCTATTGAGCCGGTGGTACGCGGTTATGCGTGTGTGTCAGATAATAATCGTGTGGGGCTGGCCATGTGAAAACTCATCCTTTTACATGACGTTGAGATTGTGTTGACTTATGAATAAATGCTCATGGTGATTATGGGCTGTTCGAGAGTGGATTTCCCCGGTTTGTGTGTGCATTGGGCTGAAAAATGGATTGTCTTGCGTGTGTTCGTGCGGGTACGTGGCTGTCCAATTCGGAGTGTATACCTTGGCATACAAATGAGGCCCGGGGATAGGGCAAATGGTGATGGACGGGCTAGTCCGTCGGTCTTGAGAAAATGAAAGGTCGAAACTTCGAATGAGATGATTACGGACAAGCACGAACATTCGTGGATGCGAATTTACAAATATTGAACAATATTGTGGAATGAACATGGGCTGGAAAGGGGACTTGTTATGATCGTTCATAGCTAGTCTAGAGTTGATATTCCTCAGTGAGAGGATGATTTATTAAGTGGGGAAGATATGAATAAATGAAAGTGATTGAACGATCCACATATCGTGGGCAGAATGGAAGTTTACAACGATACATTGACACGCTCATGGTGCTGTCTTAGGAATCCACCATCGGAATGCTGTATTGAACAGTCTAGTTGGCCGAAAAAGATTGGTGAAAAGTTAAGTTACGGAGGGAAGTTCCGTGATTTTAAGCACCCGGATGGGTTGATCCGTGATAGCGAGATGTTGTGCAGCACAAATTACATCTGAAAATGCGATATTCTCGGATGCCGCGAGAAACAACTTAGTTGCGATTTATGTCGAAATTTTGAAACGATGGTCTTGATTTTCATATACATTATGGGTGATTGATTGCGCGTGCTTGAACTGCCATGCTGTTATTACATATTTTTGACAAATTATAGAAGTGATTTATTTATGCTTATTTTCATATTCGATAGAAAACGTCGTTTTCTTTTAGGAATTTGTAGGTCGATAAGCTATACTCCGACTGAGTCACCTCCCTGACATGTCGATGGGTTTATACTAGTGGAGCCAACTAACTTAACCAATCCTGTGCTGGACACGCTAAACCAATAATGGAATAAATTGCTCAAGAGTTTTTCCATCAGTAAGCCATTTTATATGCCAAGTGCCTAAAAATCATTCAACAAGGAAATAGAAGTTTCTTAGCAGCTCGTTTTAATGTGAAGTGCGATGGAATGACTTCAACTGAGAATTCAGCCATTGTAATACTGATATGGGAGGAGGAACCATAGGGAGCCTATTGGTGGCACCTGTTCCACAAAGTGAATGACTCGGAGAACCCATGCGTCGAAGTTCCTGATGACGTCTAAATCATCTAGAGACTCTGTATGCCTGCAAGTCACAACCAAGGACAGAAACATCTGGTATATATGGTCGTGACCCCACTGTTTGCGGGGTTGGCATGGAGCATACTCGAAAGAGAAACTACTTTTACGTACCTTAACCCGCTTCAGTAAGTCTTTTGCCATAGCATCTCTCGTGAAATGATCGCGTACGGGCTGAAAATGCAGTAACAGAAGTAAACTTGTCAAACTTGGCGGGAAATGAGGCGATTGATCATAAAGAATTGAGAAGGGAAATTTCCATGGATGTTATTGTCCCATTAGCTCCTTTTCTTTTATTAGAAACACGGTCATTGCAAGAGAATGAGAAATGATGAGATCCCCTGATGATTCACAGAGGAGACATGAAGAGCTCACCTGAAGTATCTTGTTCAAAGCTTTTGAAAGAGCAGGCTTTAGATCGCCTGGATGAAGATTCCCACTTTCATAATCAGCAACAAGTTCATCAAAGCTTGTGAATACCCTATGAAAATATGCAAAACAAAAGAAACAATTATAAACAGAAACCGCGTTAGAGCGAAAAAATGAATATAACATCCTAAAGCTCAAAACATGAGAGCGGGATTATTGCCCTGACAAATGTCCATAAACAATGTCGAAGTCGAAGCACTTGGTGAAAAGGAGAAAAATATATTCAGAAGTGTTTGGTGATCCAAAGCTACAGGACTCCTTCGGAGGTTAGATCGTGAAAGCAACTCACTTGTCGCCACCATTGTTAGGAGATCGCTCCACCTTGAACTCATTAAACCAAGGCAATATGATGAACTTTATGTACTCAAGACATGGGTTACCCTCAACAATCTTGGGAGGGCAGTAAGCTTTCTTTATCTTAACATTGACTTCTGCCTACAGAACCAAATTCAGAAATATAAAATCAGTTTAAACCATGAATTTCATTTTAAGAGGTATTAAGTTGAAATAAATGTTGTGAACTTGATTTAACAATAAGAGACAGAATTTATACAAAATCAACCTCTTCGTCCTCCATAAAAATGGAAGAAGATGGATCACTTTTAGACATCTTCTCTTGTCCTTGCTGAAGACCAGGAAGCATATCTGCAAATTCGCAGTTAGCATCAAACAACAAAGCAAATATTGATGCAAAACCATCAGTAAGTGATAGTGATAAACAAAGTTGGGGCATACGGTGAGACAAAAATGATGGGTTTATTCTTTCTCTTTATGTCATCACAATACTCCCTTGCTAGCACATTAACCTTGCGTTGATCCATACCTAATTGACAAATGTCGGCCTGTTGAAAAACTTCAATATATGTAAGTATGCAAAAGTCATCAGGTCAGGGATATTTGCATAATATCATCACAATCAATCAAATAACAGGATTAAAAATGCCACGTGAATTGATGCAAACAGAGCACCCATGAAGCGATAAACCAAAATGTATATATTATATAATAAGGCAGAGGAGATGTTTCAAGGAGTAATAAACTGAAAAAGATTGTGTGAGCACCTTCAGGAAGAAGATATCGGCACATTGCATGCATGGGTAGAAAATCTGCGCTGCTGTAAGTTCATCTTGCTCATTACGTCCCATGATCTGGGAACATCTTTAACATGAATGATGAAAGCAAGTGCAAGATGTAAGCCATAATGTCGACCCATTAGAACCACAGGTAAGAACACAACCCCGAACTTGTCCCTTTACCTGATTATCCTTGGGAGTTTATTCCGTCGAGCAGTATCCATGACAAGTGGCCAATATTCATGAGACCCTGAGTTAATTTCCTCAGATGACCACAAGAACTCAACTTTATCATCTTTAAGTTCCATGCCAACAGCTTTCCAGATTTCAATCAAGTACTGGCCAACGGTCTGGATTTTCTTGAGGTCACCACCCATTTTGTTATTCAACTGAGCAAACCAATCAGCAATCCATATCTTCACTTTGCATCCGGCAGAAGTCAGTTTGTTCACATTTATAGTCTTCATAACCCCCTGATCCGATAATACAAATACAAATCCGAGCCAAAACCCGAATGAGACCCTTGCTCATTTCACAGCCAGGTGCAAAAGAATCTGGCATGTTCCAAATTGCGAATATAGACTCGACATATCACCAACAAAGAAGCTTGATTCAACAGAAACCGATCACCAACCACACCAAAACATGTCAAACCAGAAGCATCCCAAGCTGAGAAGAAAATGGAGGCACCGATATGCATCCTTCCGGAGGGTTCGAACCCATTGTAACAGATAGGCTGAGGCTTCTTAGTCAAGAGATTCAACAGCTCATCCTCCTGAATGCACTCCTCCCCGACGCTCCTCACGATCCTAAATCGTTCCTCCGGGGACATCCTAAGGGAACCGGATTCAGCTAATATCAGCAAAAACCAAAAGGAAAAAGGAGAAGTAGGAAAAAAAATGAAAATGAGCGATCCGGAGGAAATGATAACTGAGGGATGGCGGAGGAGCTAGACGAAGTGGGAGCCGGCAGGCATCCTCTTCTTTTACAAATGGTCCATGACACTGATGATCTTAAATTTATGTTAGTTAATGGCCAACTTCTTATTTTTGTTGCTCAATTTCTGCTGCTCTCGTTTATTCATGGATGGGGATATTCCATATTGGCTAATAATGCAGCATGTCTGCTGGGACTTGCGACTTGATGTCAAGGTAATCGTGGCACCTCCATTTTTTTCGTCATGAATTGATGTTGTATTGGTGGGGGTATTTAGCTTTTTAAGCATGCAAGGCCTCTCGTTTGTACATTTCAAGGTAAGACAAATTTCCAGCCCGATGACAACTTATACACGGCTAGATCGACGATAAAACAAAGAACCGCGTATGTTAACATAAGGGTTTATCCTCAGAGGGTTCCGACTAAGATATTATTTTGAATTACATATTAGTCCAGTGGATTTGGCCACCCGCCAAATTAAACCTTGAAATTTTAATTCCCACCCCCATGGAGTAAAGGATTTTATCATTTCTTCACACGCGGGTATACTCTGTTTATTAAGGGTGAAAACGAATGGCTCACGAGCCGATTCGGTCAAAAGCTCGGTTTATAACTCAAGAGGCTCACGAATCACATCGAGGTAAGGTATAAAGGTTTTGAAATTTTTATATTTTACTGAACAAGTACCTGTTGTTATTCAGTCGAGTAACCTTCCTAAAAAGATTCGGTGCGACTCGTTGTGCTCGTTTTCACCCCTACTCTGTATTAGTCCATTCAGACCAGTTGCAATTTAGGCAAAGACATATCTATTAAACACTGTTATCCAAGAGTTCCAATTGCCCCCAGCACGTAATACTCAAACCTTGAGCTAGGAAAATAAAAATGTTGCTTGTGAAAAAAAAAATTGGAACACTGAATCCGAAGCACTTGGGTCTGGCCCGTCTACCGAGTGCTTAATCGACTTCTTCAATCTTGGGACCGGCGCCACTCCCCCCTGCAGGAACATCCTCATCCATGCCACCCATTTCAGGGCCTGCACCACCCTGGTACATCTTGGCAATAATTGGGTTACAGATGCCTTCCAGCTCTTTCATCTTGTCTTCAAACTCATCAGCTTCGGCCAGCTGGTTGGTGTCCAGCCACTGGATGGCCCCCTCGATGGCATCCTCGATTTTCTTCTTGTCGTCCGCAGAGAGCTTAGCACTGATCTTCTCATCCTTCACTGTGTTCCTCATGTTGTAGGCATAATTCTCCAAGGCGTTCTTGGCATCTACCTTCTTCTTGTGCTCCTCGTCCTCTGCCTTGTACTTCTCTGCCTCCTGAACCATCTTCTCAATCTCTTCCTTGGACAGTCTCCCCTTGTCGTTGGTAATAGTGATCTTGTTCTTCTGTCCAGTGGTCTTGTCCTCGGCAGATATGTTCAAGATGCCATTAGCATCCATGTCGAAGCAGACGGTGATCTGCGGCACACCCCTCGGGGCAGGAGGAATTCCAGAGAGCTCGAATTTGCCCAGCAGGTTGTTATCCTTCGTCCGTGCTCTTTCACCCTCATATACCTGGATGAGGACACCAGGTTGGTTGTCGGAGTAGGTAGAGAAAACCTGCTCTTTCTTGGTGGGAATCGTGGTGTTCCTTGGGATCAACACGGTCATTACACCTCCAGCAGTCTCAAGACCCAGAGACAGAGGAGTGACATCAAGGAGCAGCAGGTCCTGCACCTTCTCATTGCCTTCACCACTCAATATAGCCGCTTGCACTGCGGCACCATAAGCAACGGCCTCATCGGGATTAATGCTCTTGCAGAGCTCCTTGCCGTTGAAGAAATCTTGCAAGAGCTGTTGCACCTTGGGGATCCTGGTTGAACCACCCACAAGAACAACATCGTGCACTGTACTCTTGTCCATCTTAGCATCCCTCAGACACTTCTCCACAGGCTCCATACACTTTCTGAACAGGTCCATGTTCAGCTCCTCAAATCGGGCACGGGTGATGGTAGTGTAAAAGTCGACACCCTCATAAAGAGAATCAATCTCTATTGTGGTCTGTGCTGTGGAGGAAAGAGTCCTCTTTGCCCTCTCACAAGCGGTCCTGAGTCTCCGCAATGCCCTAGGGTTGCTACTGATGTCCTTCTTATGCTTCCTCTTGAACTCCTGAACAAAGTGGTTCACCATCCTGTTGTCAAAATCTTCCCCTCCAAGATGTGTATCTCCAGCCGTCGCCTTCACCTCGAAAATACCCTCCTCAATGGTCAGCAGAGACACGTCAAAAGTTCCACCACCAAGGTCAAAGATCAACACATTCTTCTCCCCAGAGCTGGTGGCCTTCTTATCGAGACCATATGCGATTGCAGCTGCAGTTGGCTCGTTGATGATACGCATAACATTGAGGCCGGCGATGACACCAGCATCTTTCGTGGCCTGCCTCTGTGAATCATTGAAGTACGCAGGGACAGTTACAACTGCATTCTTCACAGTAGAACCAAGGTAAGCCTCCGCAATCTCACGCATCTTTATCAGGACCATGGATGAGATCTCCTCGGCAGCAAACTGCTTTTCCTCGCCCTTGTAACTGACCACAATCATCGGCTTGTCACCAGGGCCAGGGATCACCTTGAAAGGCCAGAGTTTAATATCGGCTTGAACAGAGGCATCGCTGAACCTCCTCCCAATCAACCGCTTCGCATCTGTTCAGATGTGATAAAAGGTAAGCAACACAATCAAATCAGTAAACAACCAAAAAATCAAACACGTCATCCGCACATATCAAACAATCTTCAGCGACTCATGGATCTCATTCTAAAGCCGACCTGGCATATTCATCAGCAACTACCAACTCTAGATAATAACAGCCTCTCTATTCCTAGCCAATCAACTAGCAATCGCTCAATCCGCTAGTAAAACAACCGACGAAAGATCACACAAACATTTCATGGAGCTAAAAACTCACCGAAGACGGTGTTGATGGGGTTCATGGCGACCTGGTTCTTGGCAGCATCTCCGATGAGCCTCTCGGTGTCGGTGAACGCCACGTAGGACGGAGTCGTCCTGTTCCCCTGGTCGTTCGCGATGATCTCGACACGGTCGTGCTGCCACACGCCTACGCAAGAGTAAGTCGTCCCGAGGTCAATCCCGATCGCCGAACCTTCTCCCTTCCCCGCCATAACCGAGACCAATCAACAAAAACCCTAACAAACTTTATCAGCGATTCTCTCCCCTTTCGGTGATTTCGAACGTGTCGCGGAAAGCAAAGAATATGGCGAGGTTTGAGGGAAGAAGTGGGAAGGATATATATTCCGGGGTAGGGGTTAGGGCGGCTGGGGGTTCGAGAATGTTCCGATAACAGAACGACAGCCGTTGGATCAGGACATTTTGTTTGAAGGGGAATGAATGGCGCCCCCCGCGGTATCCATAGAAACGTGTCGGGTTTGATTTTTTGTGAACGCGGTCTAGAAGACATTCTAGAAGGTTTCAGGATGGGCCCAGCGTCGACATCTAGGCCCAATTTAATACGGCCCGGCATACTTGTAACGACCGATGGAAAAGCGGCGCCCGTACGGAGGGATGGGCTGGTAATTCCCGCGTCGTCGTTCCAAATCAATCGGGATTTTCGTCGAACACCTGGCGTTCGATTTCGAACGACGTTGTTTCGTCGGTCATGAAAGGGAGCAAGTCGGCCTCTGCGGTGCTAACCATCGCCGAGAAGTGCAAGGTGCGTGCTTTGATTCGAGTTACGGTGCGCGCGGGTTGGTACGATTAGAGGTTTTCTTTTAATCGTCGGTTGGATTGGGCAGAGTATATTAGCGTCGAACTGGGAAGGCAAGCTTACTACCATCAAGGCCGATGCCAAAGGAAGGTATTCCCCTTTTGTGTCGTTTTTTCGTCGTTATTGGTGTCGTCCTTGCTGTATTTTCGATGGTCGATGCTGAAGGTGAGGCTTTGTGGGTTGTTGGTTAGTAAGGGAGACGTTCATAGCTCGAAGGTCAAGTACATCTTTAAGAAAGGGAAACCGTACGTTTGGGTATCCGAGAATGATCCCCATAATGTGGTAGGTGGTTGTTGTTTGTGGTTTTTGTCATTGGTTGTTGTGACCGTTGGAGAATTATTTGTGTTAGTTGGTTTTCGGCTTACTATCATGGCTTTGCTTTGTTAGAACACGGTGATTGACGAGCGTGGTTCTTTTGCCGTGACGTCTCCATTCCCTGGCCCGTTAGCACGGATCCTCAAGTCCATGAAAAGGGTGCGTGTCTGTGGCCTTGTGCGGGAGTCGGTATGGTGCTTTTTATTTCAATGACCTCGCTTATTTGTGTATTGTTGCGCTGCACAGTCGCCGTCTCGAATCGCCTTAACGGGAGATGTTGTTCCTTTAAATGAAGAAAAGGTGAGTGAGTATTTCCAAAAATAAATGCTACTGCTTCCTCTAAGTAGTTAAAAAAACTGAAAGTTGCAGAAGCTATTGCTTCTAATCTATTAAACCATTCCAGATGAAGTTCTTTAAAGATGTCATCAGCCAGTAGATTGAAAATTAAATGTGTTAGATTGAAAATTAAATGTGTAGGGGTTTAAGTCGTATGTTATTTTGTTTGCATCTGAATAGCCTGGTTCCGGAGGAATGTGTTCGCATTCTCAACGGCATCCTTTCATTTGCTTCTCTGTTCCTCGCCACCTGCTGAGTTTTACTTCATTTGTGGTTTTGCTGAATTGTCCATTGGACGGATGCCTAGCATCGTGATGTCATATTGGTAGTCACTTCCCTGAACCTTGTCTGGTTAAGCCTTGCGATGGCAAGTTGCCAAGTCTCACATTCTTCCAAATGGGCTGTCATAGTTGCTTTTTTCTTCATCTCAGGTTCAATTGGCTCTTGAGAGCCTAGAAGAAGCTGTTAATTCTGAACATGAAGCCATTAGTGGATCGACTTATGCAGTTTCGGGACTAATAAGCTCAGCAAATCTCAAGTCTACTTCTCACATTGAGAACCTTAAAGGGTTGCTGGACGGAAGTCAAAGCTACTCAATCTACAAGTTTGATATAAGGTGAGAGTTGCTCTTTTTAAAAAAGTTTCCACCTTTTTAGTTGGCATAGTTCTCTTATTTCACTAGGGCTGAGATTAAACATGCCATCATCATTTTGTCTGGTTTTATGATAGCGAACAATGCTCGTCCGTAACAGTTACTAATAATATTGGTGATGTACTTATGTAATCAGGATGACATCTAAACGCATATGATATTTTAGTTCTCTTTCTGGTGATTTGTAAAATGAAGACTCTAAACCTGCCCAACTAAAAAAGCAACACGGAGATTTTCTGGTTTAAACTTCCTGATATGAATTTTTTCTGCTGATATAGAGACTGGCTTGATGTGATTTCTTGCAGCTTGCAACTAATAGTGTTGGTTCACTTCATCCTTAGCAGATCCTCACCTTTTTAATTTAATTTGACTTAGTTAAGCTTATTTTCCTTGTTAGATCCTGTACATTTGTTGATGGCCACGGCAATGCCAAGGAAATAGATTTGGAGAATATACAGGCCTCAAAGACAGACCCACTTGGTAGGATTTGTGTGATTGCAGATGGTCAATGCTTTGTTCTATATGTCATCTCAGGAAATATGACTGCCATTTGACCTGAATGATGTTTGTTATCTTACTTTGATTTCTTCGGTAGCACGCTATGCGACCATGTTGATTGATGGAGTCAATCAAAGTGAATCAAGGCGAAGAGCTCTGGTGCTGTTCTGCATGGCGTACTTGAATACGCGGCCCCAAGTATGTCTAACAACCCCTATTTCTTGCACGTGATTATGGACTTGGAGTTTAGGCCTTTCGACATTATTCTGAGATATATATTCTAATGATTCCTCGAGTTAGCAGTAATTGGTTCTTGGCAACCCCCTGATTCTATCTTGTGAGCTTTTCAACTAATGTTCCTTACAGTAGAAGTTACTCCATTGCTATCTTCTACGAACGAGACTGATTGTGATTTGTCCGCTGTGTAGGATGCGTACATGCTGTCCATTGATCGGAATGGTTTTGACATTCTGGGAATAGTCCCTAATCCTAGTCCACACAGTACAAACAACTCTGAGCAATTCCTATGGAAGGAATTCAGATTACCATTCCCAGAATCAGCCTGTGATATAGAGAAGTTCTGTCATCTGTTGGTGAACATGGAAGAGGAGGCAATCAAAAAGGTCTCGAGCTACAGCGGCATTGGTGTATGACGATCCTGATGGGGATGACCTTCTGATCATGAGGTTTGGATTTTGCCAGCCAATGTCTCCTACACTCCTGACCCCCACACACACATACACACACATTAGTTTTTACCTGTCCTTGTGATGTAATCCTAACCTTTTTGTTTAGGAAAGCTGTAAGAGATCTGAGAATTGGCACGCCAGGAGCCATTAGCCACCCCCTCCCCTCATCATTTAAAATCAACTGGAGATGGAATGGAATCCGATTCCAGAATCTGCATGGAAATCTGGCACGTGAATCTCTGGGGTAATTAGACTTGTCCCAGATGCCTGTGTGGTTGTATTTTCTTTTTGAAGCAGGCGGTTTCCCTAATCAAGGTGATAAAGTATTCCCTAGATGATGGTTGGATGAGATTGTGGGGGGAGGGAAAAAGCTGCATCCCATGTTTTTCTTTTTCTGCATTTTCTTTTCTTTTCTTTTCTCCTTGTTTCTTAGTTCTACTACGTCAAAGACTGTATAAGACTGGGGGGCCAAACTTTAGCTTGCATGAAAATGAGTGAAAGGGTCTTTTGATTAGACCCAGGAGAGGGAATTAGATTCCAACCCCACTATCTTCTTGATCCTTTTTTTTTTCATTTCCTTTGTCGTTTTCACTCACCATCCAATTCAGTTGAACCTGGATTGACTGTGAATAGGTTAAACTAATCAGCAATTAGAAGAGGGACGTCGGATTGTTGGTACATAGTTTGATTGGGGCATGAAATTGGGTCACATAGCTTTCTTTCCTTCCCACAACATGAGGCTGGAAATTCCAGGAGTCATACATCTACCGTTGGCATCCATCCCATCATGATTGGCTAACCTGTCCCGGAATGCCTTTTTCTTTTCCTCCTACCAGATAGATGGTGGTCCTCATGTTCTTCTCCCACACCCTTTCCTTAACCTGTAAGTCCGGCGTACCCGCTGATTGAGCCGAATCTGAGTAAAAATTGAGGTTCATATGCTAGAGTAAAGACTCGAATGTTCTCGAAGGCGATTCAGGCGTTGATGAAAAGTGTGGAACTGTGAAGGCTATATCGTGAAAAAAACTTGTATGTATCCCCGTCCTTATTCGTTTAAGCGCAATGGTCTGAGGAACACTTTCTTTTTCTGGGTTTTGGAGAGGGGCAATGTATTATTGCAGGTAAAATTTAGTGGGAGGAAGTGGATGTGGGGGTGTGGGGAGGGGTTGTGGATTGGAAATATGGGGAGCACCTCTTTTGACCATCATCATATTGTCGGCTCTTTATAGGGATACTACTACTACTCGCTAACAACACGATTTCGTCGTTTATAAAATTGACATAAGTAAATAAAATAGTGTAGTCTAATATTAATTTTGCACGCAAATTAAAAGATCACAATGGCACCAATCCCAACTCTTGCTTTGTATTTCTCATTTTAACCACCCAATTCCAACAGTAACGTTAGCGGAGCTTACGTTAGAACAATATAGAGGATGGAGGAGTCCTCGTCGGAACTCATCGCAGCCTAGAATCGACGGCCTTTACGCGCTCTCTCCTCGATTAAATAACATGCAAAACCTTACGAGCTAAGAGAAGAAAACAAAGTTTACCTTATTATTTTCTTCTTTCTTCTTGTTTTGTTTTTTGATGCATACAAAAACCCTAAGATTTTCATTTTCCGGGACAGGAAAAGAGAAAAAGCAAAAATCCACAACTCTCGTTTCCCATTTAATCTTTCTTTTCTTTGATGTTTCCTGCCCATGTGTGTGCACTTTCCTCTTTCTTTTCTTTATATCATTCTCTCAAGTCTCACTCAACTCTCTCTATTGTGAGATTCTTTCATCTCCATTATTATCATCATCATCATCACCTTCCCATCACAACAAGCCCTTCTCTCCCACACACCCCAACAATAACAAAACAAAAGAAAAGAGAAAACCCACCATCAACTTTTGCAAAAGGAAGAAGGAAAGCCAAAAGAAAAGCTCCACTCCCAACAAAGATGGCTTTCTCCACCACCACCACCTCCTCATCCTCCTCCGTCTTCCCAGTTTATCTTCATCTCGATGATCCTCCCACCATCGCCCACAACATCTGGCCTCCTCCCCCTCATCCTCACCAGGTAATTCACGAAAAGAAAATATAATATGAAAGGATAAGATTACTCCTCCTTTCCCTTTTGAATATACGCAGATGTGATTGTTCTTTCTGTTCTAATAATGGTTTCGTGCTCCTTACGGTAGTCGAATCAGCAACTGTCTGATGGTAGCTTTGAGGATGCGCCCGGAACACAACTCCCCCCTCTCCTGCCCCCCCATGGACGAGGAAGTGGCGGGTCGAGGTCGATCCGGCCCCATTCGACTGCCGAACGTGCGCGGCTTGCCAAGATCCCGCAGCCTGAGGCGGGGCTCAACTGCCCTAGGTGCGACTCCACCAACACCAAGTTCTGTTACTTCAACAACTACAGCCTGTCGCAACCGAGACACTTCTGCAAGTCCTGCCGCAGATACTGGACCCGAGGCGGTGCCCTAAGGAGTGTCCCCGTTGGGGGCGGCTGCCGCAGGAACAAGAAGGCTAAGGGTGGTCGTGGGAGGCCAAAGTCGCCTGTGATGTCCGAGCGGGCTGTCGCTTCCGCCTCTAGCTTGCCTAGTACGTCTGCGACTGCTACGGTTAACAGCGATATCTTAGGTCACCTGGCAACACAGCTGACTCAAATGCCGTTATTTCACCCTGTGCATAATATCAACGACTTTGCTCCGGCTGAAGTCGGGGCTGGCATCGGCCTGGGCTTCCATGTTGGATCGGGAGATCATTCACAGTGGAGGATACATGAAATGCCGCAACCGTCGAGCTTCTTCCCCAATATGCTGGAAGGTCAAGGCATCGGTCAGCTCCTACCGAACAACAAGCCCTTATACTCCTCCCCGAATGCCATGGCAGATCTTATGACCACCGTAAAATCCGGAGGCCTAAACCACATTCAGGACTTGAACCTGTCATCAGGGAACTTCATGACCGGAAACGAGCAATACACCACATGGTTAGGGAACACCAACTGGAGCGATCTTCCGGGTAGCTTCTCCTCGGGCAACATCTCGTGATTAAACGCGTCGCTCGAGAAACTGCGAGAGAGGCTCTTTCGTTCCATTCATTTCATAACTTATCAGTATTCTTTCTTCTTCCCCGTGTTCTCGTTATGCATGGAAAGCTTAGAAAAGGAATTTTGGTGAAGTCGAATTACTACTAGGGTTTGGTTTGTGTTGTAATGGATTTGTGTTTGATTGCTGAGAGCACATAAAACTTCACTTTGGGGGAGGATATCGTCCACATTTGTTATAAACATGATTCTCCTAAGTTTAGGGAGGAAGTGTTTGTATGCTTTTAACATCAAGCTCTTTTCTTTTTTTTTTCCTTCTCTTTATTTTAATTTGGATTGGAACATTGTATGGTGTTGCCACACTTCTCATCTTTTCATGCTGCTTTGAAGTACTACCTTTGGGATCACAAACGATGTCATCATGATACCCATTTCAACCTCTGTCATGTAATAATATCACATGTTTCAACAATGGATCTTGGCTACTTGCAGTATGGGGAGATAGCTTTTCTGTAGTCAACTTAAGTCAGTTGCTAAACATGTCTAAACTATGCGTTTGGGTCTTGAAAGAAGTAACAGAAATGGTTTACTTGTGGGGAGGGGGGGGGGGGGCTTCTTCCTTTGCTAAATTGTCCTTATTTTTCCTTTTCTTTTATATCAATGGCTGTCCAAAAGTGTTTTTGGGATTCTGACACGGGTCATTTTCAAACGTTAGTGTTACTCAGCCCAAACTCCACACACTAGTGCGAAGCAGTTTTTACAGATCTGAGTCAAGACAGTTTCGACTTTTCCTTTTACAAACCAAGGCAATACCCACTCACCCTTCTGGGATCTTCTTAGTGACAAGGGTTTGGGAGATTCGAGGTTGTAGTGATTTGGTGCTACGACATTTTCTTTTTAATTGGGGGAAGGGACATCACTCCCTCATGCAGATGCATGCATGCATGCATACAACAATATTATGGAGATGATATGTCATCATTTAGCGAAAGATCTTTTTGGGTTCTTGATTGACTGATTGAATTTACCCATATGTAACATAAATACAATCGAAACATCTTCTTGTTCTCATTCTTTTCTCTAGTAAAAAAATGTGGAATTTCATTCCAATCATTAATCCTTACCGGGCTTAATGATATCGATGATGGAAGGATTAATGATATCGATGATGGAAAATTCATCTATATATGAGGAGTTTGGGTAGCATCCAAGGGTTCCCTCAAAACCATGCAGAAAGGGAAAAGTGTATCTTTTCTATCCCTGTTCAAAAGAAGAAATGATCGCCTCCATCACCAACGTCATCATCATCATCGAAGCTTTCCAAATGGGAAATAAGACAGCGGGCGTTCGAACAGCGATGAGAAGATTCTAACATACACTCGGGCGAGATGTCCTCGTTATCGTAAGTGCTTGCTATCACAGGAGGGGGCCTTGTTAAGAGGACATATTTAGGCCTAATGGGCGCAATTGTTTCGCTCTTTAAATGGGCCGAACCATCAGGCCCGTTTTGGGGCCCAATCGTGGTTCGCATCCCGACAGAAATAATGAGACTATGTGTAGGAAACAGACCCCACCCAGCTTGCGACATCGGTTTTGTCAGTCCATGTGTTGTGGTGTTAGATTTTGTGTTCCCATGCCTGGATTGTTTGGTTATGCTGCTGCTGCTGCTTCCGAGGTTAGCGAGATTCTCGTGGGAGTGTGGTGGGAATGGGATGGATGTCTTTTCATTACAACAACAACAGTTGGAGGGAGGAACATTCTATTTTCATGTCCATGATTTTAAGGAAAAAGGAAGAGGAACAAAATAGGGATGAAGTTATCTGGGGAAAGGGTGGAGGCAATGACAGCCCCAAGATCCCCTCCCACTTCCTCTCTCCTGTTCCGTCCTCTCCATCCTCCATCCCACCCCTCTAAATACGTTAATAACCAAATCTCCACCACCACCAGCTTGTTGAATCTCGACTTAGCGTTCATCAACGCGAACGTTAGTCTTTGAGCAGACCTTCAAACTCTTAAGATCAAAAGAAGAGAAAGTGGAATACTTGCATTTAAAGCTCACATTCCACTTGTTGACATGACAGAAATCTCGAGTTTAATTATTGAGGCCATTTTATAAGAAACCCACAAACTCAATTTGCCGACCCATATCAAGTCTATCAAGACCATGACAGGAATTTTGGGCCCATTTTACGAAGCCCATAAGTCCAGGGGTCTGTAAGAGTGTTTATAAGCTCATCGTTATGTGAGCCCGCCAGAGAAAGTACTAAGTCTACGAAGGACTTTCGGGGTCAAGTCTACGAAGACCAGGAAAGATCTTGGCTCCAAGATTTTTGGAAAAGTGGTTATGGGGTCACGCTCCCATGATTTGAAACGATCTTGAGGTGGAGAAAATCTGGGGACACATATCTAATTATCTGATTTTATGTAAAAATGAAAAGCTGTTAAGTCTACTCGAGTCCAAACTGATACGCAACACTCCAGTTTACCGGGATCAGGTTGTTACCGAGATTCTTGGAGGTTAGTTAAGAGGGCCATGACTGAGAACGAGGCACACATCCTAAGCACATAAGGATTTAGTATAAAAGGGAGAAAATCTCTCTCAACAAGGCACGACAATCATTTTGAGCCAAACAGTGCATTGATCGTCAACCCTTTAGTTTTAGTTGAACAGGCGTCTAAACCCCGATCTGGGTGAACTCGCAAGGGTTCTTGGTTTTCATTTCCACTATCAGGGTGAGCAACCGTAGGTTTGATAACCAAAACTCTGCCATCACTCCATCGTTAGGGTGAGAGCCTCCGCCCTTAACAACCAAAACTCCGCCATCACTCCACCATCAGGGTGAGCAACCGTAACATTGATAAATGAATCCCGCCTTCACTTCGTCACTAGGGTGAGCTTGTAGGGTCCTTAGTATCCAAATTCATCATTACCTTCGACCATTCTCCGTCCACCACACTTCTAGAGACCATATTCCACTACTCAAGTCCGCAAGTCTACGCGCCAGCAGTGACTCTACAACGTCACCACCACCCGCATCATCAACATTTTCTTTGTTTTTATGGCTGTAAGATTTTCAATTTTATTGTAAGACATTATTTGACATCGTTTATTAATTCAATTCATCTATTTCATTTACTAACGACTACATCCGAACCACTGTGAGCGTTCGTGCCAAATATTTCCAACGTGAACCGTTTCCGATGCGAATACCACTACTTCAAATGATTTCTTAGGACTCTTTGGAAGATAGTTACAAATGAGGCCCCTTACCCCTATTTATACTAGTTGCCCTCATCAACGTACGACTAGAATTATTCTACTAGATACTTCTATAATATCCTAAGCATTCTAGAGTTATTTAAATCTTCCATTTCTATCTTGATCTTCTAAAATTTTCGGACTTTTCTGTATCATTTCACGTTCTTCTATAACTTTCCAAAAGTGTCAAGTATCTCCGAGAATAGTTGTTGATTCTTTAACACTCTTCTCCTTCGTCAAACGCATTTCTGGCCTTCCTCTCCAATCTCAGTCCCCCCTTGTCCTTGTGGTAGATTATTCCATTAGTTTGTGTGTAATCTTTCTTCTGCGTTATGCCGAATGCCTCCATTCTAATGCAACCTCGCCCTCGTAAATCTTTGGAACAAAGTTGTTTCTTGTGCGGCGTTTGATTAGGATGATGGTGTTTTGTGTGATTGTGTGATTTGATGAATTGGCGTCCTTCCCCTGTTTTGGTATTGATCAGGTAGAAGATGGCGGAAGCCGACGATATTCAGCCATTGGTTTGTGATAATGGGACTGGAATGGTTAAGGTGAGGAGAATCTTCATGGGCTACCTTTTTTTTTTTCTTTCTTCGCTTGATTGATACTTATTTGTTTCCCCTCGACCTGCCTTGTTTTGTAGGCTGGATTTGCGGGAGATGATGCTCCCAGGGCCGTGTTTCCTAGCATTGTTGGAGACCTCGTCACACCAGTGTGATGGTCGGGATGGGATAGAAGGATGCAAATGTTGGTGATGAGGCGCAATCCAAGCGTGGTATCTTGACTTTGAAGTACCACATCGAACATGGCATTGTCAGCAACTGGGACGATATGGAGAAGATATGCCATCATACCTTCTACAACGAGCTCCGTGTTGCTCCGGAGGAACACCCTGTTCTCCTCACGGAAGCTCCCCTCAACCCCAAGGCTCGTGAGAAGATGAACCAGATTGTGTTTGAGACCTTCAACGCCCCGCCATGTATGTCGCCATCCAAGCCGTCCTGTCTCTCTATGCCAGTGGCCGTACAACCCGTACACCCCTATGAATTTCTATCTGTCCGTCATGATATTTGTCTTCCGACTATCATCTTTAGCTGCATGCTTGTTCTGATTAGTCTCTAAATTTTTCGCTCAGGTATCGTCCTCAATTCTGGTGATGGTGTCGGCCACACTGTCCCCATCTATGAGGGATATGCTCTTCCACATGCTATCCTCCGTCTTTACTCGGCCGGGCGTGATCTTACTGATAACATGATGAAGATCCTGACGGAGCGTGGTTATTCCTTCACCACCACGGCGGAACGGGAAATCGTGAGGGACATGAAGGAATACATTGCTCATGACTACAAACAGGAAATGGAGATGGCCAAGACCAGCTCGTCCGTTGAAAAGAGCTACGAGTTGCCGGATGGTCAAGTAATTGCCAATGGCGCCGAGCGATTCCGGTGTCCAGAGGTCTTGTTCCAGCCTTCTTTTATCGGAATGGAAGCCGCCGGCATTCACGAGACCATCTACAACTCCATCATGAAGTGTGACGTGGATATCAGGAAAGACCTTTACAGTAACATTGTCCTCAGCGGTGGTTCCACTATGTTCCCTAGGATCGCCGACAGAATGAGCAAGGAAGTCTCTGCTCTTGCTCCTAGTAGCATGAAGATCAAGGTTGTAGCACCACCGGAGAAGATAAACTACTCTTAAATCTTGACGATAATTTTACAACATTTTCCACTGCGATAATAGCAGATGTGGATTGCCAAGGCTGAGTACGACGAGTCCGGGCCGTCCATTTGTCCACAGAAAGTGCTTCTAAACGAAGAAACTCAACGTGGGCGTTTTGAAGGAGAGGGTCACGCGCTACATTTACATTTGCAGCTCAAACCGTGCTTCTCTCGTGCCCTTTATCGTTGAATGGATGATCATCTTCAGTATGATGCCCGTTGTCCCGTTCTTCGTCACGGCTGCTATTGTTGTTTTCCGAGTTGCATCTCCCGAACTTTGCCTTCCATGAGATATATATGCCTGCATCAACCCCGGGTCCACTGATAGGTCTCCGTTGGTCGAAGCTGCCTTGTCCCTGTATTCCTCACGCCAGGATGCGAGCCCTCGTCCGCTCCTGTTCGAGGAACAGGCCTTGATCCTTGTCCAACAGTCTCGTCACTCTCTCGGACAACTTGTGCACTCTCGAACCCCAGTCAAACCTGAAATCCAAAACTTCCACATGTTTCATCCCCAGCAAACCTTTAGAAAAATCAAACAACTTCAATCTCCCGCACCCTGCCGTTTCTCATCCACGAATTGGAAGTTCCCCATCTATGTGATAACATCCACATCCCAATCAAACTCGTCGACCACGCTTTTGGATCCACGTGTCACCAGGTGTTCCAATAGAATCAAGGCCTTGTAAGAACTCCTCCAATTCCTCCTGTCGAATTGCCTCAACCTGAATGGATAAAGAACAAACAGAACATTGCAGAAGCGAAGGATGAACTCTAATTGGAACAAGAACACAACTCCACAGAAAATCTACAAACCTCTTGCGAACAACATCTACAATCCTCAGTAGTCATCAACCTCAAATGCAGTTCTCGATAATAAGGCCATGGTTCTTTTGTCTGGTGGCCATGAATTCCCATCTGTGACTTCCTCCGCCAATCTAAAGAAACCGGCCGGAACTAATTTTTCATTCGGAACATTAAGGAGAAGAGCTTAAAGTCACTTACAACTGAGCTTGTGTAAGATCAGTAAGCTTCAGCCGGGCTGAATTGATCTTCCCCTTGATGAAGGAAGAAGCCTTCCTCCTGTGTTCATCTAACAACTTGGACCTCCCATACTTGATCCCCGAATATTACTTGGGCATGAAATAAAACGATCATTCTACGTAGGAGAGGCCAACTACTCCATTATCAAAGATTGAAGGTTTGCTGCTACGAATTTATTAATATGTTCCTATGGAAGTTCTATGAGGTGCTGTTCATTGATCGTCTTAATTGAACTTAATTGAGCAGGGACAGTGCGTTAAGCATCAAAGACGACGCACTGGATGGAAAAATAATTAACTTAATTGAACAAAAAAGACAGAAGCCCGTCTAGCTCAGTCGGTAGAGCGCAAGGTGGGCGTAGTATCAACACCCTAGTTTTCAATAATTTTGCATTACTTTTAATTAATAAGATACATTCAAAAAGATATTTGAAGAAGTACATGATTTCGCTGTTGCTCCTTCTTGTTCTTCATCATCATCATCAAAGGTAGTGACAACCTCCAAAACCTGGAAAACAAATAGAGAGAGGTGTTAGGGAAGCTCAATATCTTAAATTGTTTGATCACAGGCAACTTCGTACTCACTTGGATTTGTCCAAGTCAGCATGCCACTACCCCTGAAGTCGCAGTTGAAAAGGTTCTGCCCTTTTACTCGGTAGTACGAGTTCATCACGTACGACGCATGGGCTCTAACGTTGTTCGGTTCGAAGCATGGCCCTCCTGCCTGGATCGGCCTGCAGTCTACGCCCTGGCTGCAGACGTAGTCTATGTTCGCCTGCATCGCCTGGTCGCTTGCTTCGGCCTTCGGCACACACCACTGCACGCCTCTTCCCCTTCCCCTGCCACTGCCTCTGCCCCTGCCCCTGCCCTTGCCACGTCCCGGCACTGGCCGCGTGGGCGGGACTGGTAGTGTAGGCGGCACTGGCTGTGCGGACTGCAATCACAGGGTGGCAACAAGTCAAAGGAAAACCCGATTTTGTCAATGCCTACTTTAGGGTCGCGAAGCAAACTCATCCTTTAACTCGAAACGAAGCATACCTGTTCGCTGCGCAGAAGGCCGATGCGGTATACAGGAGAGAAATCCGGGTTAAATAGACCCCAGTTTCGCTCGATGGTCGGTCCTGGTTTAGCGTTCTCCTGGAACAACCCGAATATGTAAGTCTCAATACTCCTGTTCGGCATCAATGGCGTACCCTTCCCGGACCTCAAGTGCCACAACAGGTTCTGGTTGTACGACACTGCATTGGCCATCGTCGGAGCGGGCTGCCCTGGATCGCCGAGTGAGGGCCACCCTGTCTCGCCAATCACGATTGGAACATCCCCGTATCCCAGGGCCTTCATCGAGGAGTAGATGGCATCCATCAACGTGTCAAACATGTTGGTGTAAGTAATACCGGTGAAACTGTCGTAGTACCCCGGGTTGGGCCTGAACACGGCATAGTTCTCTCTGCTCGGCGTGTAATGGTAGAAGGGGTACGGGTTAACCACAAGCGGGGAGTTAGTCTCGCGGAGGAACCGCAGAATTATCCGAAGGAACGTCTGGTATCCTCGTTTGAACTGGGCCTTGCTCGGCGGCTCAGACGGACCAAGGATTGCGAGGGAGTGCGGCGTCGATACCTGCGAATTTCGGTAGGTTCACATGCGTGCATGCGTGCATTATTACAAATACTATGAAGTTATTTATATGAATGATTACCTGAATCTCGCCTAGTCCCGCGAGGACGAGTGCAGTGTGCAGGTTCCTCATGGCTGGGACCAGATTCACGATGAGGTTCCGATCGTGGCTGTGGATGATCTCGTTACCGACGAGGACCCTGATGATCTTCGTCCGGGGGTAAAACGGGGCGACGTTAGCCATGACCCACTGGCGGGCAAACTCGGGCTGAGTGAGAGAGAGGATGTCGGCATTGTAAGTGGAGATGGTGAGGGAAATGCCAGTGTCGGCGAAAGCACGGAGGATGTCAGGGTTGGCATCGAAGATCTTGACGCGGTCAATGATGGTATGAGTCGTGATAAAGTTGGCGACCTGGGCGGGGGGAGGGAGGTTATCGCCGAGGGTGCCGTAGTTGATACCAATGGAGGAGGACAGCGAGACGAGCTTGAGGAGGAGGAAGAGGAAGAGGAGGAAGTGGGAGTTTGGTTTGGCCATGGTTGGTAAGAATGAATTTCTGCCGGGGGAAATACAAACTTGTTTGTTTATAAACTAAACTTGTTGGGGGTCTGCACTAAATTTGGGGAAGAAGTTGTTTTTAGAACTAGTTTTTGGTTTTGGAGCTGTCTTGATCGTGCGATTTGTCTGGATGTGTTTATGTAACAGCAAAATCGTTTGAAAGCTTACAGATTGGCAATGGACCAAATAAGGGATTTTGGTGTATTAACAACTGGAATTATGTCTTCGCGGGACATCGATTCGACCGTAAAGGAAATTAATTCCTTCTTAATTTTTTTTTTTTTTTTGGTTTTTGCCGACCATTTTTAAGAAATTGAATTATGTAAGTTTTTGCTAAACCATTCCCGTTTTAACAGTTTGAAATGTGCCGATCGACCGCGTAGAATATCTTAAATAAAATAATTAATACATTTAATTTTACAATCACCGAATTGGATGTTCGGAATATTTGACCTATCCAGCATTGGTCTCGGTCCATTCCTGAGATCCCGTCCGACCACTACCCTCCGTTCCCGAATTGGATCCCATCCGGCCACCACCAGGATGTCATGCCACGATCGCCGGACTCTCTCAGCTCAGGCAGGTCATCGGTACCGTTTTAGTCCCCAGTCTCCAACAACTTCAGCCATCAGGAGACTAGATTTCTTCGACCTTAGGGACCCATGCAATTCGGTGACCTCGGATGCCAACGAACTTCATCGACCAAGGAGACCCACACAGTTGGGCGTCCTCGGAAACCCTCACATTTCGCCGACCTTTGAGACCAGGCTCGACGATCCCAAGTCTCTTCAATCGTAGTGTTCGCTCCGAAAGTGACCGCGGATAAGCCGGATCCAAACACGTCGGAAATCTCTAGCACTATGGGTCAACTGGTGCCCGGAGGATTCGTTGAATGTGTGATCGCCGTGTGAAATGAAAGAAAGAGAGGAAGACAGCGGATGGGCAGCCTTAAGTGGAAGCACTTACGAATGCCATCGACGATACCTTCGAGAGTGAGCAGGAACGTAGGAGCACAAAGAGAGCTTGAACGCTGGAATGCTTAAAAAGATAAAATATGACAATATATATCCGTCTGTAGAGAGGTATTGATGTGTATTTGTACAATGCCTAAGAACAACTATTTATACTAAGCTAGACCTACGTATATACGGTAATGTAATATTGCACATATATTACGCTTCCTTTGCTGCCAGTCTTCATGGAATATCCCCTTTCCATATGAGCAATCTTGGCAACCATTCCCTTTCGGATCCTGAAATCTTCCGGAGCCTTCCTTAACAGCTGACTGATCGACCGTGTCGCCCATTGGCCTTCGCTGTAGAGTTTCCTCACTCGCCCAGTCTGACTGTCGCTTGTCGCTTCGCCGACCTGTTGTCGCCCGTCGCCTGGTAATCTCGTCTCTTGGTGATCCATTCGCCCAGCAAGCCTTCGCCTGATGTGTATTCGTGGTCACCTCCTTCATTCCTTGGGCCTATGTTCTGGACCGTCGATCCACAGATTGGGCTGAGATATGTGGCCCAGAATTTCTGTTGCTAAACACTTAGTAACCTATTAGTCACCGCATCTCTTTTGGCAACATTGGAAACTTGACTCACCAACTCGGCTCGGCGATCCTGTGTCTTTGTATTTAGTGTTTTAGATGGTGGGTTGATGGAGTTTGCATTGACATATCGAATCAAAAAGCCGACACCAGAATAAAGCGTGCTTGCGGCGGTCAGCAATCATAAGCGTCAACAAGTTTAAAGTCGGTAGCACAACCAAACAGTCGTCGTACAGAGTAGGCAAATAAACCTCGTAGTGATGCTCAGTTGATGACAGATTGTTGGCGATATAGGTCGAACGAATGGAGTCGTGTTGTGGAAGGATTTAGCGACCGGCCAATTGAATCTAGTCGTGATGTTGCCCTTCACTTTTTCTATCATTCAAAGGAGTTGAATGGGGGGTAGAGTTGTTGTATTCCTTTAATTTAATTGGGATGGTTCATTTTGAGTCAATAGAGCAATGGTGTATATAACACAAAAGTTAGACATTCTTTTTTGTTATTTGAAAAATGTTTCTAATAAAGGAGTTTTTCTTCGAGCTAGGACATACTCGAACGTCAATATTTATATTGTGACTGGTTTGGCCATGGTGTTGTTGTGGATCAAGATGAGGTTTATGAGGAGAGAGCTGCTAGAAGTCTGTTGTTTGATCTTTGTATAGTCACGTCGTGCATTGTTCCGAGGTACATTCACTTGGATGCAGAATTGCACATAAGACATAATATTACGATATAGAAGATTCTTTCTGTTTGTGGTTATCACAATGAGATTAGCAGGGATCAACTTAGAAAGTTGTATGACATCAGAAGAGGACTTGTTCACGCATCGGTGATAAGGTGCTTAGTTATATGTTAACGGCAAAGTATCATAGTAGGAACAACATTTTCGTATGACATGTTATTAACTCGTTTGTTCAATGATTTTGGCAACGAGCTAAGTAATTTAGGACCGACTCTACCAAGATATCCTAGAATGAATGCTTTTTCACTAAAAAGAATGGGCATAATAAGGGGTCGCAATGATTGTTAGAAGTATGAAGCGTCATGATGGGACAAAGATGGAGTGGAAGTACCTGCAATTGTAGTTTCTGACGGGGCTAATGCAGTTGAAGAAGAGGAAATAGATAAGATGTTTCGGAGGAACAAATTGGTTGATCAACTACGTAAAGATCGAGCATACCACCCCGATGTGGACTTACTTAGGTAGTCCGTGACGAACTCAAACAATATTCTTCAAAGCTTTCTCAAAGAGGTGAAGAAATCAAGCAAGAAGAAATCATGCAATTGGATGCGATTGTCGTTTATGCTTATCATTGAATTGTTTTGTTTAGTTGTACATTTCAAGTTTATTTTCATGGTTTTATGTGCAAATGCCTTAGTTTTCATCATGGTATTGTGAAACATTGTTTATCTTCATTGTCGTTTGAAATGAAACAAGAATGGGCTGTTCGAATTTAAAAAAATAGATAAAAGCGTGCATTACAAGTATCACATGAGTGAACTTAAGTAGATGCATTACAAAGTGATGGTAGCACATCTTATGCTACATCAAATATCTATCAATATATCTAGAGAATACTCAGTATTATGGGAACTTGAATATTAGATCCATGTAAGTACTTCGTTCTTTGTCCTCACTAAAGGAAATGTGTTTATGTACTTCTTAGGATAGTTCTATCATTTTTTTCCACCGAAGCGGACATCTTTTTAGCTATTTTCTTGATAACCACACATACCTCAATATCTTTAGTAACAAAGTTATCTAAATATGTATGTTTCACCATTCTTAGTAGTTATTCTCTCGAAAGCTCTAGTGGGTTATTATAGATTGGTAAGGTAACTTGTCCTTAGCTAATGATTCTTCCTATGTTGAGCGACAATATAGAATGAGCTCACCTTCGAGGCGCCTCTTCAATGGCTTGTGAAGTAGTTTCTAACACTGTTTGAGTAGAGACCTTGTCATCACGAGTATATACATCACAATCTCTTATGTGATATCAATGAACTTATATCCTTTGACGTTATTGGGTTTTCTTAATGCCGACGCTCTCATAGGCAATTGTCTATCAAGCCCAAGAACATTAGACGACGTTTCTCCTAAAATTGGGGTGATTTAATTACATTCTTTTTGGATGTTGGCCGCATTAATTGCCCTAGAACTAGGGGTGAGCATTCGGTGTTCCAAATCCGACCCAAACCAAATACCGAAATTTCAAATTTCAAACTTATAATTTTTTTGTCCTCTAAATACCTAACCGAATTCCAAAAATTCAAATACCAAAATACTGAAATTATTTCGGTATTTCGGTTCGGTATTTGGATCTTCTAAATTTTTAATTGGGCCGAATTATGAGCCCAAAGCCCAATAAAAAAAGTCCAAGCCAAGTTACAAAAAAGGTCAGTTGTGCACACATATTTTGCTCTTCAGCGCAGGGCTTGACATAACTCATTTTAAGCCAACTTCTTTTACTAATCCTCATCAGCGACGAAGCCGACAACCTCTTGTTGTCCATGCGAATACTCTGTATCTAAACATTGTTCAGATTCAAGTAGTACAGTATAGCATAGCCATAATCATCATCGTCAAGCTTACCCATCACAGCACCCATACCACCCAAACCAGCCCGAGCAATGGCTACGCTCCCGGTACCAGGAGGGTTCCCACAAAACATCCCTAATTCTGTCGAGAATTTCATAATCGAAGAGCCTACTGGCTGGCCTTCCTTCCTGATGGCAAAAACGCCTTGAGGTGTTTATCCCCGGTTACAGAAAATGGTCGTGCACAGAGAAAGAGAGCTCTGAATGCTCGCCCCCTACACCTCCCCCTCCTAGAAAATAGTAAAAAATGAAAATAGAACAAAACCCATGACCGTAGGAACACAGAATTAGCGCATACCATCGGAGGAGAAGCATCGAGCCGTCGGAGGAGATGGAGCACGGAGAGCCTTCGGAGAGAACGAGGAGAGGCAACCCTAGGACAACGTTTGATTTTTTTGTGTAGAAAAGATAGTAATGAGCTAAGAAAAAACTTAAAGCGTAATGAGCCAAAGCCCAAAATGGCACAAGCCCAATAATATTTCGGTTTGTTTGTAAAACCGTATTAATTTTTTTAAAATACCGAAACCGAACCGTAAATCGAAAGTTTTCGTAAACACCACAACGAACTAAAAATCAAATATTAAATACCGAATTCCAAATACCAAAATTCTAAAAATTCGGTTCGGTATTTGGAATTCTGAAATTGATGCTCAACCGTACCTAGAACTATCATAAGGTTCAATCGTAATCCAACTTTTAGGCCATGCTAATTCGAAAGGGTTTAGCTCCCTCATGAAATTATTTATAATTATTCCGATCTTCTTCGAAGAACTATGTGATTCATGAAATGTTCCCCACGCCAGAATGTATTTTCAAGGTTATAAATAATTTTAGCGTGAAACACTAAGAATTTGGCTGGGGGATTCATTCTTTCCATGTTTGATGATTTTATTCTTATCGTCAATGAACTCCCATTTCATATATCGCTCAAGCTATTATGCAATTCAGATGAAATTCAAACCATATATGACCACTTCCTCAAATGCTATGTATCCCCGATATCGATTGGTCTCTAAAAATTATCTCTTTCATTTATCTAATACGTCTGATTCCAAAGGATTATCTGCTAATAGATGGAAAAGTGGGACTAGTCGAACATTGATTAATCTAATGTCTATGTAATTGTACATACCTCTAGCACGTTACATCGTCTCTCCGATGAATTGTACATTGAGTAGAAAACATCCAAAGGCACAAGTTTCTAACTTGGGCCGTTGCGTCTATGTGAAATATATATTATTGATTTGAAGTTAATCCTCAAGTAAATCTTCACTCGAAGATTGTTCATAATGGATCCTCGTCTGGATTAACAACTGGAATTATGTTAATTTTCTCTTATTTTGGTTCAATTTATCTAAAAAAATGAGCGAACTCATTCTCTAAAATTTATAATTGTAACCATTAAGTTGTTTGCTTTTACAAAATGTGTTTTATTGAAAAGAAATGCATTTCTATTTAGAATAGTTGTACTAAATTAATAATAGAAGGATGGGAGTTTCTTCAGCCCCTATTTTAGTAACAGCTCAATTCTGCAGACAAAATAAGTCTCTAAAAGAGTTGTAGAAGATGTTCTATTGATTTTATTTCTTTGTAAATAAAAAGATTAAATCGAAAAAATTAGTATGAAATGACTATAAAAAAATTCTTAAAACAGTCAAACTCTCATCATACAATGCAGAGAACGGACGTACAGGAGGTAGCCGCAGGTAAAGAAAACCGAATTGTTATCCATCTCGATTCGTCGGACAAACCCTTTCGTCTCCAAGCAAAGAACAGAAAGCCGCAAACGTCACAATTCCTCTCACGCCTCTCACGTGACAACTGGCAGCGTCCTATCCTAAGCCACATTAAATTGAACTGGATAATAAGATATCCACCAATATTCTTTAACATTGAATAACAAGAACGAGCTCGCGTCACCTACCTCCAGGAACCTTTCCCGTCACCAGGAGGCAATCTGGAGCTGATGTCATATCCGGAAGCCCTTTACAGCTCAATTAGATAAAACCTTAGGCGGGGCAAAATGTTTAGAGATGAGTTTTCTATTCGAGAGGAAAAAGTACCTGGAAACAATGTTAGAATAATGAAATATTTACGTTTTTTTTCTCATAAGCCTTCCGCTTTCGCGGGTTCGACGTAGATCGCCCCGCATCAAAACTCGACACTAGTGCTACCGTAAAATGGAGAAAATTATTCCATTCATTGACAGCAGTTGAGAATGTAACAAGGATGATTGCAGATGAATCTCATACTCATCCAACTTGTCATTGTGAAGCTGTTCAAGAAGAAGGACATCATCCTGCCATCAAATCCGTCACCATCTCTCTCTATATATATATATCTCTGTACCGCTAGTATGGACATAGTAATTCATTTACGGGCCTCTGTGATATTTAATAGAAAAAATATTAATTAAAAAAATTTTGAATGAAAGATGTAATCGATATAAGTTACGTTTTCTCATAAGAGCTCGCTCATTCGGATGGACAATTAGATTTGATTTTTCTTTTTTCAACTTTATTTTATATGATCCGCTTGACATCCACCAAAACCAAAAGGGTTCCTGTAAATCTGAATGTCAATGTCTGCGTGGAACAATGTTGAGATGAAGTATCGTCAACCCGATAATGGATTGATACGAAGACCAACACAATCACTTTGGTTCGGGGATAACGCAGTTCTGCAGCACTTCCAAATCGTGTCCACGAAAACAATAATTAAAAAGAGTACTGAAGAAGAGGAAAAGACAAAATCGGATCGGGCAGAAGACTTCCCACATCGGCCCTGTAATTTGGTACATCATGACCAACACCATTTTACTTGGGGCTTATCAAATCAATCAATCAACTTTTATCTATCAATCAGCAGTGGGGGCTCCCCCCCCTGTAGGGCCCAGGGAGCGACGGGCACATAGATAGCCGTGGTCTGGTTCTGCTTTGCTCGTTTCATTTTATGAGCCAAAATTACTTATATGCTGTGAGATTAATGGATATTCAGTGTTTTTTGTGGAACACCCTGACTAAGACATGAAAATAAAAAAAGAGCAAACGGGAAGGCTAAAAGTTGAGATTAGACTATTCAAACTTACAGAGCACCTGCTCGACCGGCTAGCAGAAAGCAGTACCGAAGTTGGATGAGAATAACAGATGAATGGACATCAGCAGCTGGTGCAAATTCTCACCTTCCCCGGAGTGTTCGCTGCATCAACGCATCAAAAATGCCTCAGTTCATCTAGTATTGGAAGGAATCTTCTTTGATTCATTTGTTCTATGAGTGCCAAGAACAATGGATAAGAGCATACCCGTCCCTTGGCTGCTTTGTCGACTTCCAGTGGTCTGCTATCCGGTAAAGGATCTGATTCAGGAACCAGACCACCCAGCTTTTGAAATGCTTGCAGAGCTTTCACTACGAATGGCCGGACTATATTCACTTCCATTGCGGATAAAGACTTTATCTGCACATCCCATAACTCAAAAGTTAGGACTTCAGTAATCTCAGAATAAGGGAGTGCTCCAGATATGGAGAATTCAAAATATAGATTTACTCATATTTTCCTTGGAAGTAGGTGAATAAGTATGACGACAACTGGAAGAAGGAGTGGTTCGGGGCGGGGATTTCAGAACCTTTTTAAAGCAGGCAACATAATGCTCTTTCAATAATTACTTCAATTCTATATCGTTTCTCACAGTTAACCCCTCAGCTTAAGAATCAAAGATTAAGGATACAAACTTTTCTTTTCAACTCAGCAGTGTCTGATTGGGCAGTTTCAATTCGTTCAAAACAGATGCATATTCAACTAAAGCACGAAGTTAAGGGATGACTAACACTCTTAAATTAGTCCCCAAATAAGTCACGACAGATACTTTGGTTATGACAAGATAACCATGTTATATGAAGCGTTACTTTTACAAAACTTTCATCCCAGAACATCTTTTCATGTATGCTCCCAGAGATACAAATTTTTTAATTTATAAAACCTATTTTCTCAATTCGTTTCGCTTTATGAGAGATAAACAACATAGAGAAAAGAAAAAACTTAAAGGGAAATCCTAATATTCTGGGCTAGTTCTGAAACTTGAATAGCGGAACAAGACTAGTTATATAATGGATTAACCTGAATCCCCTGCAAGACAACGATGTAATCCCAACTGTTGAGAACAATGGTTAAATAAAATAGGCTTCATAAGCAGAAAAACAGACACCTGTACAGCCGAGGTGCGACCATCGAAAGTCTCTAAGCTAGTTTCTACTTTATGGAATCTCACGTCCCTAATATCTTCGATAAGAGACCTGACCTACAAGGCAGTAGGCACATCCAAAGCATTAAGCGCTACCAAAGAGCTACTCATAGAGAAATCAGCTCCGAGGTGTAAAATTTGAAACGCACCATATAAATATCAGGAATGTCATCACGTGCGCTGTTGACCAATTGCATGGTTTATCAGGAACAAGGGCAGCTTTCAGTAAACCATATTAATCTAACAATACAACGACACATTGCAGTGACAATCCATACATCTTTGGAATATATCAGGCGCTTACTGGTGAAAAAGAAGCCTTGAGATTTCAATGTAATGGAAAGGAAGTGACTGAAACTCCTTTTCAGAATCCCGTTCGGCTTCCAGAACCTGGGTCAATCTCTCTGAACAACCAACAAGAAACGATGACCAAGGGATACTTTTGCAGTGAGTCGTAACATTCCAAGGTTCCAGACCATAGAAAGCCATTCACAGATAATCTAACAATAGAATATTGCCATTGCAACACAAACAGACAAAGCGAGTAATCGGAAGACTATCACAATCCAGTAAGGCAGAAATTACATGTTCTGCAAACCATGTAAACACTCTGTCGTCCAGATCTATGCAGCGACAAAGGAAAGAAAACGTACCGACAGACATCCACTCAGGTGGCCTAATTGTGCACTTGCCTCTTTTCTTGAGCGCCACGGCGAGCCAGATCGGCACTCGAGCCGCTATTTGTGGAAGAAATGGACCGAAATCACCCTAAAACCACGCCCAGAATTCACACTTTCAGGCAACAAAATTGGCGACCATTAACCATCCAAACAGAAGCGCAAGAGAAAAACAACTACGAACACAGATCATGTTGAGGGGTTCCATCCGCATATTAGGCACGATATCGACCAGCTCGTCCTCCGCGACGAACTCCATCTGCGAAAGGAACCATTAGGATTCCCGACCAGTAACTGACAGACAAAAGGGATCAATCAAAACGGAGATCGGAGTGTAAGGAGACCTCTTCGGCGGAGAAGGCCGAGGACTGAGCCTCAGATTGGGTCGTCATCTTGGGTTCCGATCGCCAGTTGGCGGCGACGATAGTTCGGGAGGGGAAAGGGAAAAGAGAGAGGATTCGGAAGCGCGCGAGGATTTCCAAAATTTTGGCGGGAAAAGGGAATTTTCCTCCGATTTCTTTCCAGTTCTTTGGGCAGAGCTGTGAGGAAGGAGTTCTTTTAATCATCAATTTGGTCCTCGTGAGTGAGTGTTCGTAATCGGTCCACGGTCTTCATTGGAATACCGGGCCTGTTCCCGGCCCATTGAAATACGGCCCAATCCATTCGTCTGCAACTTGGTGCGGCATACCTGATCTGATGGTGCCTTCTTGGGACATCCAGGTTGGACAAAGGAAGGCAGACATAAAGAGCAGACCAAGAAACAGTTTGTCAATGCAGATCAATCAAACCATTGTAGACTCCCGCTCCGTTTTTTTTTTTTTTACAAAATAATGAAAAATATTTCAGTTTTAAAATTCGTTAAAATATAGTAATTAGTTTTAAAATTTGTTTGCCTAATTAACAAATTCGATTTCATTTTATAAGAAAGTTGAAGTTACTAAATTCGATTTCTGATTCCACTCATTGACTAAATCGAATATTAGAATTCCAATTTTTTACCTTTTCCTACGTGTTCTTGAAATTAAATTTGCTAATGAGACATTATTTGACGAATTTTAAAATTGACGAATTTTAAAAATCATGTGGAAAATTTTCGGACTAAACTTAAATTGGAACAAAACGTCCTTTAAACCCATCCGCACAACATAACCACGCAAATACCTGCACATAATCTCGAGACAACAGGAAACAAATTAAAACCATTTTTGCACTGAAAAAATTGAGTGAAAGGGAGAGCCTGAAAAAAATAAGTGAAATACGCGAGTGATGATTTTTACTTTTTTTTTTTATTTTATAATTTTAGGATAAATTATCTACTTAATTTTCGAGATAAAGTAGTTACTCCAGACGAAATTTCTAAACTTTTAGAAGAATTCGTGGCTTAAGAACGACTTTCTCACCCTAAAAAATCGAGCAAACCCGGTACAAATAAATAAAATCCCCATCAAGCTTTCTCTCCACCACCTTATCGTGAATCGAAACACCATTTTCCAAATCCTAAGGAGCCCGCGCAGGCCTTGAGGGCGAAGGTAAAAAGTGTACCTGTCGTACATAACCTGGTACATGCCCAGGGCACTGCATGGCATTTGGCTCCCCCTGATCATGGAATTGTACACCCGGGTCGCATCTTTGGAGTGATGTGTAGGAATTGAGGAGGTGGATGTTTAAGGTTGGGTGGTGTCCTAAGCCTGAGAGGAAGATTCGGGCGTGGGAGCTGCAAGATGGGCCTTACGGCTTTGCACGAAGACAGCAGTCTGAGGTAAATTGTTTCGTGCATATGAACTGGGGGATAGCAATTAGCAAGTGCATCAAAACGTGGAATGCTTTCTGTATAAATATATATTTTTTTAGCTCTTACACCTCCTCGGTCCAGCAGAGGTATTTCAGTTTCTGGGCAGGAAGCTCTGGGCACTTTTTCAGATCAATCGGTTGTTTCGTTCTCTCGACGGGTTGTGTTTGATGCTACGACCGAAGCAGAAGACAAATGAGGGAGTTCCCCATATGTTTGACGATATGCCCGTGAGAGTTCCTTTAGTATTATTTTTCATGTTATATTAGGTTTGGGAATGTTGTCCAGGCTTGGTCTCCGTCTCGCTGTTAAGTCCAACATGCAGTGGGCCAAGTTCATGACACAGGGAGTTCGCTCGAAGGCCCTGTCTCCCAGTGAGATCCCCCTGCAGACGACAGAGAAGGATGACTACTTTGCGGCCGTCCAGCACGTCTCCAACATAGTCCGCCACGACTTCTACATGGAGCGGACACTCAACAAGATGCGGCTTTCGTTGACTTCAGACCTTGTGTTCAGGGTCCTCCGTGCCTGTTCTCGTTGTGGCACGGAGTCCTTTCGCTTCTTCAACTGGGCGAGGGGGCACCAGCCTGCATCCTACACGCCTACATCCGTCGAATATGAGGAGATGGTGAAAATATTGGCTCGGTCAAAGAAGTACGAGTCAATGTGGAAGGTGATCCAGGAAATGACGAACCAGAACCTCGGTCTGTCTGCCGAGGCAGTTTGTGGAATAATAGAGGAGTTTGGTAGGCATGGTTTGACCGATCAAGCCGTGGAGGTGTTTAACAAGTGCAGGCACTTTGATTGCGCGCAAACCGTCGAAGTTTACAATTCTTTGCTGTTTGCACTGTGCGAGGTTAAGATGTTTCACGCTGCCTATGCTTTAATTGGGAGGATGATCAGGAAAAAGGTGGTTCCTGATAAAAGGACGTACTCGGTCCTCGTCAATGGGTGGTGCTCCTCAGGGAAAATGAGGGAGGCTCAGGAGTTTCTAGAGGACATGAGTAGGAAGGGATTTAATCCTCCAGTGCGGGGTCGTGATCTCTTGATCGAAGGTCTGTTGAATGCCGGTTACTTGGACTCTGCAAAGGAGATGGTGAGGAAGATGACAAAGGAAGGATTCATTCCTGACATCGGCACCTTCAATTCTTTGATGGAAGCTGTCTGCAAATCTGGGGAGGTTGATTTCTGCCTCGGCCTTCATTACAAAGTCTGCAAACTTGGACTCTGCCCCGACATCAACACTTACAAGCTCCTGATACCTCCTGTTTCCAAGGCGGGCTTGATCGACGAGGCTTTCAAGCTCTTGAACAACTCCATCGAGGTCGGACACAGGCCGTTTCCTAGCCTGTACGCGCCAATAATCAAAGGGATGTGCAGGAAGGGGCAATTCGATGATGCATTCAGCTTCTTCAGCGAGATGAAGACGAAAGGGCACCCCCCGAACAGGCCGGTCTACACAATGCTGATCACAATGTGTGGCCGCGGAGGCAGGTACATTGAAGCCGCGAATTACTTAATGGAGATGACCGAGTTCGGGTTCATCCCCATTTCACGGTGCTTCGACTTGGTTACTGACGGGCTAAAGAACATCGGGAGGCATGATTTGGCGAAAAGGATGGAGCAGCTGGAGGTATCCCTCCGTGGCGATTGATTTTCTTTTTCTATTTCAAACTAGAGGATGTAACGAGATATTGGATTATTTGAATTTGAAAAAATATGACACAATTTAAAAGGTAATTGTGATTAGTGACGCTTTAATCCCAGTTCAGATTTATATGATTAGAAGGAAATATCCTCTTCCCCTCCCCCACCAAAATAATAATAATAATAATAATAATAATAATAATAATTTGACAAGGACCCAATTATGTCAAATGTCGCGAGTTTTGTACGAAAATAAGGTTAGTTTAAAAAAAAATTTACGAAATACGATCCGAGTTTGAAAACCCGCCACTTGTGCATTTTTTCAAGGGGTGGGTTTTTGTGCAGATGCAAAAATTAGAGGGAGGGTTTGCCACCCCGGCGGACGTAAAAATTGGAGGGTGAGTTTAACCCGGCCCCCCAAGACGCGTTTTGAGAATCCCCTGCATGAAGGCAGGTTCTCAAAACGCGCCTTCATACGCATCATGGGATGTTGGATAGGAGTGGTTTTTTAAAACCCGCCCCCACCTATTTAACCCGCCCTCTTTGTATTTTGAGCAGCGCATTTTCAAAACGCGCCCCTTCGACGCTAAAATCATATTTTACGAAACTCGGACCGTATTTCACAAATTCTTTTTAAAACTAACCGTATTTCAACACAAAACTCCAAATGTCACAGTAGTTTGTTTTGTCTGTCGTCCGTCCTGACCATTTCCTCCGACCTCCTGCTAAGCTGCTGACGAGGATCAGTCTTGCTCTGTTGGTCTCTCCCTCTCACTTGGAACCCAAACCCCAGATTTCACTTTCTCAGGTGGGGGCGTAGAGTTTCTGGGTTGCGTAGTTGATGGCAGCTCCATCGGGTAAGGCTCGCGCTGACTACGACTACCTCATCAAGCTCATCCTGATCGGCGACAGAGGTTAGTAGGATTGCCTTTATCCGGTGGAGAAGCTTGCTGGGTTGGTCGTAAAATGTCATCTTTAGGTGGTTTGACTCGTGGGGTTTGAGGAGTGTGGGTTGATAACTCTATGAAAGTAGAGTTATTTAGGCGAATTTTATAAGTAGATTATGTTAAATTTGTGAAATATTGCGTTTATTGAATAATATTTCTTGTTATTTCACATTATTTCCGAGAAGTTTGAATACTGCCGAATTTTGATTTTTTAGATAAAAACGTAAACAAGAAGATTTTGGTATATCTACGAAGATTATGTGTAGCTGAAAAGAATTTTGGTGTCGCTGGATGACTTTCATGAAGGAGGACGATTGGGAAGAAAAATATTTTATTCCAGATTTATTAGATTCTCTAGGTTTTTATTTTTTTGGTTTTATAAAAGTTCTTTATTCCACTCTTTGCCAAAAGGGGAGGATGCTTAAAAGACAAGGAGTTAGACTATCGTTTTATGATGCTTTTCTTTGAATTGTGTTATGATGCTTGGCTAAGCTTTCTTTGCTAGGATTATGTTGAACCAAATTACGTAGTTGAATTTCCTGAACTCGTTTTAGAATAAATTCGTGCTTTGGATGTTTATTTATTTAGTTTGATCTTAACGCATTCGATTCGTCTGATCAACGAATTGTATTGATTTGTTATCCTAATTTAAACTCGAGAGATGAATTTTAGGAGAGAACAAGAACGAAATTGCCTTGGTTAATATCGCGGGAGCAAATTAGCTAGTAAGTAGTATCGGAAGATATACTTCTAGATAACCATTAAAGGATTGACTCTTAATGCGTTTTTTGTTTTCGTAATTCACTATAGGAATATAGTTTTTATGGTGGTTTGGAATAGTCCTTTGTAAACTCGGGAGATGTACTTAGGAACATGAGAATCCGATTAGTAAACAAAATTAGTATGAATTTGGGATAACTGAGTGAAGGGATTTAACGAAACAAGAAGGGGATACGTGATCCTAGGCTTTTCCGACTGATTGAATTTCGATTTCTTTGCTTTTGATTTTTACTTTTCATTTAGTTTTCAAAGTTTTAAACTTATTTTTTTTATTGGCTTGGCTATGTAAGGATTGTAATTGTGTATGTTAAAATATTTTGTCTGCTATGCTCGTGGAAACCGTAATTCTATTCATCTCTATATTATTACGATCCGTATAATAATATAGAGATGATCCGTGTACTTGCGGCGTGCGAATTCAGCGATCATGGGTGGAGAGGGTCGTCTTGGCGGTGGTGTCGGGGCTTTGCTTGAGTATTGTTTTTTTGCTTGTTTTGGGTACGCTTTGCCACAGACTGAGATTTTTCTGAGGAGGTAATTTGTCGGGATACAATATGAGATGGGATGATGCTGATTGAGTCGGGGCTGAAATCCCAACCAAGCAGTTGTCTCTGCGGGGATTCACGCTTGGAGACTTGGTGCCACTCAGAAATTGGGAACTTTTCCTTTTTTTTTCTATTAGTATTAGAATGATCTGCCAACCATCCGAGTCTCTGACTATGAAATATTCAGGCGTGGGAAAAAGTTGCCTCCTCCTTTGATTTTCCGATGGTTCATTTACGACAAGATCACCATAGGGCATGTATCATTTTACTTTTGCTGCTGAGGGTAGACTGATCGAATTGCTCTACTCCTTCTGATTTTGACTTCCACGAAGGTTCTTTAAAGCCCATGTCTTTTCTGCAAATTCACAGCTCTTGCCCGAAGATACAGTTATTAATTATGATGAAGCCACGTTATTGTGTCTGATGCTGTTCTCGCATCGCATTGTTCTATTTATGTTGCTGAATTCTGTTCGTCTTTGCTATGAGATTTGTAAATATATATATATTAGCTGGTGGTATCTGCAGTTTGTAAGGTTTGATGAAAATTATGAATCATGTCAGCTATTACCCATCACTTCTCATCACATTTGGCCATATCTATTTGTTTCGATAGGATTGACTTCAAGATAAGGACCGAGCTTGATGGAAAACGAATAAAGTTACAGACCTGGGATACGGCTGGCCAGGAGCGCTTTCGCACTATCACAACAGGTCTGTAGTTCTCGTGTGGAAGACTCTCTTTATCCCGATGCTTGTTTTCACTCCTTACTTTATTTGAAAACTTTTGTTTTAATTTTACTCACTTGCAGCTTATTATAGAGGAGCGACGGGCATTCTGCTAGTGTATGATGTCACCGATGAGTCATCTTTCAACAGTAATGCTTTTCTTCTCACCTGAACTGTTTTTGAGCTTCTTTCCATTAGTTATTCTGCTTTTGTCTGGACACTGCTTCACAAATATATGTATGGCGGCCTGCATCTGATTTTCATCTTGTTGTGTCAATGCTGTTGGGGCCACGACAAACAGGGTTGTGCTTCATAATGAATTCTCGTCATATGGAGCATGCCATTACTCGAGTGTAATCATCTGTTGTCAGATATCAGAAATTGGATCCGCAACATTGAACAGCATGCATCTGATAACGTGAACAACATTTTGGTAGGAAACAAATTTGACATGAATGAGAGCAAACGGGTAGTAACTCGTGCCCCTTTCTTCTTCAATAGCTTTCTAATCATTTCAGGAAATCCTTACCTTAATGATCACGTGATTCCATTTACATTCCCCAGGCTTACCTACATCCAGGGGCAAGGCTCTGGCAGATGAATATGGGATTCGGTTCTTTGAGATTGTCTGTGCTGTTCTTTTTCCTCTGTCCATTTGTGGGCACTGAGCTGCTGTATTCAAAAGTCATACTCATCAGTTCATATGTTATAGAGTGCAAAAACCAATCTAAACCAAGGACATCAAGCAAAGACTGGCTGAAAGTGATTCCAAGGCTGAGGTTTCCCCTACCGGAAGTTATTTAACTATTGACCAACTTGTGGTGTATCTGATCCCCGGACTAACACAACCTTTCCTGCGTTTCAGCCTCATACTATCAGGATAAACAAACCCGAACAGGCAGCTAATGCGAGCCAACCGGTACAGAGTTCTTCCCGCTGCGGTTAATGATGGAGAACATGGTACAACCCTGGCGAGCCGAGCAGACTTTAAGGCCCATGATCATGGAACGACGGCAGAGTGATCGGCAATTGTCTTCTACCGCCCCTCAAAGTCGCTACGCGTTAAGGATGTGTTCCTACTCTTGTAAAAATGGAGCTGATCACTGCAAGGAAAATTTGTCTTCTATTCCATCTTCCTTTAAAACTAGATTGGTATCAGTGATATGTAATTAATTCAATTTACTCTTTTAATAATTTCGTGGGGTTATTAAAGTAATTTGCACTCTTGGCAATAAGGTCATTACCAGTCCGGCCTGGTTCGGTCCTATCGGGCCGCGCTTATCTGTCAATTCCCGGGTCGTGGCGGGTGGGGAGAAATTTCAAGAAAGGAACGAAGGAAGAAGGAAGAACCTTCTTTGCCTCCCCCTCTTTCCCCATTTGTTATTTTCCAGCTGATCGTCACAAATGGCGCGGCATTAGGGTTTTGTAGGATTTTGGGTTTGCCTTCAAAAAACGAGCTTCTTGTCGGCGTTGACGGAGTTCCTTCCGGTAAGTACAGCTTCTCGACGGCCATAAGGATCTTTCTGTCGCTCGCCGGCAATCTGCCCCGTGCAGTCTTGACTGGCTTTTGGATTTTCTTGGCGATATATTTTTCGAATTCTTCGGCGATGGAAGCGTTTTTCGTCCGGATTATTGACAAATGTTTGCGAGACTGCAATCTTGCGGATGCGTAAACCCATGGTTTAGTCGGAAAAAGGAATTTACTTAATAGTAAAAAATATTTTTAAAATATTTATAAAAAATTTGAACTTTATTTTATTGTTTTTAGATATTAAACTCGATTTTTTTAAGAGGGTTTTTAGAAGTCGTCGATATTTTAATATTTTATAAATTTTTACTCTATTTTTTTTTTTCTTAATAAGTCTGTCCGTTTATATATCTCCCCATTACTCCCCTACTTGCGTGCATTAGCCGGAAATCGGGATGACTGTCGTGACGTGTGACACCGTTTGTATGGTCTGGATGTTTTTCTTTGTGTGTGTCGAGAGAAAAAGCCTGGTCATTCGGATTTACCATTTGTGCTATTTGTCAAAGGTTTGGCATTGATTTTAGGAACCATTTTTACAAGGCTGAGGTGTCAGAGTTTTAAACTGTATTAGACTTGATTGATTCTTGTTTGTGACAGGGAAAAGATGACGTGGTTTATGGCAAGTTCTAGTGTTGTGAAGCATTCCATCAGGAGAGCACTTGCTCAGTCAGGGCGGAACTTATGTGACAAGGACTTATGCGACAAGGACCCACGTTGCTCCCTCACAAAACCGTTTTTTCCATACAACGGTCTTTAAGTCGAAAGCAGAAGCAGCCAGGTCCCTCGTCCGGTCACCCTCTCAAGGCTTACCGATAGCTTTCTGGATGGGACGAATAGTGTGTATCTTGAAGAGCTCCAGAGGGCCTGGCGGGCTGATCCGGAGACTGTGGATGAGTCGTGGGACAATTCTTTCAGGAATTTTGTGGGCCAGGCTGCGACTTCCCTGGAAATTTGAGTGCTGACAATTCAGTAGAGCATGAAGCTGTTGTTGCTGGTGAGGGCTTACCAAGTTAATGGCCATATGAAGGCGACATTGGATCCCTTGGGTGTGGAGGAACGTGAAGTTCCTGATGATATATACCCTGCTCTCTACGGGTTCTTTGAGGCTGATCTAGACCGAGAGTTTTTCATTAGGGTATGGAGGATGTCAGGCTTCTTATTGGACAACCACCACCCGGTTCAGACATTGAGATCTAGCTTGACTACTAGGCTTGAGCAAGCTTACTGTGGGAACGTGGGTTATCCATATCGGTGACCCTGAGAAATGCAATTGGTTGAGAGATAAAATTGAGACCACTACTCCGCTGCGGTAAAATTGTCAGCCCAATTTTAGAACTTCTTAGCCACCAAGTGGACTACTGCCAAGAGATTTGGCCGTGAAGGTGGGGAAACCTTGATACCAGGCATGAAGAGATTTCATCTCACAGATCTGGGTTTAAATCCCCTGAGCAGCTTTCACGCATTAGGAATTCTGGGTATCTCTATCTAAGTCATCTTCTCCTATATGGTTCCATTCATTTAAGCGTTATATTCTGAACTGTTTTCTATTGTTTTGCAGCGTAAAGCCAGACATTCTGACAAATGTAGGCAAATTGGTTATAACTCTTCCTGAAGATTTCACCGCCACCGAGCACGAGAAGTGAAGAGGCGTATGAACAGTGTGCCCAGAGGATTGAAACCGGTGAGGGCATCGACTGGGCACTTGCAGAGGCACTTGCTTTTGCTACCTTGCTTGTGGAAAGCTAATCATGTAAGATTAAGCAGCCAAGATGTCGAAAGAGGCACATTTAGTCATCGGCGTTCAGTACTTCACAATCAGAAGACAGGAAAAGCAGTACTGCCTTTTAGATCACAAGCAGATTTTTATAGTCAGCAACAGGTATTGATGATTATAGTTCTATTTCGCCCGTATTCATCGTAGTTGAGTTTTATGCTCTGTTGTGGCCTCCATTGATTGCTAGTTTTGTACTACGACTGACACCTTGATTGTTTTCTGGTTTGCAGCTCTCTGTCAGAATTTGCTGTTGGCTACAATGGCCAGGGTCCTGAACACTCGAGTGCATGATTTGAGCAGTTCCTTCAGGTGACATGTGAGTTGAGCATTGTCTCCACATGTTCACTCTCTCAGTGAATTTTATCTCTCTTCTGATTCGATAGTGTTTTATGTCATACTTATTGGGGCATGTTTTGCAGATGAGTGATGATAATCCTTATGTAATCTCTGAAATGGAGCCGACTCTTCGCAAACAGATTCAAGAATGCAATTGGCAGGTCAATAAAGTCACCACTCCCACCAATTACTTCAATGTTCTTTGCAGACAGGCACGTGCTGCAATTCTGCTTTCACCGCTGAATCCTTGCTGCTGGTATTTTTGCGAGCATGCTTCTCATACTTTCCCCCATTTTTGACACTTTCAGATTCATAGACAATTCCGGAAACCGCTCATTGTGATGGCTGCCTAAAATTTGCTTCACCACAAGGACTGTAAATCGGGGCTTTTTACCATTTTAACGTAATGTGCGAAAATTTTTTACGAAATATGGTAGATAGTTTCGAAATTTCAGAAATAATATCCGAAATCGAATTTCATAAGTCCGACTTCCAAAAAAATATCCTTAAATAAGTCAGACTTTATAAGACTTCACTTTTCTTTTTCTTTTTTTTAAATTGGACTTATGAAATCCGACTTCGGGGTTTTCTTGAAAGTCAATTTTATAAGTCCGACTTCCTTCGTTGGTGAAGGTTGACTAAGTCTAATTTCTGGGCATTATATCCGAAATTTCGAAATTGTCTATCCTGTTTCGCAATTTTTTGTCCGCCTAATACTATTTCGGTACATATCTCCAGCAAATCGAGCCTTTCTGAGCTTGATGATGTCCAAGGACACCCTGGCTCTGATAAGCAGGATACTCTGTTTAAGCGGCTAATCAAGAACCAGAATGACCCCTCTGATCTGGAGGGAATTAGGCGGCTGGTGCTTTGCTCTGGGAAGGTTGGAAGTCTTCCAAGTCACTGCTCTCTCTCCCATCCGAATGCTGTTCCATTCTGTGCTCCTGTTTGTTTCTTATGTCAACTGACTTTTGCAGGTTTATTACGAGCTTGACGAGGAGTGAAAGAAAGCAGAGGCAAAGTATGTTGCCATATGTTGGGTGGAGTAGCTGTGCCCCTTCCCTTATGATCTTATCCAACGAGAACTAAAACGTTATCCGTGCATGTCATTTTGACACCTTAGCCCAATCAGAATGAAGCGAGCTTCCCCTTTCCCCGGCCACGTCCTAACTGTGTTTGTCCAATTTTCTTTAAATCATTTCAGATGCAGAGATCGTTTGGTGCCAGGAAGAACCAATGAACATGGGCGCCTATAACTACATACTCTGCCGTGTCTGGCCAGCATCATGAAGGTGCTTAGCAGAGGATCCTTCGAGGACATAAAATGCGTTGGTAGGGCCCGATCTGCTGCCACAGCAACGGGATTCTATCAGGTCCACTTAAAGGAACAGACAGAGATAGTCCAGAAGGCACTGCAATAGGAGCCGATATACTATCCATTCTAAATGCTCAATACTCCCCAAAGGTGTGCAAATAATTGACAGCCATAAACCTCTGTGCCATACTGATGGCTTTATATTCTTACCACCTCCATGGATGGCATGAGAACATCCAATGCACAGCAAAACAGATGGTTCAAGATTATTCTTTAGTCAACCACATGATCCAGAGAACTAATCTGATAATGAGTTCCAAAGTTTTGAAATGGTTCGGTGTCAAAGATGATTTGACAGAAAAGCACAGTTTTATTCCATTGAGTCTCTGTGCATTTAGATTAGGTTGTATTACTTCATCTGGAGGATTGCATTAGTTCAATGTCCAGTTTGCAGTCTTCATGGGTGGGAAACTTGTGCATCCGAGGGCCCTGCTCCTATCACCACACGGGCTTCGATCCCCGAAGCTTGGTACAGTGCTGCAAGAGAAGCGGAAATACATTAAGTTTTGACAGTGTTCGCAGGAGTAGTTTCTTTGGTCTTAAGTAATAAAAATGAGATGATGTCTCACCTTTCCATTCTTTGAACTTCTCCTGGTTAAGTGCGTGACCAGCCATAGTCTCCATTGCTTGGAAGAGATTCTCAGTCTGAACCTTCTGAAGCCCCTGAACTATCTCATAGATAGTCTTGCCATTAGGGAAGTGGATGTGATTGTTTGGGTGCTTGGTGTTGCCACCAGCATGGCGCTCGAAGTCGAGTGGATTGATGGGCTGCAGTATTCATTCAGGTAATCTGGTTTCTTAAGTTCTGTTGAAACGGACTTTGGTCACACAATAAACAGAAAACTGCAGTGCTGAATCACTGACCGTGGTGTAGTTGCAATCCTGACAGCCACAAAGGATCTTGTTCAGAGCAATGATTCCACGCAGAACTTTCTGTAAAAAATGGTTAATTCCATGTTCTGAGTCAGGACTAGATACTTTCTCTTCCTTAGGAATTATCAGAAAGATTGTAAACTTACGTCGCGTGTCCAGGTAGCGTACTTCACCGGAATCCCATCCAGTACTCCGGTCGACAACAGACTCCTAACATCCTTGGGAAAGGCTGTAGCCTGAGCTCTACCGTTGGATCTTCTCGCTCCTGCTCCCTCGTGTTTCCTTTTACGCAACGTTCCTGCGGTGTCCAAATCTTCTTCAGGTATTTCACTGTCAGTGGATTCGGACGGCAGCCGTTCCTCAATTCCTCCTGCTAATGGGAAAAGAAAACCAATTCTTTCCTTAAAAAGTTTTCACGGAGAAGCATAAGCTGTTGTGTTGATCATATCCTCTTACTTTTACCTTTCGGGATCGCTTCTGTCTGGCTGGTTTGAAGAGCATTCCTCCGAATCAAGAGTCCCTTTCCTTTGTTAATTGGCTTCGTTGAGGCTGGATTAACCTGCTCTTGATTACCTGTAGAATGAAATCAAACTTTCCTCTGATTGTTCGTGCGTAGAAAACACAAAAGAGTGAGACTCGTCGAGATCTTCTTTCTTACCTGTCCCAGTGACAGGAACCACGTCTGTCTCGTCACAGAATTCAGTAGGATCATCTGGGATCATCACGACTTTGTTCCCACTGATATGATCCTTCTTACCCGTAGAGCTACTCGCGGCTGCGTTGTCCTCCACTATCTTGTAGGTTATATGGGCTTTGGCCGATGCCGTGACCACTTTTCCCTTGTCGTAAACTGGAGCAGGCAGGGGTGGGATATATTGCCCGGTACCGACGGGGGCTGGCATGGATCTTAAACCATGTCCCTGGATCGTTATTGGGTAAGTGGCCAGAAATATTCCGTTGATTCCCCTGCCATAAGCCTGACCGATGGGCTGGTTCGTGAAACCCCGAGGGACCTGAGTTCCGAGTTCGTGGTTGGTTGAGGATCCGAGTGACTTGAGAGCTTGCCCCTGGTTTGGAAATGGGTAACCGACATGAACAACGTTATCCGCCCCTTTCCAATAAATCTGATTAAAGGACTGGTTGGATGGAGCTGCTGGGACCAGGTGACCATGCTCATTGTAGTTAAACCAGAACGGCATGCACTTGAACGCATCATTCGGGTCTACCGCCGCGAAATCAGTTAGAATTTCAGTGCCACCATTGTGATAAATATGACCAGTCCAGCCGACTTTGGGGAAACTTGCTTTGTGCCCCGGGTGCCTATATGCCTGCCTCCTGCTTCTCTCTTTGGTCCCAGGAGGCCTCAGCGATAAGCACTTGCCGTATTCTCTCAACTTCATTCTTGAGTTCATCATCGAAGAAGTTGGGCCATTTACACTTAGATCAATTTCCACGGGTTGCTTGCCTTTTCTGGAGTTGTCCCTTCCGAGCTTCAGTGTCAATGAGGGCTCCTGCAAGGCGTTTGGCGGAGCCAAGCATAGGGTCAGGTCCTTTTCTTCATCCGCCATCACCTCCATGTACCTCATTCCCATTCTCTGGGCAGGGGGAGCCCATGAAGGATTTCTAGTGGCTGGTTCTCGAGGCCATATTGGCTGGGGCCTTGGTACATACTCGGAAATAATTCGTCGAGGGTCCTGATAAACATGACTGCCGTTTGATGCCGAAGAACCATTGTCCGGTAGTATCATACCTGGACCATGCAAGTTGTTGATTCTGGCTGGTTGGATGAATGATTCTCCATATCCGGAGGGTTGACTAACCCGTCCGGCATTGTTCCCGGGAGTCCTATCGTTGATTCCTCTGCTTGTTTCAGTCCCTCCCTCCTTCGGAATAAAAGCCTGCTTGTCCTGGGGGAAAAAAGAAATCCAGAAAAGGGATCACCATTCATATTATCCACAATCCTGCGAATATCAAGATTATTGCTAGATTATCGTTTGAAGGGCTTGATATCTTCAGTTACGAATCCAGACTCAGCTGAATCCCTAAACTCTAGTATAACGCCTAGTTTGGCTAATCAACGTAAAGAAAATCATCGACGAAATGAAACGATTCGATTATACAAGACCTTTGAACTAATGGTTTAGCACGGCAAGAGTGATCCTGTAACCACATGAGTAGTTTCTGTCATCTTTCCAAAAAGTTAATACTACAAACCCTAGAAGGCATCAGCTGTTCATTGGAGCTAAGGTGATCATCGGTTCTCACAAGATTATCGAATTACCAACTCCATTGGCTTTGCTAAAGTGTCTTCCATCGCTGACTATGTCCAACATGGTTAAGTGGCTTCGATACCCTATGTCATCCCGGTTACTAGCTGCAGCTTCATCATCCACCGGGTTGAGGTGACAATGAGATCGATTTCGGTGAGCCATGTATGAATGCGGTCTTTAGTCGAATTAATGGATAGGTGACTGCCTTCTGGAAGTCACAGTTGTGGTTTTCCTTAGCATCAACTCGATATACAAACGTACTAGAATCCGGTTACGAGTACCTGACTTTCACGGCTACCATTATGCAAATCATAGTGTGAGCTCGTTCGATAACTGGAAATTAACCCTGGGCGCCGTCAATCGTCGTGTGTTCCTTATCCCAAATCACATTTTCATCCTACGTCCTACTTTTATTTTATTTTTTCCATTTTCGCGGAGGCCTTGTTAAGACGACTTCCTACATCTCAAATATATTATCAAACCAATAACGAAAGTATAAGGCAAGGCAACAACGCTCAATGACCAAACCATCAAGCATCGAAAGTAGAGATTCTTAAAAATGGATCTGGGGGTGGAAAATGAGCTTTTTTCCTTAATTAAGACAGCCAGATATGTCAATCGTGGTTTAATGGATCACATACCATTTTTTTCCCTCGAGTCTCTTATTATCACTCCAACGCCTCTATCCTCAAGACCTGTCGAAACAACAAATCACAAGTAGTCTCGATTAACACGTTGTAGAGTAGGAACAAAAGGGATTCGTCACGCTTGTCGACGCGAAAGAATAAATGTGCAGAAGGTTCAACGTAAAACGGTGCTAGCTCGTGCTGGGGGAGGTATTGGCTAGAATGGAGTTGATCTATGCAACTGCCGATCAGTCGATATTCACTCCACTTCGAACAAAATAAAGCGTAAAGAATGATCTACCACAAAACACTATGACGTTACAGACGTAAATCATCCCCGGAAGGTAAGAAAAGGGAGTCCTCATGAAACGTTCGTGGGATCTCCATGAACATGGTCGCGAATCTAACAGCTCGTTTTGTCGCATCCGGCGGAACATGACAAGCGAAGGAAAACCGGCAATGAAAATTAAAACAAGGGCGAGAAACGCGGGGAAAGCAGCAAGGAAAGAGCTCGTCGTCAAGGCGGCAAACACGAGACCTTTTCCGATCCGAGAGAGGGAGACAGAGACGGAGGAGGGAGTTGGGGGGATGGAAATGGGGGTGGGATAGACAGACCTCAGACCTCTCGGCCCCTACTTTCACCTGAACTCTGAACTGCTGCTATGCATTAGGATTACGGTAAAGGATGGGAAATAAAAAGAAAAGAAAAAAAAAAGGGGGGGGGGGGGTTTAACCCGTGTAATCAAAGCACTCCTACCTTCTTCACGATTTTTCCTTTAAACCCGTTTCTTGATGGGATTACAAGGGAGTGTGAAACCAAAAGGGATGCCAGGATTTTGCATGAGATTATTTTCTCTTTTTGATTCATGGGGTGGGGGTGGAGCAATTAATTGTCTCTCTGTTAGCCCGAGGATTCCATTGGCAAAGCCTCCACCCGAATCACTTTTTTTTTCTTTTGGTTTCATTACATAAATCTAAATCTAAGCAAAAACCAAAATTTCCCTTGTAACTTATTTGCCATATTTTTCTCTTTTGCACTTTTTGCTTCGGTCTTCCTAAGGAAAATTAAAAAAAAAAAAAGTTTTCAAAAAAGCTATGCAGAGTATTTCTTGGTATTGTTGTCATTAGGTAGAGGAAGACTCTCTCTCTCTCTCTCTCTCTCGTTTGAATAAAAGAAACAAGAACGAGAAAAAGAAGAGGAGGAGGAAATTAATTTCGGCCAAGAATGGGAAGAAGTAATTAAACACGATTTGATTTCCTTTTCTCTCTTAGTTGCAATTTGTGAATGTAATTTCCACGAGCGGTTATGCCATGAAAATCATGCACGACGCGACCAAGGAATTAATTCAATCCAAATCGCGAAAGGAAAAAAAGATAATAATAAAGTGAAGCCATTGGTGTTAATTGCGCGGGCAGGAAGGGGATGGCCATCCGTCAAGGCCTTCCTGTCGGCGGCGCGGCATCCGGCAGCTCCTTGACCTGTGGGTGGCACTCCATACAACAAAGGGAATGTTTACTTAACGTAATCTGATAGTTTTAATGATTCGAAAAGGTAATAGACAACACTGAGAAAGCAAGAGAAAAAACGCAGACCTCACTTGCCCTCACAGTAGCCCACCACCGAATGACCTCCTCCTCAACACGGCGGATGCTGTGCTCCCGAAGAAAATCGAAGCATGAAATCAACCGCAAGGGCTTCACCGTCGGATTGTCCTTCATCATGGAAGTCGAAAAAGTTGTTCTAACTTTTCTCAAACATTTTTGTTATCTTAGAGATAAATACTCCCCAACTCTCGATGAATATAATTCCTACTACTTTCCTGAACTTATTTCATTGTTCAAATAATGCCTCGTTTCGTCCAAGAATGCAATGTACTGAATCAATATATATTTATATATGTGTTGAATGTGCAATATTCTCTCCGATTACGCATACTTTATTGACGACTGATGACGACATGATGCAACTACACCGTTCTATCTAGTCATATGGTAGATCATTTGGCCTTGCGGCGCTGAATTAGCGGTGCAGCCTACACCAACCTCTTATTACAAATAAATCAAACGAATTCTACTAAGTCCTTTGTTCCTTCATGAAATATGGCATAAAATCCAAGTTCACAGTCTAAGCTTTCATCGACCACTGCACGGGAGTGCGTCAATCATCTACAAAACCCTGTCGACGCCCCTATCAACCCACAAGAGCCCAACCCCATCACCATCACTGGTGGCCGTCGAGTTCTGGCAACAAAACCAGTGGAGGAACCCTCCTTTCATCCCTCTCAAGATAATCCACATGATTTCTGATAACAGATATTGCAGCAAATACCACTTATGATAACTGATATTGCAGCAAAAATGTCCTTTCGAGGACACCCAAGCGACGTAAGGCGGGTGCCAGAGTGTTTGAAATCTTGTCATAATCCCTTATTCAAGCCCCACCATGAATACTCTGATACGATAAATAAAAGAACTAAATCTGAGACAACTTCAACACTCTTCCTTGGATCAGATACAATTTTAGATGACGCTCTTCCTTGAATCAGAAACGCCAATCTTCTCTTCCAGAAGCTCAAATCTTTTAATCGGGAATGATTTTGTGAAGATATCCGTTAACTGATATTTGAATCTGCAATACACCAATTTCACTCATCCATTTGAATTTCGCTTCTCGGAGATTGGTTCTTCCATGAAATACTTTTATTTTGAGAAATAGCTTGATTGTCAACATGCACCTCAATCCCTTCTTCTAAACTTAAATCCAAATTCTTCAATAATTTTCTTGGTCACAAAGGTAGTTCGTTCTCTTAACGAAAGGTAGCACCGGGAGGTTCGTTGTATTCAGTAAAGTTTACGCCGGCAGGATTCGTATCAACGGAATTTCAGTAACGATTACGAATTTTCCTGTAATGATTATAAGATTCGTTGTGTAATGGCAGGGTCTCTATTCACGCATTGGGGACGGTAATCGGGTCTCTTCAGCATTTGGCAACTAAAGGGATGAACTACTCCACTGATCTCAAATATCGCAAGGAATTCCGCGGGCTCTTCCCCTTCTTCTTCAACAATCTGTACATCAAATAAAGTCATTAGGGGACCGGTCGTTATCCGGGCAAATCAAAGATTTGCGTTACTGAAGGAACAGATAATCCAAGGCACCCAAACCTTAACGCAAGTATCTTTAGGAAGACCCAATAGGTGAGGCAAATGGAAACCATCTTCATCCCTCTTCTTCTCTCGAACGTCTACCCTGGTGCTGTCACCACCAGCAGATTTATTTTCCCGACTACCAAGGTTCCTAACCACAAGTACAAAAGCCTAAGCTTTTCCTGGCCTCCAGTCGGTGTGAAAATAAATGCAGTGTCAGAGTGAAAATCTGTTTTCCAGAATTCGACAACTTCCTCTAGGCTAGGCAGGCCATCAACGTACACCATATTCTACTTGGTTTGACTTTGAGCATTCTGAAGCAGATTCAACTGTCCGTGATGAGACTGGTGATGAGACTGTCGGTGCAACTACGACACAATCCTCTGGATCCACCAAACCTCTCCGAAGTTCTAAACAAGCGGCAAAGCGGGTGGACAAACCTGGGTCCAACACACAAGATGCTTCTACAACAGGTTCTCTAGTTGGACTAGCAGTAGCATTTTTAAAGAAGCCATCCTCTTCCGTGCCACTTTCTGGGGTCCATCACTCATTACTTGCAACTTTAAGGCCCCGGATGAGCCGCCCCGTCGCTCTGCGAGGGACGGCGAAAGTTTCTTGGAAGGTGAGATAATTGACTTGGGGTGTTGGCGAGAGGGGAAGTTGATGTCAATATAATTCTCGCTCTTTGAGAAATGTTGAGGAAGTGAGTTTGGTTGTGGGAGAGACAAGTTCGACAATCCAAGTGAGCTTGAAGAAGACGGAGAAGAATCAGAAGTTGTAGAGGGAGAATCCTGAGATGACTCTGAGAAGGACTTTGAACTCATGCTCGAATCAGAAGAGATGGAATCGGGAGAAAGATAAGCTGGAGTACACAAGGACGATGTGGATGAAGTAGCTGATACCGGGGAATGGCTGGCAGGAGAATGTACCACCATCATGGACTCCAAATGAACCCTGGAAAATATCAATTTAGGTGTCGAGACAAAATCCTTACGGTTACCGGGTGCAAATCTCTGCCTCAACACACTCCAGCTGCTTTCTTTTGCCGGCAGACACATCTCGTTCTCATTTTCCAGCACAGAAAAAGGAAGCAACACTCCCCCCTTGACAGCCCTCTTGAATATTTCAAAGTCCATGTCATAGTAATCCACCTTTCTTTGCCCCGAACATGTCTTCTGGCCTCTAAGCTCCCTAATTTCCATCTCGTCTCCGGGTTTATTATCCCTCATCAAAGGCAAATAGTTCTTGAACGCATCCCAAAAGTATGATCCCTCTGCTCCCTCCTTGATCATCACGACTGATCCTTGAACCCTCTCATACCGAACAATCTGGCCGACAGCACCCCTGGCATCTCTCTCCATAACAGGTTCACAATCCACTCCTACCCAGACATACAAACAGGAAGGCACCTGGACAATAAACGCTCCTCTGGAATCTAAAGCAGCTGGCGAAGGATCTGTCAGCATTTTCAGAACCAAATGTAAAGGGTCATACGGTGAATGAGGAGTGATTCTGTACATCCTCAGTAATGAGCTTGGATTCAAAGGAAAAGTATGAACCCTCTTCTGGCACTGTAACAACTGGCAAGCAAAACCCATGTTCGGATCGGCAATCCATCTCGCAGCTTTGACGAATTGAAAGGCACCGTCGAAACTCTGACCCTCTCTCCACATAAGGTATGCAATTACCAGAGATGTCGATCTAGAAACACCTGACAACAATGCACGAACACCCTCCCCCTCTGCTCCCTCACATCCTCGAAATAATCAAAAACATCATATAGGATACTAGTTATATCTTCAGATGGATTATCCTGCAACCACAAGGTCTGGTAGGAAAAATCGCCTTTGAAATATTCCGGGCATGCAAACCCCACACAGTTTAATACATGAGTGATACCATTATGCTTCAGAATATCCTTGTCTCGAGCGACCGCATCACCGCCCAAATAAATATGCTCAACAACCTTAGAACACTCCTTATCAAAGAAGGCAATCTTTTCTCTCTTCACCAAGCCAGTCACACCATTCCGACTCTTGTTTCTCTGGATGGCCGTCATATCAAGCTTCAACCTTTCTCCGCAGTATCCAACACGATTACCGCTAGGAGTGGGTGGCTGCGAATGATGTGGCCACTCCCCAACATCGTCAGACCCAGCTTTCGGCCACTCATCCAAGCTCCTCCTAGATATAGAAAGTGGCTGCAAAGGCAGCAAGCACAAACGGGCTTTGAGGTTCTGCTGTGACCGCGGAGTCAGGGGAGAGGGAAAGGGCGCAGGGAACTTCCCATTACCCACTGGATTCCCTCCGTTCAACCCCAAATAACCATTTCCACACTCCCCGTCACCGTCACTACACTGACCACCATTTCCAACCTCACCGTTACACCCCAGCGTCACGGCAGCAGTCCTGGAGGAAGACCAGGAGGCGGACCGCCAGTAGTTCTTCCGGGCAGACACTGGGGGAAGAGGGTTGGCCGAAGATTCCCCCTTTCCCACCATATCCCAAGAAAACTCCTACACCCCACCCTCTGCCCCACAATCGATCCCCGCCACTAATCTACAAACAGAACAAAGGAAAACCCTAACTCCTCCGTTCCCGCTTTGGGCCAACACCTCCAAAGGTTAGCACAGTTCCATGTCCCCCAATCCATTTCCCCACGAAACAAGATTGAACCTTTCGCAACAAAAACGCTTCAAAACCCCAGCTTTCTCACAGAAGGTAACACCCACTAACCGGGAATTCAGAGGGGGAGGGGGGCGAAGAACATCGCCAAGAACACCAAGGGGGCATCAGCATGTGTGGGGCGTGGGGTCGGTAAGAAGGCTGAGAATTGGGAAAGAGTCAGGGAAAGTTGGGGTGATTGGATCGAGAAGATAGAGATCTGAGAGGGACGGGTTGAGAAGAAGGACGGGGGAAGACGAAGCAGAGCAACGAACTGACAACTCGCCTTCTTTCTACCTCGTTCAATCATTTTTATTTTTTTGTTTTTATTTTACTTGGTTCAATGGTTTTGCTTCACTTGGCAAAAGAGTAGATAAAGGTTTTATTTTTTTTATACCCTCTAAAAGCACAATATTCTTGAAGAGATTATTTTTGTTAATTTAACGGGAAGAAATTAGCTGAATTAATTTTTGAAAAGATCACATAAGCGAGTGTGTAATGGCTTGAAGAGAGGGATGCAACTGTATGTCATAAAAGGAACAGATATGTTTCTCCGCCTTCCCGAAAAATGATGCCCTTCGAAGAAGAGGAAAGGGTCGCAATCATCCTCCGTTCGGCCATGTCTCCGCTCCTTCCATGCGACTCGCGTTCGATATCGCTTCCGAAAGCTGATGGCGCCACATGCGGACTCTCAAGGCATGCTACAAGAATGAGATAGCAAATTTTGACGATTTCTGGCCTGGAAAAACGCATAAATAACGCATAAAAGTTGGCCACTCTTCCGATGTCCTACTTGTTGATGCCAAGGCGGAAAGCATGGCAGTGCCTAGAGGTTTTTCCGTGACGCTAGAGTCGAGGGAGATCTAAGGAAAGTCAAGCAGATGATCCGATAGATAAGAGGATATATAGGCGGCGGATTGTGTTGGTAAAGAAGGCGGACGGACAACCTCGAACGAAGATGGGCGACATGCAGGAGGCTTTATGGCAAGTCATCTTCTTCTTCCTTTTTGTTGGGAAAATTCTGTTACCGATCGCATCCGGAGATTTCCGTTATCAATAGATCTAGTCCACCGAAAGTTCCTCCAGAGATTTCATAATATAACCAAGGTTAGAGGTGTGCTGCTCATCCGTACAGGATACAATATCATGTTCAAAATTGTTGCACATGTTATTTCATCGAGAAAACAAATCAATTGTTCCCCATGATACAGAGCTTTGCCTCCAATTGAATCGACATCCTGCTTTTCTCTTAAATTGTACACACACCCAACAACTTTGGAAATGGAGCCTATTTCCCAAAAGTTTCTAGTTATAACACCATTAAAAAAATCATTTAAAAATATGCCAACATCACGTTTTTCTTGCATGCTTTTTGTGCATTGAAAGCCATTTGTTTTGTTTTGGCAGAATGCGAGGATTTCGAAGAGATACACATTACCAAGAGAATATTACAATAATATAATAGCAGAAATGAACATGTCTTTGCCTTCCAAAGACTCCCTCGAAAAAACACAAAAGATTACTAACCACGGGACTAAAATGAGAAAGGCTTGGAGTGATGTATTCTGGAGTAGTCGACGAAAACGTGTTTAGAAACATGTTTATAATCTTATAATTATATGACACCTAAGTCTAATCATATAAATTAGTATGCAATATGATTGAGGACAAGGGAAACTATACCTTTCCTCCAATTTTTTCAAATAATTGCAATGAATGCAAGAGTTCGGAAAGCCATAACATATTCAGTGCAAACACTCCCTGCCATCGTATCTACCTGAGTGAGTAACTTTCATGACAGTTGAGAAATGTTAAAATAACATGACATTGGGTGACATGCAAAAATATTGGGGCCAAAGAAGACTTTCTCCTAGCAGTGTTCGTATTATTTAAATTTAAGACATAGCACGGAATAATTTATACAAAAAATTCTACAAATTATTTCATTACAAAATTTTGAAAATTACGTAATAAAAAATTAATTTGTTCATAAGTTGTTTTAAATTTTTACGTATTTTACAAATGTAATTCATATTTTTTATTTATTTTCTTAAACTTGTTTATTATGAATAACTTTTTTAAGTTTAGAACATTACTTAATAAATTGTAACTGATTTTTGTTTTTCCGGAAGCCTGAGTTTGTAAATAAGTGTTCAGTGAAATTAGTACATCTTCTATAAATTTCTTAAGGATTTCATAATATTTGTAAAATTCTTAAATTAAGTGACTTTATTAAAAAAAATAAGTTAGGTCATCTTTCACTAATTATTATTTTTATTTAGTAATTTATAGTGTTGTGATAAATTTTTACTTTAGAAAATAATTTTTCTTAGTATTTTGTTATTTTCTTATAAGTTTAGTAACTTCAATATACCTGTCGAGATTTCACTTTGTAAATTTTAATTAATTTGTAACTTTAGTTCGTAAAACCTAGCGAGATTTTTGCAGTCATTTGTAAGATCAAGAAGCAAATAAGACAAATACATTGCATACATTAAAGAAGTGATGTTTCTCCTCATCAACATATCCCAATAGCGAAGTAGAACAAATCCCAATAGCCAAATTGAACAATTATTCATCGCAAATGAAGAAAAGGCAAAATGTATGTTGTCTGAAGGTGCCAGTTCTTCGATGTAGCTTTCAATAAGGTTGTTGTGCCATATCCAACGCTCAAGGGATACTGTAAGATAACAAATTTGATGATCGTAATAACAAGAAGATACAAAATACACATAAGCATAGAACATATGGATTTCAAATCGTAAAAATCAAACCTGCTGAAAGGTCGATCTTGATACTTCATCTGGCAATCGACCAGTTGGATGTACGCCCTCGTTGGTAAACCACATGAATTGTGCAAGTAATTATCCGCCACTCTGAGGCAGGTTCTGCAATCAGCTCCCGTGTTCCGCCGATTACACACTCCGCGCCCATAAGCTATAGCGTTGCCTTCTCTATAGAAGGTGTAGTAGTCGAAGTTACGTGACCCAGTTCGCCGGATTAACCTTGGGACGACGACATCGAGAGCTGCCTGATAATCGCTATAGGGATCGTGGCTGCCTACACATATATGCCTAATATGGCCAGTGTTTGGGACGAGGGCGATCGCACCCCCATTCATTCCGAGCAAGATCATGGTAGCCGCAATCGTCCCCGCCATCCAAAACTTCGAATCCATTGGTTGGACTATGAATGCAGAGTTAGTTCCTTTTACCCCCTTCGACGACCATTTATATACAGGTCTAGTAAGTTTCTTTAATAAGCGTTCTAATATACAATGACACTAAAAACAATATTTGTGTCATCATAGAAAGTTTCTCCTAACGATAAGTACAACGTCGTACTTTTTGTGACTTTTTCGAAGAGATCTAAAATCAAATTATTATTTTGGCATCGTTACACTTTAATAACCCAAAAAGGAAGCGAGGAATTCGAAGTGTAATTATCACCAATAACAAATAAGGAACACGTTTTTTTCCCTTTTTTTTTTTCCTATAACGAAATCAATTCACTTTGTTGTTTTTATTACAATAGAGGTTGTGAAAAAACAAAAACAAGAAAACAAAATATTACAACCGTAATGGGAAAAGAACCCTTGTTTCTTGACATTGTGAAATGTTTCGTGCCCTCTTAGCGTTCAAGAACATGTATTTTGATGATCATAAATATTAGGATCTGAAGTCATGCGTGATAAATTATTATGTAAATATATAATAAAATAATCCCATGTCGTGGCTCAGGCATTGTTTTCCTTTGGGAAGAGCCATTTCGAGCCGTAGAAGATCATGGCGACAGTGGACAACAGATCGAATTGCGGGGATGATGTTTCAGGCTTTCTGGGGGAAGAAAGGTAACGGTCAAGACTGTCTTGGAATCCCCTAACCCGGCACTCTTCCGAGGTCCTACTTGTGGATGCAAAAGGCGGAAAGCATGGCAGTGCTTAGAGGTTCTTTTGTGACGCTAGAGTCAAGGGAGATCAAAGGAAACACATCGATGGGCTGGTAATTTGGAAGAGCTTGAGAAAGTAGATGATCGGTAGATAAGAGGATATATATAGGTGGAGGATTGTGCTGGTCAAGAATTAGGACGGACAACCTCGAACAAAGAGGAGTGACCTGCCAGTCATGTTCTTCTTCCTTTCTGTCGGAGAAATTCCGTTACCGCATCGAGCATCGATGGTCAAACTAAAGATAACATCACACACATGATATACGTGTTTCAGTCCAAACCGATCTACTCTACAATGAGGTCCTCTGGAGATTCCATTGATATAACAACCAGGGTTATACTTGTGTTGCTCATCCGCCCAGGATACAATATCACGTATAAAATTGTTGCATGTGTTATTTCATGGAGAAAACAAATTATTGAGACTAACTTTTATGCCAAATCGTGATAGGAGATAAGCACACGAGTGTTGTTTTAATAAATATTTAGCGGAAATGAAACCTGAGTCTTTGGAAAAAGGCACAAGACACGCTGCACAAAATAATGTAATATAAAGTGGATAAATTACATGTAATAAAGGGACGATTTTTCTCCACCAGTCCATATCCCGAGTAACAAAAACTTGTTGTAAATAGGAAGAGAAAGTGACACGGTCATCCTTGTCCAATGCTTTTCCGTTCTTCGACATGTACATTTCCTAAGTTTGTCGCGTCACGTGCGACTCCTACGGTGTTCAACTAGATACGAAGTAATAAAAATTTGTACAGTCACAATCATGCGAACGTTCGAATGACCATTACAGAAACATTGTACATTTGGATTTGCGAAGATGTAATTCATAAAATTCAGCTTTAAGAAATTATATGGGAAATAACATGTTGGGAAATAGTCCCACACCGGATAGTTAAAGGCCTGGGCCAATGCATATATAGGGTTGAAACCCTTAACCTAATTGCTAGCTTGTAGGTGAAGGGGTACTCGACACGATTTCTAACATGGTATCAGAGCCAGATTCGTCCCGTCGGACAAAGAATCCGAACGAGGGCGCCCGACCCCCGGACAAAGATCCGATGTGGGATTACGGGGAGGTGTTGGGAAATAGTCCCACACCGGATAGTTAAAGCCTGGGCCAATGCATATATAGCGTTGGGACACTTCACCTAATTGCTAGCTTTTAGGTGAAGGGGTACGTTTTCATTGCCTTGATATACTCGAAACTCCGACAAGGCTGGGTTAGTGAAGATATATTATGATTAACAATGACAATTATTACATAACAAATCAAAAGAACACATTACTTAAACATGGAGATGTTTTTGAGTCCTTAGTAAAGTGTGTCCTAAGGATGTGTTTATAGTTTAGTTAATTATGTAACACATCATCATCTTAGAGAGAGTAGAACATGGTGTGATGTGATGATATGCATTAAAGTTTATGTGAAAGGGAAAAAAGAGAAAGTTCCTCGTGACCCAACATATTCCCATAAGCTACGTAGAAGAATATGTTCCTGGTAAAATGGGGACGACAAACATGAAACACTTATTCATTCGGCGCCAACATCTCCGTTCGCCCTTGTGTATCCTGTGGCTTGCGCTTCCATAAGTTGTTTGATTCACACGTGTGACGGCAATCAAGGTATGCTGCAAGAAACTCGAACGGATGCGTGAAAAAATGTGTAAAGAACGGTGACTCAAGGGCGACAAGGAGTACGAAGCTGTAAGAATATATGGGCATCAAAGAGTGAGGACCGAACCTGTCGAAAATACTGTCTTGGAACTTCATCTGGCAGTCGATTACGCGGATGTACGCCTTTGTTGGGAAACCACAAAAGGCATACAAGTACCTATCCGCTATTCGCAGGCAAATGGTGCAATCCTGACTTGAGATACGTGGATTGCACACACCGCGTGCATAAGCGATAGAAGTCTGGACAGTTTCCCAGGTGAAATAGTCGTAGTTGGGACGAAACCCCGTGCGACTAATTACCCGAGAGATGGCGATATCGAGAGCTTGCTGGTAATTACTAGATGGGTCGTGGGTGCCGTCACACGTGTGCGCTTGATGACCGGTGTTTGGTGTCGCTGTCGCGTAGCCGTTCATTGCGAGCAAAATCGCGATGCTCAGGATTGTTCCTGTTATCCATGTCTTCGCCTCCATCAATCAACTCGAATGATATAGATTGGAACTCTTCTCCTCACGTCAGTTTCACAAACTCCGATTTCAGGGAATTTATAGACATGACACGAGCACATAAAATAGAATAACGTTGTATTAGCATGGCTAAGGTTGTTCCGCCATTGTTGCACATATAATTGATCTATTCAATTCAAATAGGATTGACGATTTAAATTGCGAACAAACTAATGTGATTTTTCTTGATGTTTGTGGCTTGTCGTGAACCGTGAATAACTCCAATTTCCTCGAGGAATTCCACAAGAAACGTTTTGTTTTCTTCTAGAATTACTTCTAATAAAAAAAAAAAACATCATGGGACCATCGCAACACAAAGAACAAGAAACATGTTTTTCATTTCTCTAGAAAACTTCCTTGGTCGGGCGAGACAATGCAAACTAAGTAGTAATCGCTTGTCTGTTTAGGCGCATTTTTGTACCTTGTGGCTGCAGCCGCAATCGTTGGTTCAGGCAATGCATATTTGTAAGAAGGCTTACTTACTACAATTAAGGAGAGCAGATGCATCTATTGTCCACCTTCGTCTTGGTATTTACTGTCTTTATTGGTTAAATATTGATCAATAGGTGGTACTTAGCACGTAGATCGTGATCATCCTTAGAACCTGATAGGAACTCTCCCCATACAAAAGCCTTACTGGACTATTCAAGTGGAGCACCACAATGGATGGAGGATTGTATCAATTCTTAGTTGATGTATTTTTTACAACAACATTGTGGCTGTAGTTTAGTGGTAAGAATTCCACGTTGTGGCCGTGGAGACCTGGGCTCGAATCCCAGCAGCCACATTTGTCGACATTCTTTTTGAAAAAATTCTGCTTAATCACCCGACCATAAACTTCGGCGCTGGTTTACAAAACTATGCGACAAACAAACAAAGGACATCAACCGCAGCCCGCGTAACGAGAATCAATCAGGAGGAATCACTTCCGCACTCTCCTCCTTTGATGTAGCTGTATCCCATTCTTTTCATTAATTTTTCCCTTTAATTCTCTGATGTTGGATGGATAGGATGGGAAGAAGATGATCAAGAATCGACTTGTATTTCTTGAAGAAAGCCATTTCCTTCCTCCCTTCCCCACCCCCGGCGGAAACTGGGGCTTTAAAGTTTAAACCTTTCTGGTGCGGGTGGGAGTTTTTTTTTTTTTTTTTACCCGATTTGATTCCCTAGGGTAAGTTTCTTGACTTGCTTTTTCGTTTTCTAAGTTTAGAATTTCTGTGCATTGGATGGTGAGGGGGTTTGTTGAGATTTGGTCGGTGTGATCGCTGTTCTGATACGAGGGAGGTGGGGAAGGGGTTTTGATGTTAGTTTTCTTCCGTGATGTTATGCCTTGCCACTGCATCGGGGATCGTAGTGTTTTCTCTGTTTAGAGAATGATGATGTTGATGATAAGTGCTTGTTGCTGTTTGGTGGGCTGTCGTAAAAGTCGCTAGTAATGATTTGGTTAGTTCTTGATTGATCATCTCCTTTCGAGGCTCTGCTTTTCTTTCTTGTTTGCATTGATTCGGTAGAGCACAATTGGTGACTGTTCATCTTTCTTGATCACTTCCTTCGGTTACGGAACAGTTCATCTTTCTTTATTTGTTTTTGCCCACGGGATTTCTGCTCCTCTATTGTTTATTACGCTTTCAGGATAGCGAGGTTCATTTCTCCCGAAATTTTTGCTAATATTGCTGTCAACTTGGAGCAGGATAGCATTTTTATGTTGTTAAATGGAGTGATGTTTGTTCCACTTGTTTGTGGATGTTGTTGTGTCCGCAGGTATGCTGTTTTGCACTCTACTATCAGAGGTTGTTCTAGAAAGTTTATGATGTTTCCAATTTTAGTTTTGTGAAGTATATGGTTCGTGATCAACGTGATGGTGGATACCGAGAGAGGGTCAAACACGAGTTGTGTGATCCTATCACTGATGGGGGTCGATGATCGACTGATCAAAAAGCTTGTCCAAGGGCACAAAAGAGTCCTTTCAGATGAGTACCATCAGAGAGTCGCTTCTACAGCCCAGCATGTTCGGCTTTCATCCTTCAAGTGCAACTCATTTGTTATGAGCAAAAAGGGGGAGAGTGAGGAAGCATCTGTGGCAGTGAACCGGAACAAACGTTGCAGGATGTCCTCGGTGGAGGAAAAAGGTGATTCTTTATCAGATGAGAGGAATGTGTTAAAAGGAAAAGGTTTCGTGGATGAACTTATGTCAGAAACTTACACCTCCCACAATACAACCAGACAGCGCGTTGCATTCAATAGCTCCTTTGAGCCTTCAACAAGCTTCACGGGAAGATACTCTGGCAAAATTTTACGAGGGTTTTCTTTTCCCGGTAGCAGATCTGGCAACTATAATGCCGATTTGTGTAGTCATAATTGGTGTTGTTTAAATTCAAGATCTTCCGCTGCTTCTTCCATTAAATATAGCAGTAGGAATACTGAAAAACAAAATGAAGCATTCCAATGGAGATCTTTCATTGTTTCTAATGCATTGCACCATGTTCGAGTGGAAGGCAATCCCTTAAAGAGCGACAATGAGGTCAATTTGTTTTCTTGGACGTGTCCTGTGAAGATTGAGCCGGGAAAGGATAACATGGAAAACAAAACAACTGCTGTCTTGAAGGCTGCTGTCGGGGAGGTTGATGACAAAGTTGAAGATTGGGAAAGGCTTCCCAGAAACTTTGCCATGCCTTGGCTGCCAACATCGTGTTCCTTGTCAGAAAGTAACTGTTGTCCTGCTGCGGATCTTCCTATGGAACAGGTCTGTTGTTTTTCTTTAGCGTAAGTAATATGTCAAAGGTAATGTTTGATCAAGGCATCATTTGATAGTCGAATTTTCGTTGCGTACTTACTTGAAGATGCGACACAATTTCTCACCTTGTGATTTGATCACGCTAGTTCAGCACATTATGACCTCTGATCTCCTGTTTGATTGCTATCTTTTTCCTCATTGTCATTTTTCAATTTGAAACATTGATTGTATTATTTTCATAAATCTTGCTAATTTTTTGGCCGAGCAGGAGACATTTGCAGACTCTTTCCATACTGATGGATCTAAGACTGAATTGGACACTTACGAAAGCGTCGAGAACAATTGTTTGCACAGCCCAGACTCGGTCTTGGTACCTTTTGGTGATGAGAAGTCAGCCAAGCTTTCAGAATATGGGATGCAGTTTCAGTCATCGGGATTTCCTACTTCGACTGCATGGCCATTCAAAACCAGAACAACAGTGTTGGGGGACACAGACGACAAGGATCAGTGTGAAGCTGGTTGCTGCGAGCTGGACGGCACAAAACGTAGGAGAATGAATGAAAATAGGGAATTCAGTTATCTTGTGGAAGTTCTCTCGGCGGCAGGTTTCTGCAGGAGGAACCTGGCGAGCAGCCTCGGTAAATGGCACTCAGTAGAATCTCCTTTAAGCCCCTTTATATTCGAGACGGTGGAGAAGAGATACACTGATGATAAGTTCTGGGAAACATCAAAACGGCTCCTCCTCTTTGATCGGATAAACTCCTGGCTCAAGGGAACTCTCCGTCCATCCACATTTGCTTCCTCCCGGCACGTACTAGTGAGGATTAGGGACCGGTTCCATCAACTCGGGGAAGACATCCTCTGGAGCACCTTGGTCAAGGAAGGGAGAGAACTCAAAGGGGAGTCTATCGAAGATCTTCTGGAGTGCGACCTAAGGTCGGTAGACATATATGAGTTTATAGAGTCTATAGTTACGGAGATAGAGCAGGCGGTCATCAACAACCTCGTGGTGGAGATCGCTGGCTAGTAAGGTTAGGTCTCGTCGTTTTCAACTTGAGCTGTGCTTCGTTGAACTCTAGTTTCGTGGTAGAACATTTTTTTGTTTTGGTATGGCATGAAGATATGAAGTGGTGGTCCAGATCATATGCGGCAATGCTTTTGAAAGAATTTGGACTGCTTCAACATCTTGTCCGAAAATGCTGGCTATGGGAAAAAGTCGGTTATGCCCCTCCGTATTCGCGAAACGGACCCCACATAAAACCCTAGAAATCATTCCCGCTCACTGCCAATTCCCAAAACCCCAGTCGGAAACCACCAGATGCGATTTCCAATTCCGACCCAATACCCAACTTCTCATCCCTAACCTTCCCACCACCCAAAGCTTCGTCCTTTCGCGATGTATCTCTACAACTTAACACTGCAGAAGCCCACCGGCATTCTCGCCGCCGTCAACGGCTCCTTCTCCGGCGCCACCAAGTCCCAGGAGATTGCTGTCGCCCGCGGCCATCTCCTGGAGCTCCTACGTCCCGACGACTCTGGGAAACTCCAGACCCTACTTTCTGTTCCCGTGTTCGGCGCCCTGCGCTCCCTATGCCTCTTCCGGCTCACTGGCTCCTCCAAGGATTACCTCGTGGCGGGGTCCGACTCTGGACGCATCGTCATCCTCGATTATAATAAGGAGAAGAACGTCTTCAATAAGATCCACCAGGAGACTTTTGGGAAGTCTGGATGTCGCCGGATCGTCCCTGGACAGTTCCTGGCCGTCGACCCTAAGGGGCGTGCGGTTATGATAGCCGCCATCGAGAAGCAGAAACTAGTGTACGTGTTAAATCGGGATACAGCGGCAAGGCTGACTATTTCTTCACCCCTCGAGGCTCATAAGTCTCATACTATTACTTATTCTATTTGTGGTGTGGATTGTGGGTTTGATAACCCTATATTTGCAGCCATAGAGTTGGATTACTCTGAGGCGGATAATGATTCGACTGGGCAGGCTGCTAGCGAGGCTCAGAAGCACCTGACGTTTTATGAATTGGACTTGGGGCTTAATCATGTATCGAGGAAGTGGTCGGAACCAGTTGATAATGGTGCTAACATGTTGGTCACGGTTCCTGGTGGAGGGGATGGGCCGAGTGGGGTTCTGGTGTGTGCAGAGAACTTTGTAATTTACAAGAATCAGGGGCACCCTGATGTTCGAGCTGTTATACCCAGACGTGCAGATTTGCCTGCCGAGCGTGGTGTTTTGGTCGTTTCGGCTGCCACACATAAGCAAAAGTCAATGTTCTTCTTTCTGCTTCAGACAGAGTATGGAGATGTTTTCAAGGTGACTTTGGAGCATGACGGGGAGAGGGTAATGGAGTTGAAGATTAAGTACTTTGACACGATTCCTGTTACGAGTTCGATGTGTGTGCTGAAGTCGGGATTCTTGTTTGCTGCTTCGGAGTTTGGAAACCATGCTTTGTATCAGTTCCAGGCAATTGGGGAGGAAGAGGATGTGGAAGCATCATCGGCTACGTTGATGGAAACTGAGGAAGGTTTCCAGCCCGTGTTTTTCCAACCAAGAGGATTGAAGAACTTGGTCAGGATTGATCAAGTCGAGAGTTTGATGCCTGTTATGGACATGAAGGTGGAAAATTTGTTCGAAGAGGAGGCACCCCAGATTTTCACGTTGTGTGGTCGTGGACCGAGGTCTTCCTTGAGAATATTGCGTCCGGGGTTGGCAATTAGTGAAATGGCTGTATCACAGCTTCCTGGCGTGCCTAGTGCAGTTTGGACTGTGAAGAAAAATGTGACGGACGAGTTTGATGCATACATTGTCGTGTCCTTCGCCAATGCAACTCTCGTGCTTTCTATTGGAGAGACTGTTGAAGAAGTCAGTGATAGTGGTTTCCTTGACACTACCCCTTCTCTTGCAGTGTCTCTAATAGGAGAAGAATCTTTGATGCAAGTTCATCCTAGTGGTATTAGGCATATTAGGGAAGATGGTCGTATCAACGAATGGCGAACTCCGGGGAAGAGGACCATTGTGAAAGTTGGTTCTAATAGACTGCAAGTTGTTATTGCCCTTAGTGGTGGTGAGCTTATCTACTTTGAGGTGGATATGACTGGTCAGTTGATGGAGGTTGAGAAGCATGAAATGTCTGGAGATGTTGCTTGCTTAGATATCGCACCAGTACCAGAGGGAAGGCAAAGATCCCGTTTCCTTGCAGTTGGTTCCCATGATAACACTATTAGAATATTGTCTTTGGATCCTGATGACTGCATGCAGGTCTTGAGTGTGCAGAGTGTGTCTGCTGCTCCCGAGTCATTACTATTTCTGGAAGTCCAAGCATCAGTTGGTGGAGAGGACGGAGCTGATCACCCTGCCAGCCTCTTCCTTAACGCTGGTTTAAGTAATGGTGTTTTGTTTAGGACTGTTGTGGATATGGTTACTGGCCAGCTATCCGACTCAAGATCCAGATTTCTAGGGCTGAGAGCCCCTAAGCTTTTTTCAGTCATTGTAAGAGGACGGCGTGCTATGCTTTGTTTGTCCAGTCGACCCTGGCTTGGATATATTCACCAGGGACACTTCCTGTTGACCCCTCTTTCCTATGAGGCTCTTGAGTTCGCTGCGTCATTTTCATCAGATCAATGTGCTGAAGGAGTGGTTGCAGTTGCTGGAGATGCACTAAGAGTTTTCACCATTGAGCGGCTGGGAGAAACGTTTAATGAAACTGCCATGCCATTACGTTACACGCCAAGGAAATTTGTGTTTCACAAGAAGAAACATATGATAATCATTGAGAGTGACCAGGGTGCATTCACAGCAGAAGAGCGAGAAGCTGCAAAGAAAGAGTTTTTTGAGGCTGCCGGTATGAATGAAAATGGAAATAACAATGGTGATCCAATGGAGAATGGTGATGACGAGGATAGAAATGACCCATTGTCTGATGAACAGTATGGGTATCCAAAGGCGGAATCTGAAAAGTGGGTTTCTTGCATCAGAGTGCTTGATCCGAAGACTGCTAACACGACATGCTTGTTGGAGCTTCAGGATAACGAGGCGGCATTCAGCGTTTGCACTGTGAACTTTCGTGACAAAGAGTATGGAACACTCTTGGCCGTTGGCACAGCTCAAGGACTCCAGTTCTGGCCAAAGAAAAATTTAGTTACAGGATACATCCACATCTATAGGTTTATTGAAGATGGGAAAGGGCTTGAACTCGTGCACAAAACACCTGTTGAAGGTGTTCCTCTTGCTTTGTGCCAATTTCAAGGAAGATTGCTGGCCGGTATAGGCCCTGTGCTTAGACTCTATGAGTTGGGTAAGAAGAAATTGCTCAGAAAATGTGAAAACAAGTTATTCCCAAATACAATTATGTCCATTCAGACTTACCGCGATAGGATTTATGTGGGTGACATTCAAGAGGTAATGTTATAATCACTTCTTTATGTATATCCGATGGTGTCCTAATTATTTCTTGCTTTCATATTACTGTTTACAGCTCAGACGGTTATGCAAAATAGTTTTTCTGTGCCGAGAGATGTCGCTGATATCTCTTTGGCATTACCCATGCTGATAGCTTCTTCCTGGTGATGCAGACTTAGAGCTTTGACTGCTGTAACTTTTATAAAGCGATCATTTGTTTATGGATCAATGTGTCACCGAACCTCGTTGTTTGTGTCAATTTTCAGTCCTTTCACTATTGCAAGTATCGACGAGATGAGAATCAACTTTACATATTTGCTGATGACTGCGTCCCTCGATGGCTCACGGCGGCACTGCATATAGACTTTGATACCATGGCTGGTGCGGATAAGTTTGGCAATGTATATATTGTCAGGCTGCCGCAGGACGTGTCTGATGAGATTGAAGAAGACCCGACTGGTGGGAAGATTAAGTGGGAGCAGGGTAAGTTGAATGGAGCACCCAACAAAGTGGAGGAGGTGGTGCAGTTTCATGTCGGTGACGTGGTCACTTGCTTGCAAAAGTCATCTCTCTCATTCCTGGCGGTGGTGATGCTATTATCTACGGAACAGTCATGGGGAGCGTCGGGGCATTTTTACCATTCACTTCAAGGGATGATGTCGACTTCTTTTCTCACCTGGAAATGCATCTGAGGCAAGAGCACCCTCCTCTCTGCGGAAGAGACCACATGGCTTATAGATCTGCTTATTTCCCGGTCAAGGTTAGCCTTGATAGCGTCGGCTTGATACTGCATATTGTGATTACCATTGTTCTACGTTCAACCACCCATCCTTTTCAAGTTTCGTAAGTACTAACCATCTTGTTGTGCTAAAACTGCAGGATGTGATTGATGGTGATTTGTGCGAGCAGTTTCCAACTTTGCCCATCGATTTACAAAGAAAAATCGCCGATGAACTGGATAGAACACCCGCTGAGATACTAAAGAAACTAGAAGAGATTCGCAACAAGATCATTTAGAATGTTGTGATGGTGCGGCCATCTCTGAGGTAGCGTGTTCGATCTTTATATTTCTCCTTGGGTTCAGATGTCGATCCTCATTCTTTTGAAGCTCGAGTCCCTTCTTTTTTTAAAAAAATGTAAGCGTGACCGATATTTAGCAAGCATTTTCTTCAAGGATAGCATCTGCTTTCCTATGTTTTCCCGACGAGTGTGTAAAGCCTCGGGAGAAGAATTTCATCGTGCATTGGTGGGTCGTAATGGTTTATGATTCTAAGCTTATTGATTGTGATAGAAACTTATAGATGGTTTATGATTCTAAGCTTATTGATGGTGATAGCTTTAGTTCAACTGTGTCTTGATGCTGGCTAATTGGTGGGTCGTACAGCTGCTTGCTCTCACCAATATTGATCACCCGGTCGTCCTCCCCATGGAAGTATCAGGAACTGGCAAGGAGATCTTGTCCGGCGTCTTCCCCAGTTCCATGCAGCTGCTTGAAGGACGAGGTCGATGATGTCCTTGGTCAGGATGATCTTCCATGTTAGGATGACTTTTGGGCGCTGCCTCAAGACAGCGATTACAACTTTCGGAGGCGTCACATCTCTGGTGGAGATGTGGCGGTCGTCGTCCCTGACAGTTTTCATACTTAACACATGGGGAGAAGTCAGGCATCGTCCTGTGTATGAGGAGGAGCGAGATGGCTCCTCCCAAGGACTCCGATAACAAGTGCCTGATCTTCCTGGCATTCTCTTTCCTCTCACGCACTATCGTCAAACCTCTCCACATATCACCGGATTTCTCGCTTCAGTGTGGGGCTCCGTTGTTTTCTCGGATGCCCGTTTCCTCAATTATATTAAAATAATAACCAATTGGAAAGAAATGTTTTAACTATTAAAAATACGAGTCATGCAAGTTATGTTTGGGAAATGGTTTTTTAAACTATTTGATATTTACTTTATTGGACTTTAAAATAATAAAACTTCGTAATTACTATCAAATTGAACTTTTCTTTATCCTACAGAAAAATTTGAAACTTCTCTGATAAAATTAAGAATTTTACTTTGTTTAACGTACTTACAAAAAAAAAAAAAAAGATATATACCATTACCAGAATCTCCTAAACTTATAGAAAAATATCAGAAAACTAGATATTACAAAAGGAAAAATGCCCTGGTAGGAGAAAATAAAAATAGTTTTCTAAATTTTTAGAGGAAAACATATTTTTTGAATTTTCAGTTTTCGCTTCCTGTGAACATAAATTCTCTGTGATTATTCGGAAATGTTACGAACATTTTTTAATCTTTTTTTTTTTTTTGTAAATTTATGGAGTGTGCGAATTTTTCTACGCTGAATATGAACATCATTGAAATAATTATGAATTTGGAGAAAGTACGTAGTAAATTACAAACTATTAATTACGAAAAAAAGTTATAAAAAAATCTAAGCAAAAAATAAATAAAAATATGTGGTGCCGCTGTGTTTTAACCATGTCCAAGTCGAGAGGTTCCTGCTGGCGCGGGTCACTGAAGGTAGGAGACCGAAGAACACCACCGGGTCAATGGTTTGAAATTCTAACTACCCTTTTGAATGGTTCAAATAAGGGAAGCATTTGTTTTTACATGCCGGCGTGAAGCTGCGATTCGGGCCCCCCCTCTCTCTCTCTCTGTTAGCCGCAATCTCTTACTTGAAGACTTTTTGATGATCACATTGTCGTTTTCTCTTCTTTGCTTTCTGTCACTTCATGTTTTGGATCTACGACTTCAATCGCAGGCTCACACTAGCCAATCTCTCACTATCTATATATTAATGTGCGTATATACAGAACAACTCGAAGATCTTTACCTCAACAAGGCCAAGATGCCATCCTTAGCGATCGCAAGGAAGCGCAAGGAAGTCGCCCCCACCGCGAAGCACACCTTCTCGGAGTCCATGCTTCTAGAGACCATCGACCACGCCGAGCCAATCATCACTAGATGGGATCCCGACCCATCCTCCCGTACCCACTCCGTGTCCCTCTTCGGTGGCGACAGGAAGGAAGCGAAGGAGTTCCTCCGATGCATTGAGGAGTTGCGACGGGCGATGGACTTCATTGTCTCCACGAACTCCTACACGGATAAGCTGGTTATGGCTCAGAAGTTGTTGTTAGTTGCCATGAGAAGGCTGGAGAAGGAGTTCTACGCGGTACTCTCTGAGAATGGCGGCCGGCGTGTCCTGGGATCTGTGTCTGATCGGTCACTGAGCCTGTCGAGCAGATCCGTTGAGGAGGTTAGGGATGGTCCGGAAGAGGAAGCCAGGGGTTTTGTTGATGATGCCATGGCGGACCTGAGGAAGATTGCGGATTGCATGACGTCCTCTGGGTACGGGAGAGAGTGCGTTAAGATCTACGTGCTAATGAGGAGATCGGTGGTCGATGAAGGACTGTACCAGTTGGGGATCGAAACGTTCAAGCCAGCTGTAGTTCAGAAGCTTAGCTGGGTTGCCCTTGAGCACATGATTAAGAACTGGCTAAAAGCTGTGTCAGCGGCCACGGAAACACTTTTTGCCAGGGAAAGAATCCTCTGTGATCACGTGTTCTCCGTGTCCATTACAGCCCGAGAGTCCATATTCTCCAATGTATGCAAGGAAGGAGCTCTAAACTTGCTCAGATTTCCCGAGATGGTAGCAAAAACAAAGCCAGCGGCAGAAAAGGTTTATCGGATTATGGACATATACGACGTCACCCTGAAGCTGTGGCCTGAAATCGAAGCGATATTCAGCTATGAAGAAACCTCTGTCGTCAGGTTTCAAGCACTTTCATCATTAGTCAAAATCGGAGACTCCATTCAGCGCATATTAGCCGAGTTCGAGGCAGCAATTCAAAAGGACACCTTGAGAAACAACAACGCGAGCATCAGAGTCCATCCTCTCACCTGCAAAGTCATGAAATTTCTGAATTCCCTAATGGCTTACGGTGCCATTCTTGCCAAAATCCTTTCCGACCACCCTTTGTCAGGCAAGTTGTCGTTTCCAGAGTCATACTTTGAGACTCACAGCCCTGAAGATGCTTCAGAATCAGCTTTAGCATTGCAACTAGCTCGGTTCGTGCTCTTTCTGCTGTGCAAACTAGATTCCAAAGCTGAGGTATACAAAGATGCTTCAATGTCGTATCTCTTCCTGGCAAGCAACCTAAACTATGTCATTGAAACGGTGAAAGCTACCAATCTCGGAACCTTCCTTGGGCAAGCGTGGGTCTCAAAGCATGAAGAAAAAGTCGAGCTGTACATGTCAAGTTATGAGTCGATTGCTTGGAAGAAAGCAATATCCACTCTGCCAGAAAGCAGATGTGCAGCAGCATCCATGGAGTCGGTGAAGGACTGCTTCATGAAATTCAACGCTGCTTTCGTAGAAGCCTACCGGAAGCAGGCCTCCGTCACCCTCCTAGACGAGGGGATAAGGGACAAGGTCAAGGCATCCCTGGCAAAGAAACTTGTGGCATCCTACCAGCATTTTTACGAGACATACTTAGTGATGTTAAGGACTGAGAGAAACCTGCATCTGGTGGTCAAGTTCAGTCCTAACGACATAGAGAACTACATATCGGAACTGTTCTGTTGAACTGCAGCATGATGATCAGTGACTTTGTCATAGCGTCGCAATCGCGGGAATAATACTAACAACTCTTACCGTGTCTCTGTTAGATGGTTGAAGTGAGATTCGGATTGAAGTCTTCTGTGTTGGTTAAGTTCCGAGTCAGTGTTGTTAAATGATGACAAAAGGTCAATAATATTGTCCTTATTTCAAATAAGAAGAAACGGAGTCTGCACAGAACAGGTCAATAAATATCAGCACACCAAACCACCCTAAAACATGCTAGTCGTGGTGCGCAGACTCGCTTAACCATCACTGCTCGGACGGCCTAGGAATCAACTGCTCGGCTGGCCTAGGAATCGACTGCCACCCCGCACAAACTTGCAGAATATATTTTAGAGACTCGGAAGGTGGTTCCACTGTCCAGTCATGGTAATATTCAGAGGGATGGAAAACGCAGCCCTCGCTGACACCTTGTCTCAGATGCGCTTGGGCACCATTAAGGAACACATCGCCTTCGGATCTTATCAGGCCAGACGCTTCATGCAACTTGTCTGATGCCTGAAGTTAAAACAACAGAAAGAAACAGAATCAGCCTGGTTAATGGTTTGAGGTCCCTGTAACCACTTGCTGCATTTACTAGGATACAAACAGACCTTCTCGGTGTAGTACTCAAAAGTTTTCTTCTTCTGTCCCGCTTCGTATATATTGCATTGAGAGAATACCTAATTAAACTAAAGTTAGTACCAGCAATCTCTTTCGAAGAGTTAATCCTTAGTGGGCAACAAGGAATAGGGGACATCATCCAACCTGAGATTCCACGCTCGCGCAGACAGCGTATATTCCCCAGTTTCTAGTGTAATTATTGTAAAGGTGGACTTTGCCAAACCTCAGACGTGGTTGCCTCTGCCGAGTCCCGTCGAAGAAACAGTGGTGGATGGTGACGCGGATGCATCTATCACCGACATGAGATGGGTCGGCTCCGATTAACATCGTCTTGTCATGATTCGCAAAGCGGCACCTGACTCAGAAATCCGAAATCGGCAAACTTCATCCCGAACCATACTCATACAACAGAAAAAAAAAAACAGGACGGTACCTAGATACGGTAATGTCAGTGCTCTGACGGGTGATGTCAATCAACCCATCGTCGTAGTCCGAAAGACTACAACGGTCGATCCAAATATGCCGGGAATTCGGCTTGATCTGAATACCGTCCACATCATGCCCCTGCCGCCTTCAAATTCCAAGTTACAAACGATGATATTCTCGCACTCCTTCAACCTCAGCCCTTTCCCGGTGATCCTCACCCTCTGCCCGCGCCCGTCGATCGTCTTATGAGAAGAGACGCTCAGGTACGACAAGAGGCTAATCGTCCCCGATACCTCAAAGACTATCCACAGCGGTTCCCTTCTCCGGCACCCCTCGCGCAGCGATCCGGGCCCGTCGTCTGAAAACCAAACCAGACCAAAGACAATCATTCGGGCCCTCCAAAACCAATCGACTCCGCAAAATCACAACCGAACAAACGGCAGTGAATCGGAGACAGACCTGCCAAGGTGTTCACGTGATACAGGGGCCCGTGGAGGCCGCCGACTGCGCATCGGCCGAACCCCTCGGCGCGGCCGGCGATCGCCCTCAGGCTGAAATCCACGTCGCTGTACGGCAATTTCGCCATGGATCGAATCCCCGTCCCACTTCCCCCTCCCCGGGGGTTAAAACAACACAAAAGGGCCTGGGTCTGGCCCAATAAGGTCGGCTCGTTGGGCCCTTGGAAACATTTTTGGGTTTAATTTCGGTATCAGAAGTACCGAATTTGCTTTATGAAAATTAAAAACTCGTATCTCGAATAACGAGTTAAAAAAACACGGAGTTAACTAGGTTTCTAACATCCTTAAATGTGTTTCTCCCAATAAACGTAACACAACCCCCGTCACGACACACACAACAAAACACTCACAAGTCTAGAAGAATGGCGGTGCTCCGTCCTGCTGACAAAGGCGAGTCAAGGAGGCACCATGTTATCACCAAGTAGACTAGCCGTTTTATTAACGTTAGTAGCAGTATACCTATAAATACATGAACATAATAAAGATACTTTCTACTTACTCTCACGTCTTCCTCGTTTCTTCCTACAATTTGGGCCTATGGCCAGATACATGGGGCAATTGAATGGAGTGAAAAAGCGGGGGAAGCGCAGGAGGAGGAGGAGGAGGAGGAGGAGGGACTCTTTCCTTTTACTGGTTGGACTTGGTTGAATCTCTTCTATCTACTCAATCCAATATATAAAAAGAAATAGTAAAAAAGCGGGAGGGTTACTTAGACGTGATCAGTTTCACTTGTATAATTCGTTCTTTGAAGATGTTGTAAGGATTGAATTGAATTGAATAGTGTGATTTCGGGAAGACGGAGTAGGATCAAAACAACGTCCCTTTGTCTTCTTCCTCTTTCCTCCCCTCCAACCGTGTTTTGTGCTGAGTTCAATGAACCGTAGCCGAAAGGTTGTTCCTTTTTTGGGGTGAGCTGGGTTGAGCTGATTCTGGGTCTCCCTCTGCTCATGATTTCTCCGATGGTCGATCGTGGTAATTCATTACGATGGTTGCTTTTGATGGTGTTCTGATTGGCCCCCTGATGGTTTTTTTTTTTTTTAGTTCAGTGGGATTCATGATCACTCGTTCAGCTTTGGTGGTCTTCTTTTGATGCGATCATTTTGTTCTGAGGTGATGGGTGATGTGTGAGGGTTCGTATTTAGCTTCAGCCGAGGATTGTTTTGTCGAGAACTTCAGATTTGCTACTGAAATTTCCCTCTGGAGTAGATTTATAGGGTTCCTTACCTGTATCTCTCATGCCATTGGATTGTGGATCGAGATTTAGTCGTTTAGAAGCCTATCTCTTTTGGGATGCGAGGCTTGGTGCTAGGAATTGGAGGAGGAAGTCAAGGCCTGCTGTTTCCATCGGATGTGATTGACTGACTACAAAATTCTTTTTGATTTCTGAATTCCATTTCTTTTGTTAATAAGAGTCCGCGAGATCTGAGAGGGACTTAGAGAAGGGCTTGGCAATCTCAGAACCGGGTGAAAATGCGTCTGTCGAACCCTCCCTGTCTCCTTCTCCTTCATCGACTTCCAGTGCGCCTGCTCTTGTATTATCCAACTCTGGGACGCGAATTGACCAAGCTGGGAAGAAGAAGTACGTAAAACAAGTGATTGGATGTCACAATGACACTGAGCTCCACTTGGCAGCTCAGCGTGGCGATCTCGCAGCAGTGAAGCAGATCTTCCACGAGATCAACTCACAGATGGTTGGAACTGTGAGTGCTGCTGACTTCGATGCGGAGGTAGCAGAGGTCAGGGCAGCAATGGTGAACAAGGTGAATGAACTGGGTGAGACCGCGTTGTATACTGCGGCGGACAAGGGCCATCTGGAAGTCGTGAAGGAGTTGCTGAAGTACTCGAGTAAGGAGTGTGTACTGAAGAAGAGCAGGTCTAATATGGATGCCTTGCATGTAGCTGCTAGCCAGGGTCATCAAGGTAAGTGCTCAGCTGTTTCTTCAGTAGATGCAACCATTATCGTGTGTTGCGGTATCCTACGATAGCAATTTGGCAGATTGTTCTGATCAGTTAATTCGCCCGTTTCCTTGTTTGGTCCTAATGAAGTCATTTTGTCTGTGTTGCATGGTTATTACATGATGATAGTAAAGATTTATCTTTAACAAGTAGAAATGAAGGAATATCTTGAGGTGCTTCTTTGACCCTCAAATATCTTACATTTTCCTTTTCTAGCAATTGTGCAGGTGCTCCTGGACTATGACCCTGGACTTTGCAAAATGCTTGGTCCATCAAATGCGACGCCCCTGATATCTGCAGCTGCGCGAGGACACACAGCCGTTATCATGGAATTGCTCTCCAAGGACAGTACATTGATTGAGAATACTAAAACTAATGGGAAAAATGCACTTCATTCAGCTGTTCGACAGGGACATGTTGAGATTGTCAAAGCACTACTTGATAAGGATCCCCAGCTTGCACGAAGGACAGACAAGAAAGGTCAGACTTCTTTACACATGGCTGTGAACGGTCAGAGCTGTGCAGTGGTGAGGTCTCTCCTGGAAGCAGATGCTGCCATTGTGATGCTTCCTGACAAGTTTGGTAACACTGCCCTGCATGTGGCAACAAGGAAGAAAAGGGCAGAGGTACATGCTTCTGCTAGTATAGCGAAAAGGCCTTCAATCACAACAATCGGGCTTTGATTTTTTTCTTTTACATAAACTCAAGTCCCTAAATCGCTGATGTAGGATTGCCTTTAATACTTTGGCTTGAGTCCAGCTAATTGCTTTTATAATGTTCGTTTGAAAAATTTTTATTAGTTCTGGGAAAGATCATTTTCTCTGTTAAATTATGTTCCGAAAATAGCGCTTGCCAGACACTGATCCGTTTTTTTAACCTTTATGTTTCTATCTTACCGATAGTGAACGAGTTGCTGGGTCTTCCTGATATAAATGTCAATGCACTGACCAGAGACCATAAAACTGCTCTGGACATAGCCGAAGAGCTCCCACTTTCTGAAGAGTCTTCCGAGATAAAAGAATACCTGATGCGATGTGGTGCTGTTAAAGCCAAAGAACTGAACCAGCCGAGAGATGAACTGAGGAAAACTGTGACAGAAATCAAGAAAGACGTCCACACGCAGCTCGAGCAAACAAAGAGAACCAACAAGAATGTCCATAACATATCCAAAGAGCTCAGGAAACTTCACAGAGAGGGAATCAACAATGCAACCAATTCTGTGACCTTGGTGGCTGTGCTGTTCGCTACTGTTGCCTTCGCAGCCATATTTACCGTGCCTGGCGGTGATGATAGCAGTGGGATAGCAGTAGTGGCAACCCATGCAGCTTTCAAGATCTTTTTTGAACAAAAGTATTTGGAAAAAAAATGCAATCTATATTTTCGATATTCACATATACAAGATATATATAGGGTAAAGGTAAATATCTAAGTATGATAAATATCTAAACTATGAACCTAATCTTCTTTTTGTCTAGATACATTTATACTATTATGTCTAGATACATTCTAACACTCCCCCTCAAGCTGGAGCATATACATCATATATGCCAAGCTTGTTACATAACTCGGTGAATACCCCTGATATCAACCATTTGGTGAAAATATCTGCTAATTGTTCTCTTGACCGAACAAAAGGCGTCTCAATAGTTCCATTCATCACCATATCCCGAACAAAATGACAATCTACCTCCACATGTTTCGTCCTCTCATGAAATACTGGATTTTTGGCAATATAAATCGCTAACTGATTATCACACCACATTCGCATGGGCGTAGGTACAGAAAAATCAAGTTCACTCAGAAGATTCTTGACCCATAACAACTCACATGCAGTGTGAGCCATTGCACGATACTCCGCTTCTACACTTGATCTGGACACAGCATTTTGCTTTTTACTTCTTCAAGTTACCAAATTACCACCAACAAATGTGCAATACCCAGACATTGAACGACGATTCGCCTTATCTCCTGCATATCCTGAATCTGAATATCCTTCCACTTTCAAATGCCCATGATTTTTGTAAAGCAAACCTTTTCCTGGAGAGCTCTTGATGTAATTTAGAATACGGATTGCAGCCTTCCAGTGGATCTTTCGAGGCTTTTGCATAAATTGACTAACAACACTTACATCAAAGGTGATATCTGGACGTGTGACTGTCAAGTATATGAGTTTGCCAACTAACCTATGATATCTGCCCACATCCTCAAGTAACTCTGAAGAATCATCCCACAGCTCTGGACTGGATTCAATTGGGGTGAGCTCGGGTTTGCAGTTAATGAGACCCGTCTCCTTCAACAGATCAAGTGCATATTTTCGCTGTGACAACACAACACCATTCTTGTTATGTAATAACTCCACGCCAAGGAAATATTTTGGTTTCCCCAAATCTTTAGTAACAAACTGGGATTGAAGAAAGTCTCGTGTTTGAAGAATCTCAGTATTGTCACTTTCTGTTAGCAGAATATCATCTACATAAACCACCAAAACAACTAAGCCATTAGTACCAGACTTCACAAACATATAATGATCAGAGGAACAAGGCTTAAAGCCAATCGATTCCACAGCACTGCTAAACTTTTGAAACCAGGCTCGAGGACTTTGTTTCAATCCATATATAGCCTTGCGAAGCTTACACACCATCTCCCCCTGAGCAACATATCCAGGAGGTTGCTCCATGTACACATCCTCTAGAAGATCTCCATAAACAAAAGCATTCTTAACATCCAACTGCAGCATAGACCATTGCAAATTGATAGCAATAGAGAACAAAATACGAATGGAATTAAGACGGGCAGTCGGAGAGAATGTCTCCATATAATCAATGCCATAAGTTTGAGAATACCCTTTGGCCACAAGACGGGCTTTGTGGCGATCAACAGTACCATCAGGTTTATATTTCATAGTGAAGACCCACCGACATCCAACAATGTCAACTCCTGGAGGGGGGTGTACCAACTGCCATGTTTCTCGTGAAACCAAAGCACTCACCTCTTCATCCATAGCAGCTTTCCATGCAGGATATTGAACAGCTTCCTCATAGTTCCTTGGAATAGATGCGATAGACAAGGACAAGGCAAACGATTTCGAGGAGGTGGAGAGACGGTCATAAGAGATGTAGTTAGAAATGGGATGTTGAGTGGAACGTTTACCACGTAGAGCAATGGGAAGATCAAGGTCAGAAGGTGGTGCTGGCACTAATGTGTTGGACGGATCAGCCAATGTAGAAGTATCGGTTGAGGTAACTGAACACGGCTGAGTCTGTGAACGACGCGTACAAACACGTAGTGGTGGAGACACTGGTGCCAAATGAGTAGAAGAGTCGAGCATCGGAGGAACTAATGGAGGGGAACATGGCACTGGGAGAGGGACGTGAGGAATATCTTTTACAGGGGACGGCATGAAATATGGTTGAGCTTCAAAAAATGTGACATCAGCAGAAACCACAAACATTTATAACCTTTATGAGTGCGGGAGTACCCCACAAACACACATTTGACTGCCCGAGGAGCTAATTTGTCCGTTCCTTGGCGACAATCATGAACAAAGCAGACACAACAAAAAACACGAGGTAGAATTGAAAACAGAGGTTTTGATGGAAAAAGACATTGCAGAGGAATACGACCATGTAGCACTGAAGAAGGCATGCGGTTAATAAGATGACAAGCAGTGAGAATCGCATCACCCGAAAAGTAACGCGGACCATGCATTTGAACCAAGATAGTGCGTGCAACATCTAACAAATGTCGATGTTTGCGTTCAGCTACTCCATTTTGTTGAGAAGTATACGGACAAGTGGTTTGATGAAGGATGCCATGTGCTGAACAAAATGAAGAAATATCAGTCTGCACGTATTCGAGTGCATTGTCGGTACGTAACACCTTAATAGAAACAGCAAATTGATTTTTGATTTCATTAAAAAATTGACGTAGTACATCAGGCACTTAACTCCTATCATGTAGAAGATAAACCCTGGCGACACGAGTAAAATCATCAATAAAATTAATAAAGTAACGGTATCCCTGGATAGATTTATATTTATATGGACCCCAAATGTCTGAATGTACTAACTCAAAAGGAGAAGTACTGCTGGACTGAAAACGAGACGAAAAAGAAGAACGATGATGCTTTCCCAACTGACATGACTCGCAAGAAAACTTAGAAAGTTGAACGGAATCCCCCAAAACACGGGAAAGATTATGAAAGGAAGGATGACCCAAACATTGGTGCCATAAAATAGAAGACGACATATGAGTAGTAGTTAAAGCTGACGAGGAAGAACCACCAAAATAATATAGACCATCGTGTTCAATACCCGAACCAATCGTCTTCCCACTCTGGAGATCCAGCAACACACAATGAGAAGGATAAAATGTAAGGGAACAATTAACACTTTTGGTGAGTTGACTCACATAAATCAAATTGATAGGGAAATTGGGTATAAGGAGAACATCAGGTAGTGATATTGAGGATGTGAGAAAAGTAGTGCCAGAACTTTTAACAGGAAAAGATTGTCCATTAGCAACAATAACATTTGACTGAGAAGAAGGGCCTATATGAGCTAGGAAACGTGAAGAATCAATCATATGAAAAGGCGCACCGGAATCAAGAATCCAGGAACTAGGAGGAGGCAATACGTCATTTCCTGCATGCAAAGCTACAGGGATAGACTAGTCAGAAGAGTTACCCTGGTTGGCGGTTTCTGACACCACCGTTAATGAAGCATTTGGCGGTGTGCTGGTGACAGAGGTTGAAGCCGGGGTTTCAAGTGCTAGTGCCCAATAAGGTTTTCCAAACTTCCGCCAGCATTTCTCGGAAAGGTGCCCCACTCTGCCACAATGTACACAAGGTTGGCTAGAAAGGAAAGGTTGAGACCTTCCACGACCGCGTCCCCGACCACGACCACGGCCTCGTCCAACAGCAGATAATGCAGATGCTGAGTCAGGAGGATTAGATCCAGTGGAGATGCGTAGTGCTCGTGAGTAGGTTGTAGCCAAGGTTGGAATTGAATCGCCTCCTAACACCGATCCACGAATTTGTGCAGCTATTTCAGGATTTACACCCGACAGAAACTTAGATACAGCCAGTCCTTCCCGATACTCTCGCAAAGTTTGAGCATTAAGAACAATCGGCTGATGAAGATCAAACTCATCCAGTATTCCACGAAGGGCAGCATAACACTCCGTGAGAGATTGGTCTCTCTGGTGAAGGGCAAACAATTGCTCGTACAATTCGTACACCAGATTCAACAACCATAACCATATCATTGTCCACATTCTCATCATCCGACATGTCATTGCCGGCAGTCACATCGTTAAAAAAACTCAACATCAGTGTCGACATCTGGGACAGAATTCAATATATCTTCATTCACATTGCCTTCATCTTCCATCGGAGAATTAGAACATTCTCCAACAGTATAATTACTCTCTACTTCAGCAACGACAATTTCGTTTCCAGCTACAACATCCATACGATGATCAACTTCCATCGGAATATTATAACAATGTTCGCCCGGGAAACAACGCTGCACTTCCTCCTCAACCACAGGACGATCCACTTCCACATTAGTCTGTACAGCAACCATCCTAGTATGTACGGCAACCATAGGACGATCCACTTCCAGTCTCAGTTTGACGACGAACACCCATATGACGATGGCGTTCCACATTAGGCTCAACATCCACCCTTCTAGCTTGAACATGTGGCACCGATACATCAGACAACACATATATTTATTGCATATTCTGTGAATTTGCAATAGCAAACTTAACTAGCAACTTCACATCTTTATCCACTTTAATAGGAACAAGATAATGCTGTACGCCAATATTATTTAACGCCAGAACGGGATGGCTCCAAAGAGGACGGTGGGGAACGGTCGGGAATGGGGACGGAAGCACGGTCAGGGACGGAAGCACGGGCTCGGGGACGGAAAATCGGGGCGAGGGGGCTTCAATCGGCCGATTGGAGGCAGCAAGGGGGCGGAGGCTGGCGGCTCGGACTCGGAGAGTTCTATCTCCCCGAGTCTGATTTTTATTTTAAACCTAGCAAAGTCGGCCTTACAAAGGCCGACTTCCTCATACATAATTTTTTTTTTCTAAGTTAGTGGAAGTCGGCCTTTGTAAGGCCGACTTCGATTATGGAAAACGTAAGGCCGACTTCCACTAACTTAGAAAAAAAAAATTTATGCCAGAGGAAGTCGGCCTGCCTTTGTAAGGCCGATTTCGATTATGGAAAACGTAAGGCCGACTTCCACTAACTTAGAAAAAAAAAATTTATGCCAGAGGAAGTCGGCCTTTGTAAGGCCGACTTCCGTTTCTGGAAAATTGAAGTCGGCCTTACAAAGGCCGACTTTGATGGATTAGTTGGCGAATTATTTTCCAAGATGTGTCATTTGGCGAAACTTCATTGTAAAACAAAACTCTGAATTTCTGCAGCAACCTCCATGGCATAGTTCCGGGTTTTCTGCAACAGGAACAAATATAAAATTAAGACAACAACTGTAAAAATGATTAATTAAACAAACCCCATTACAGAGGGGAGAGTAATAACTAAAAATGGCAATTTCATTGGAATGGATGGAGAACCTTTTTTACTTGATTCCTGGCCTTGGGAATCACCCCTTTTTATCTCCCTAACTTTTTTTTAACAGATGTCCCGTTTGTTCTGGTCTGGAAAATGGCATGTAAGAAAAGACCTTCACATGACATGGATTAATCTGGAAAATGGGTTATTGGTTTTGGAGGAGGGGGGGGGGGGGGGGGGGTGATTAAAATAAGAAAAACAATGAACCCGACATCTACTGGTGGAGAGAAAGGAAATCAAGGAGGCATTTCCTGATGCGTTGCTCGAAAAGTCGAGTCTGGCTTTGCCTTTTTCTTCATGAATTGATTTCCTTGTCTTCTTTTGGAACCTGCCATCTAATGCCTCATTAAGTTGGATAACATTTTCCAATCCCCCTCCCCCATGTCACTGATGAGGATATGTTACTCCCACACAATGTATTTCTGCAAGAGTTTTTCTAGCACTCGACGGGGTGATGTTTCTAGTGCAATCACCTAGCAAGGCTATAACCCGGAAATCACCACCTTGGTGGCCATGGGGCTGTATATTATAAAAATGAGATGAATCATAAGAGTTGACAAATGATGCAGGGGACCTCTAATCTATGGCAGGAAGCATGATTATAGTGTAAAATGACCCACCATAGCCAGAAAATCTACTTACTGTAGGAATATTTGGCCAGAACTAGATGTAGGCAAACCACTGCAAACGACCACTCCACTTATCTCTAAGTTTATAGCATCCCTAGGTAAAACCAGTCACCATTACACCGGCACGGCAAACATCTACATAGAGTGCCACCTCGAGCAAACCAGTAAGGTTTGGTTCGCCAAGAAATTCAGGAGAGCACATGCAGGTGACTAATTTATTGCTATGTATGATGGTTGGTGAAGTACTCACCCAGTAGAATGATACATTATGAAAGTTCTAGAGTCAATAAAGAAAGCTGGGAACTTATGTAAATGAAGACTTGCAGAAACGTCAATTTGTTTCAACATGCAAACAACAGGATTCCTTCCGCCATTTCCCAACTTAAAATGCAAAAAGTTAAGCTGAATTCTGCTGAAGGACAAGGCCAAGCTCAAATATTCGTCCAGTTGGTATTAAAACGGGTCGATGTTCCAAAACTAAAGCAGTTGCAGACTGAGGTCATCGAAAAGACAGGGATGCATGAGATAAATAGACCATCAGTTTTCGGTACAAATTCTCCATCTTCTATTCCTGCTCTTTATCACTCTTTTCCAGCAAAATCAGTGACCTACTAGTGAAAATAACCAACAACTTGGCCCCCAACATTTCGTTTAAGTGCTTCTTCATGATCCAAAATGCCATCAGGGGTCGTAATCACAACATAACCCCACTGCAAATAGAGAAAAAACCGGTGGCCTCCTTAAGAACATCTGCTCAGAAAAATCAATCGACGACAGGGTAAAAGGAACACTCGATTATAAAGAACCTGTCGCGTGGGAAGCGTTCGGATTCTATACTCTTCAATCTGCCTTGCTTTGATATCTTGCCTGAACATGACAGCTCGGCAATCTTTGATCCTACCTTGCAGTTCGACTGTTATTTTTCCCACTCTGTGGGGATCGAAAACTTGAAAGTTCCCAACATATCCTATTAAAACACACAATGAATTAATTCCCTTTCCATGCTACTGGACAAGCACCTAACCCCTAACTAAACATAAGTCTATGTTACAAATACTGTTAGTGGACTAAGACAAAGTCACGGAGAGAAAATAAAAACAGCTTGGCTTCCAACTGCAGAAATCCCTCCCACTAATCGGACCATCCAACCAAACAGAGAGGACGACATCATTCATGACAGGCTCGGTACCTCCATTCCATCCCAAGTACGACAGGCATCAAAAGCTAACCTAAATTGCGCACCTCCCCTTAGCTACAAAAAACCGGCACCCTACCCAGAAGAAAAGACCGGATTTTGAACACGAAGAACGAATCCGGAAGAAAAATCAACCCATCACAGAGGCTCAAAACGGTAAAAATAACACTGCAAGTCAACCTCTGTCCTTCATGATCTGAAGGAAGGATGAAAGGACGCCGGAGATGGGTTGAAGATCGACGGTCGCCTTCCCCCTCCTCTCGGCATTGACCATCTTCCTCAGCGCCTCGTTCAGGATTCTCCTCCCCATTTTTCACAACCCCCCACCCCCGAACCGATCCAGCAAGAAAATCCTACCAACCAATTTGGGAATAAAAATGGACAGCAAAGGGTTTTGGGTCGGAATGGCAATTTATGTAATTTTAACAGGGCTAGACCAACTTTTAAAAAGAAATCGGAAAATAATGAAATTGTTAAGACGTAAAACTCAGTTTTTTTTTTCAAAATACCCGTTCTAGCGAAATATTTTAATATTTTTTAAACATTCGTTAAATAATATTTCGATAAGGAATTATGTTTCTAATACAAAATTTATATGTATAAATTGAAAATCTCGATATTTCGAACACGATGTTTTTTATTAGAAATTAAACTCGAAATTTAAAACACCAATTTTAACGTATTATTCAATGAGTTTTGAAAATTTTAACTCAATTTTGCAGATTATTTTTTTTATTAACGGTATTTTTGGAACTTAAAACTCTATCGTTCGTGAGGACATGTAACTCTAGATTGAGTAACTACACAAAAAATGGATTAGGACAAGGGTGAATATTTCATGTGTCAAATTACATCGGGGTCATTTTATTGGAGAAAATGAGGTAGAATTTTTTTGTTTCTAATTGCCGATCTCATCTCAGGAATCACATGCGAAGTCATGGGCGATGCGAGGGAGGAGTTGAAACCTAGGAAAGAATGTCCTGGCAATGGCAGATGTTTTGTCCATTCCATAGTTTTCTTCGTCGCCCCCAAGAAGCTCCTTCGTGTTCCACCTTTGTCCTGTCCTGTCCAGTCTCCGGAAACTTGTTACTTCATCCGACCTTCCCGACGTGTCCTTCTCGTCAGTCCGCCGACCCCCGACGACGATGGGAAGCCTCTCCCGCATAGCCCTCCCACCTTGCCTTTTCGCTTGGTTCCTGATGGTTGCTTCGGCTGTTGATCCGGCTACTGATGGTTACTTCATTGACTGCGGATCGTCGACCAATACGATGGTGGGTGAAGTTGAGTTTGCATCTGACGAATCGTTTCCTGGCGTGACCCCCTCCACTTCGAGGAATTACGTCAGGATGGGCTCGAATTCGAGCTTGCAGTTATTGGATTATGGTGACTCGCTGTATACAACTGCGAGGGTGTTTAACACGACGGCCGAGTATGGTTTCCTGCTAAAGGAAACCGGGAGGCATGTCGTTCGCCTCCATTTCTTCCCGTTCGACTCTGACACGTTCGACCTTCACACTGCGATGTTCAGCGTCTCTGCTCAGGATTTCATGCTTTTCCAAGACCATCGTTTCAAGAATGGTCTAGTCGTGAAGGAATACTCTGTGGATGTGGATTCCAATCATCTTGCTCTCAAATTTATCCCGGGTAACGACTCCTTCTCTTTCATCAGTGCCCTGGAAGTATTTCCTGCTCCGAAAGAGGCGACTCCTGAGGATGCAAGTGTCGTGGAGATGGCTCCAATGCGCCAGACTCTTCGGGGTCTCATTCTTGAGACCGTCCATCGAGTGAATATGGGAAATGTCTCGGTAGGCCCAGGAGACGATCCCTTACGGCGGAATTGGGTGGCTGATGGAGAATTCCTGAAACATAGCGGCGTTTTGACCTTATCGAGGATCCAAGACGTTAAGGGGACACCATCCCAGGGGATCGCCCCTCGTTCAGTGTATGGAACGGCCACGATGTTGGATTCCAGTCACGATCCTCACCTTCATGCCAATTTGACATGGAACTTCACTGTCTACCCTGGATTCGAGTTCCTCATCCGGTTCCACTTTTGCGACATCGTGGATCCACCCCCCGAGTCACTGTTCTTCAATGTTTATGTTAACTCCTGGTATGCTTACCAAAACCTCGACCTCGGGAAGCTGACCTCGGAGGTACGGGGCAGTCCATACTACCTCGATGTCATTGCAACCTCGAGAGGAAGTGGTTTACTAACCGTGAGTGTCGGCCCGTATGCCGACAGCGGTATCTACTCCACTGCCTTTCTAAATGGTTTGGAGGTCATGAAGATCCATAGTGTCACAAGTAGGCGTTTCATCCCGGCTGGACAAAGATCAAAGTGGAAGACAGTAATGGTTATAAGCTCGGCTGTGTCGATTCTGTCCTGCCTCGTGCTCTTTCTGGCGATATATCTCTTCTATAGCAGAAGGCGTAGCAAACATGTGTGTCCTGGAAAATCGAAGGGAGAACGATGCCCGTTTTCCGACTTGAAATCTGGATATCGTTACCCACTCATGGCAATCAAGGAGGCCACGGATAATTTCAGCGAAGATTTAGCGGTTGGAGGAGGAGAATTCGGGAAGGTTTACAAGGGAGTCCTAAGAGATGGAACGAGAGTCACGGTGAAGAGATTACGTCAGTCGCTGCAGAGGGAGGAGTTCCGAACCGAGATCGAGATGTTGTCCCATTTACGTCACAGGCATTTGATATCATTGGTCGGATACTGTGACGAGCAGCACGAGATGATCATAGTGTACGAGTTCATGGAAAAAGGGCCGCTGAAGAATCATCTGTATGGTTCGAGCCTTCCGTCACTGAGCTGGAAGAAGAGGCTCGAAATCTGCATCGGATCAGCGAAAGGGCTTCACTACCTTCACACAGGATCCTCGAAGGCTATCATCCATCGGGACGTGAGATCAGAGAACGTTCTACTAGACCAGAACTTCATGGCAAAGTTAGCAGACTTCGGAGCATCGAGGACTGGCCCTGAGATCGATCAGTCACATGTGAGTACGGCCGTAAAGGGTAGCTTTGGTTACCTTGACCCCGAGTACCTGAGGAGCCAACATCTCACGGAGAAATCAGACATATACTCTTTCGGGGTCATGATGCTCGAGATTCTCGCGGGACGGCCAGTGATCGATCCATCGTTTCCTAAGGATCAGCTTAATCTGGTGGAGTGGGCCATGCATCTGAAAAACAAGGATCAAGAACACGAGGTCGTCGATCCCCGTCTCCTGGGACAAGTGGGCGATCAAATTCTTTGTAATTACATGGACATCGCATCGAAGTGCCTTGCCAAGAGTGGCATCAATCGGCCATCAATGGGAACTGTGCTGAGGAACCTGGAGCTTGTGCTCCACCTCCAGGTACAGGAAGATAATCCAGTCAGGAACGAGGAGCCGTCTCCGCAAATTGACCACAAAGGTCTCTCCGCAACAGACGTCCCATCAGTCCAGTTCAGTATGGGAAGCATAGGCGACTTCAATGGAACTTCAATCAGCAAAGTCTTTGCCAAAATGGTTAGGAGGGAGTTTAGGCAGATATAGCCCCTGATGCTCCTTTCATCTTATCAAGGAATTCAGCTTACTTCCTACTTGAGTTGTAATTCTTAAGAAAGACATCACTGTTTATGAAAAATGAGAAACTCGTACCTTATATGACGATGCGTAAAGGGACAGTAATAAGCTTTGTTGCCCCTCCAAGGACAAAAAGGAAGCAGGCACACCATACACGAGGTGCTTCATTTATGTACACAGCATGATCCGATGTTATCAGGTTACACCATCAGAACAGCCACTTTGGGATTCCCAGGGTCGAGCAGATCATTAATAGAGAGAAGTTGGATGGGAAACAGGCTGTCTAGAGAGGCTGGCTGATCACGATATGAATGCCTTCACCAAATCTGAGTAGTTGCAGACATATCCTGATCTCGGACACGTTATCTTACCGTCGTTCTTTTTGGCCATTTCATCAAGAGCCTGCCAGGACCAGGAGTACGACATTTGACATTTTGAAAGATAGAATGCTACTGACCCACTTGTCAAAAGCTGTTGATGGAAATAATTTTTCGCACCTTGGTACTGTAAGCATAGCCATTCGGCAGGACCAGTGGAAGATTCTCCGTGTCCATGAGCTCTTTCGTTATGTAACAGACAAGCTTGGAATGAAGCTGATTAGAGTATGGCAAGGGTTTCGCCAGCTTCCAGAAGCTTTCGTGTGATAGAGGGTCTTCTTTGGAGCAACTCTCTTCGTTACAGAATCTGATTTGATTAAGGAATCAAGAACAACTAAAGAAAGCATACAAGGCCAGAAGTTGAATGATTATCGGCCTGATGGAAGAAAATGATCTAGAAGTGGCAGGATATAGTAAACAGAACCAATGCAATGTGTAAAATTTGTCAATCAAACAACTAACGAGCACTGTATTGGAAGTGAAAGGATTGCAGAAAGCCTTCGTCAACACAAGAAAACCACGCATGTCTTGTAGGAAAAAGGATACGGAGTCTTTAGAGCAGATAATCCGGCTTGAAGAAATATACTAAGCAGAGGCTCCAGCGTTATTCCATATAATCTGCAGAATTCCCGTCGAAACTGATCCACGAGAAAATCCCATTGTTTTGGCTCAAATAGGGCCTGCGAAGCATCCATATTCTCTGTGAATCAGAATTTCCACAGGAAATATGTTTCCAATATAAATTGCACTCACAACTATACCGATTATCCTCTAAAACCGAGTTCTAACTTCGAAGAGGCATGAAATCAGTTGACCTTCCTTGCAATGTGAATAGAAGAGCAGATATTGTACCCTTGTATACCAGAAATCTTAAAAGACCATCTAAATAGCAACAACTTCAATTAACTGTGTACCCGAACACTATCTTGGTGTAAACTAGACGCTATTCGACTAATCTATGAACTCCATTTTCTACTAAAAAGAAAAGATTAGCCATCAGAAGCATAGACAAAAGATGGCATCAGAAAATTATCAAGAAAACAAAAGGAAAAAGTGAAAAGAAAGAAATACAGCATCACAAATTAGAAAGAAAAAAAAATGCATCGACAGTCACCTTATATGTTGCAAACTCAGTGTTACCCTTAAATGCCAATGTTGCAAGTACTCGCTGCAATTCTTTCATATGAGTTACACCCCATGCTGCAAGATGTTTCCGCGCATAGGCAATAGCTTGCATATTATTATTCTCAGCCCTCACCAATTCAACAAATTCTTGAAGTCTCAACTGGAACTCAAGCATGCTCTAAAAAGGATTGAGTTTATAACGTCAGAATGTCTAACTAAACCGGCAAAACTAGCAGGCACAAGGGCTCCTCAATCCCTTCAGAGACAAATAACTAAAAGAAACCACATACCTTAGATTTCTTTAGTCTCGACTTGTTTTCGGCGCACCATGCTAGAGCAGGAACACCTCAATATCAACAAGATCCTGAAAAGAGAGGACATCATAGTGCGAGGACTTCTTTATTTTTGAGGAATCACAGTTCTATTAACCTTATCAGAAAAATAGGTGTAAGTCTTTGTACCTGTATGTTACTGGCCACCGCGAGATTCACTGCACTGTCGCAGTATGACATCCGTAACATGTAATCCACAAGAATCCTATTAAGGCGTACATTACTCCACTCAGATAAATTCTCGGGATCAGCTGATTCTAAGTGATCCAGCCGCGTCCGGCATCTCTGTGCTTGCAACTTCTCCATCAAACTTCCTTCTTCCAACTACTCATGTATCCAACAGCCAGGATAAACTATTATCAACACCCACACCCAGATGACAGATCCACTTCTTCCATCCATTATTCAATGTGTTCTTCCTAAAAATTAAGCCAGGAAAGCATCGCATCAAGGTCGACGCACTCTACACAGACAATGGAGCAACAAAATCCAGCATCGTCCAAGACAGCGTTGGGAATACACAACCACCCCCGGAGTGGCTACCCGAGGTCACATCACCAATGTACAAGAACGTGAAAATTTCATCAGACCTTTCTCTTAAGCCCTTGCAACCTCGAAACGACCGAGGTGAGCCTCTCGACGGCCTCTTCACCGGACACTCCAACAGCACCCATCTCTTGGACGGCGGAGATAACCGCGGAGAGTTCCTTCCCCATGATGTGGTGGTTGAAACGGATCTTCTTCTTGTAGTGATCGAAGGGGACGCGGACTAACTGGTGCTCGAGCTTCAGCGGCTCGGCTAGCTGGGATAACTTCGAGGGGCAGGGAGCTGCGCCGGGGTTGATCGTCCAGGAGGGGACGGAAAGGGGAGGTGGAGGGGAGCCGTTGGGATCGATTTCCATAACTTAGGGGTTTCTGGAATGAACCTCTGGGATCGGAGAGACTCAAAGAACAAGAACAGGATTGATGGACCAAGAATCACAAACAATGCTTGAATGTATATGATTGTAGGATAGAAAAACTCAACGTTCAATCTGTTCTAAGCTTTTTATACAATCCGTTAGCTACTAACAAACTTTGTAACGATTGTATAATATATTCTTTTTTCTTCTTCTTCTTCTTCTTCTCCTCTGCATTCTCCAGCTTCTTCTGTCTTTTTATGAAACCCCGCTTTAATCCTCTTTGAACTTCTTCCAGTTTCATCTTCATACTTATGACAATCTATTTCTCTTAAAATGAAGCTTTGTCCTCAAGCCTCCACTCAATCAACCAAAGTATCTCAGCTACACTTATTAAATCAATCTCCACACTCCTCCTCCAACCTCCACACCACTCCTCTGGTTCACAGATGTACCGTCATCCCTCTCCCCTTAAAAAATGAAGCTTGTCCTCGAGGTTTACTGAAATCAAAATCGCTGGACCATATCTTCATACAGTTCCCAAGTTGCCTCAGCGACATCACCATTCGACCGCTTCACCAAAATATAGACCGCTCATGTATTTCCTTTTTCTCACCAATTTTCTATCCAACACCTTAGTTGTTTCTAGTTTTCAGTTGTTGTTGTCCATCAACTTCTGGAAAAAGTGGAGGGAGGAGGTTCAACATGTTTCTTTAACGGAGATATGTGGAAACGCATGATGTATTTTATCACCCTCAAACGCATCTGTTTGAGGGTGATAACTAGATGACATCAAACAATCTACCTGCAGCAGTCTGAAAAGCAATAGTCTTGAGCATGCCATGAAGTCTGAAAATAGAATAAAGCAAGATTTGAGCAATTATCACAGTAGTAAAAGGGTCACTAAGCAATAGAAAGTGTGGCTTCTGGTACTGGGTTTGCACTATTGACAAATGCTGCAATTCCTGATGTAATTTCCTAACATCTCTTTTCAATTGTTTCCAAATAAAACATATCAGTAATCCTCCTAAGAGTTGCATGCGTACCTAAATAACCATCATAGGAGTATCATGTAGTAATGTGATGATTTTTTGTCTTAAGTTCTCATTATTTCCTATCACCAATATCTTTTTCCTTCTTAGCTTTCCATGATTCCAGTAATAATGAATTCTAGTTTCACCATTCTAACGTATACTAGCACAAATTTTCTCAAGTATTAGTTGAATATGTTACTTACAAGATGTTGGAAAGTTGATGCAGCATTAGTTGAATATGTTACTTACAAGATGTTGGAAAGTTGATGGCCTTCATGTATCCTAAATGGTGTCCCAGGTACATTCTCGAGGTTCATTCATATTTGCTAGTACCCAGATCTGAGTTCATTCTATGTAAAGATTACAGCCCCGTATAACTCATTAAGCAGTTCCTTTGTCACTTAAATTGGAAATTTGTCCTTGATTGTGTGCTTGTTCTACTCTCTATAATTAATGCACAATCTCCCCTTGTCATTCTTCTTCTTAACCTCACTATTGGGGATGAAAAAGGACTCTGACTTAGCCTAATATCCTATGCCTCTAATCTTTGACCATATTTTCAATAGCATCTTACTAAACTACTGGATATAGATAAGGTCGAAAATTGATCGGTGAAGTCTCTTTCTTGAGATGATTGTGATCATGTTATCTATATGGCATCTTGAGATGAATTTTTTGAATTGTTCCATCTTTAGGCTCATGACAGTCATTGGGCCTCTGGGAAAAAATAATTAATCTTATTTATGATTGGTCATATAATCGTGGTTTGCTCCAGATACTCGAATAAATATCTGACAGCTAATCCTTTATTGTTTTCTGATTTTTTTTGGGGGGGAGATACTATTTTCCTTACCTCCTTGTTGGTGGGGAGGAAGCGGCTAACGGTACGTGCACGTAACGGTTACGTAGTTTACTAATTAATACTAAATTTTTTTAGTAAATTTTACTAAAAGTTGACCGTTACTAACGAAGTCAACGCAAAATTAGTAAAAAATGTAGTAAAATTTACTAAAATCCGATCAACTTTTAGTAAAGTCAACGCAAAATTAGTAAAAAACGTAGTAAATTTTACTACTTTTTTACTGTTCATAGCAGTTCAAGTTTACTAATTTTGCGCTGACTTTACTAAAACATTTCCGTTAGTAACGTCAAAGCAGAAGTAGTAAAAAAAGTAGTAAAATTTACTCATTTTTTTACAAATTTTGCGTTGACTTTACTAAATTTTTTCGTATTTTAGTAAAGTCAAACCAGTTTTAGTAAAAAAATGAGTAAAATTTACTACTTTTTTTTACTACTTCTGCATTGACGTTACTAACGGAAATGTTTTAGTAAAGTCAGCGCAAAATTAGTAAAAAACGTAGTAAATTTTACTACTTTTTACTGTACGAATTAAGCCGATAATTAGTAACTGTTTACTAATTATGGTGTTTTTTTTAGTAAAAAACTCTTCCACTTAGTAAATTTTATTAATTTTGAGTTGTTTTTACTAAAAAAAGTAGTAAACAGTTACTAAAAAATAAAGGCGTTTACTAACAAATTTACTAATTAGAACAATGTTTCCGAACCTCACTCCGAACCTATTTATGTAGTGAAATTACCCGTCTACCCTGGTTACTAAACTTATTACTAATTTACTAGACATATTACTAATTTTGTTTTCATTTAGTTCAACTGCGTAAATAATACTAACTGCTAATTTTGGGTTTCCTGGCTGCACGTCGTCCCCGAGTTCCTGCTGCAGGTCGGCTTCATCCCAGATCTTCGGCTGGCCGTCGTCTTCAATCCACACACATTCTATAGGTCAGCCTCCGAGATCTTCGGCCGGAGGGCATCGTCCTAGGTCTTCGGCACTGTCCCTCCTCTTCGGCCGCAGGTGAAGTTTCATGCTCATCTTCTTTGGCTGCAGCTGGTCCGACAGGGGAGTGTTCTTCGGCTGCATGCAGAGTGACGGGTTGATATTCGTCTGCTGCAGGTGGTCGGACATGTTCATCTTGTTCAGATTGTGGTGGATTTCGGGTTTGCGTCGTCGTTGGCCTGAAGAAATGAAAAGTGTATTGAATGCGGAAAAGTCAAGATTTGATGAAGAACATGATGTTGATTCTGTAATTATTATTCATCATTCCTAATCTATTGATAACCTTTCATCGTTAATGTGAATGTAGGTGAGCACTTCTTCAAACGGAAATGTTACAGGTTCGACTCTCAATCGTCTTCTGTGGTTTACCCCCCTTTGCCCTTTGTTCGTCTCGTGTTCATGTTTCTAAGATTTTGACCTGGTGGGAGTTGTTTCGTTGCCGTGGAATGAATTGGGTTGCGGTTTGATGGGATTGGTTTGGATTAGTGCCCAGCAAGATAGGATTGAGTGTTGCACGTGGGCATAGTTTGCGCGGAAATCTGGCTTGGGGTAAATTGCGTGCCGGCCCTATCCCTTGATCAGCCGTTGGCTGTAATTTGTTTGACGTAGGAGGTTCGGTAGCTGACGTGATCGTCCCGTTCTTCGGCTAGTTGTTATCGATAGTTCTGCTCTTCGGCTAATTGGATTCTTTTAGTAAATTGATGCTTCTAGCATTTGACATGTTAGACTGATATTATCAAGTTTTTCCGGGCATCTTAATCTTCCTGAACCTCTTTTGGATTCAATTGAATCAGCTTCATATTGTTCCAGTGATATTCCTTTTACCATTCGTATTAATCCTAGTTACTTACATTTTTAGCCAGGTCAATTGTAAGTTTGGGATGTTGAAGTTGATCAGATGGATTGATTGTCATTCACCTATCTTCTCAATGCTGCACTGGTGTATCTTTACTGTAAAATATCTTTTATTGAGGGTCAACTCTCTGTAACCTTATCCCGAGTTCGAGTCACGATGTTGCTTCTACTTCGTGCTTATCATAGAAACGAAGCAGTATTCAAAGTTGGTGTTCAATACTCCGGCGGTCCTCATTTTGTATCCATGGGATATGCCTTGTTGAGTATCTTACTGTCATATGGATGGGCCCACTTTCTCGCGACAGCATCATGAAAATGAAATGACTTTTGTTTTTCATTTTTAATATTTATAGCTTATCTTAAAGTTGTCTTCATGGAGGACTAGTCTCTCTCAGAACTCTCTTTGTTGACATTTTCTTCTTGTTAGTTTCTGGTGATTCTTAATGCTATTACAATGCCAAGTTCATGCTTACTCCCTGTGAACTAAGCCAGTTACTAAAGCTTCTGTATTTTTTTTCAGTTGTGGCTCTTGTGGGTATGAGCTGAAACTGAGTTCCTTGAATCGGATAACTTCGATGATCGGCTCCAAATACAGCAAGTCGATTAAAAGAGGGAGGATATCCTTCTTCGACGTTGATGAGAGTAGGTTTACGCTTGTCGACGAACTGCAGTGCATACCACGCTTGTCTAAGAGTTCTTGGAGCTTCCTCCGCCGGAGGACCAAACTCCTCTGCCGGAAGTGCGGCAACAGGATCGGAGCGGCTTACTACGAAAGTGTTTCCCCTAATTCCGACGGATCGGATAAGTCATCCGATACAGACTACTCACGTCAACGCGTGTATGATTCCAGAATTCGGGCCTTACAGCCGTCATCATCTACGGAAGCATCCAGGGAATCCCTTTATGTTTAGGAGGAGTGGGAATCAGGGTCAATATCTAAGAGTGTTGTGTTCATGCTTGCCTTGAATCATGATGGGTGCAATCATCCATTTGTTATTGCAGGTTTACTTTGCCCTGGTTTCAGTGGGGGAATATGCATGGCTTTGTACAGCAGTCAGAATTTCAAGCGGTTTCTGGATATCCCAGCAATGGTGAACTTTAAGATGAACCATTGCCTTTCACATCTTGATACTTAGTCAAGCAATTTGGTATCCTGGAGTTGGAAGCACAATCCTTTGAGAGGTACACATCAGATCAGCCATCCTCTCCAAACAAGGAGTCAATTTTATTATTGGATTCTCCTCCGGAGTCTTCTCTTGTGACCGTGTTTAATTTTCTTCCTTTCAAATGGTTCAAATAGGAGGACCAAATTCATTGGCTTGTCATTTTTGTGCGCCCTAATACTGTCCCTGCTAGTGGTGTTAGTGCGTGCACGTATGTGCCAAGACACTTTAATGTATTTGTGAATAAATAATTAATAAAGGCGAGTATTTGTCACTGATTATTTTACTTTTCTGCACGTAAAATTATTAATGATAAAGTCCCACAGATTATTGAGTATATTAATCTGAAATAGTCCGTGATCGGACAGATGTTTAGAGGGGACATGGACATCTAGATCATCGCTAAGTATAGCCGAGGTCAAGATAGACCAAGGGATAGTGATCCATGTTATACTTAGGGGTACCCTAAGATTAGGGATACTGGACACGGCCCGATTAAGAGGATACCACATATTGAACATCATTGGTCAATCCTTTTTATGGACGAGTGTAACTGATCTTTTGACTTGAGACCTTCATTTATTCTATGCGTGGAGTTTGCGCACTTTGACGTCGTTAAAAGCAGTCTTTAACCGGATTGTGAGTAATACGATTGTTGGGTGTGTGACAAAGCGTAGAGAGAATAGTGTTGAGTCAATATAGGATTCATCGCTCTCTTGGATTAGAGAGTTGACATCTAGGCCACTTGATAGAGATATTAGTGACTCTAAAATCCATGGCCATGGGAGGAATGTTTTACATTCAAGAGAGTCTATTATATCTTGGTAATTAAGTAAAACAATTAATTCGGTGATGATATAATTTGCGCCAAATTAACTGAGATGTCGGTTAGATGAAGAGATTGAATTACACGGTAATCGGTTCATAGTGATTTATGATTTATAATCATTATCCTAACACGTTGGGTAACTAAAAACTGTTGCTAGATGGTTACCTTAGTTTTGTGTATGGATATACACTGCCTTCGTGTATAGGACCTAGATGGTCGCACGCATCGCACGTCGACACGAACATTGTATTATTGATTATTTTAGTGGATACTAAAATTGATCATTTTTTATTTCAGAATTAGAATTAATTGGATTGTTAATTTATTCTGAAATATCGGAAGCAAATAAATAGACCAAGATCGAATATGAATTTATTCAGGTCGTATTATATTAAAGTAAAGGATATGAAATAAATATTAAGTATTTATTTATATATTATATCCAAGATGTTTTACTTAATAATAATTTTTTTTAAATTATATTAATGCATGTAGTTTACGTGGTTGAAATTATTTTTATTTTTTTTAATGATTACATTCGTTACGATATTGGCATTAAGGATTAATTAGTATCTTAACGGATGAAGATTTAAGTTTTGATGCGTTAAAATTTTTTTTTAAGGCAAGAAATTGAGGGGATGGGTTTTGGTAAGATAAGACGGAGAGATTGAGAGGGAGAGCTTATCATTTTTTTCCCTCATAGGACAAAACCTCTTAAAGAGAATCAACCCAAAAATCTTAGTGGTTTTTGCTTCTGAAAAATCTTTCGACGATCCAAGAGGCTAGCACCTACAGGATTGTCGTGGGGTTCGTGATCGTGTGTGCGTGGATACCGCTAGAGGAGTCACAGGTGGGGCTCTTGCTTGTTCGCGATCGTATTGTTTTTTCTGGAATATCGAGGTACGTTTTCCAGGTAAGGATTTTATTATATTTACGTATAATATAATATACGTACCAAGATTCTTGTTATTTATCTAAATTTTGTATCAAGATCTGATTATTTGGGCATAAAATTATTATTTTATTGCTTCCGCTGTGCCTGAAATCTAACAGTTGGCATCAGAGCCTGGTCTTGGTTGAATCGTATGTTATATTTGAATTTCACTAATTTTAACGATATTATAATCTGTCTGAAGATTTTATGATTTCGTTTAAGATTCCATAAAAAATAGGCCACTTTATCAAAAATATCCCCAAGTTAAAAAATTTTTCCAATCTATCCTAAAGTTTAGAAAATATCTCTCCGTATCCTAAACTTTGACTCAGTTTCAAAAATATCCATTAGGGTCCCAAAGTAAGATTTTCTGAATGGCTGGAGAAGGAAAATCTTCGGGAAATCCTTCTGGGACTCCGTCACGATTGGAGTTCGTTCCAAAGTCTAGACTATCTCCTTTTGGAATTAGCAAGAGTATAAATGATATTTTAACTCAGCTAACCATTCAGGGGAGCAAATAAAGTCTAGAAAGCTAAAACCAAATGGCAAAGGAAGTAGGCTCTATTGTAAACACAATGCTAGACGCTCTGGAAAAAGAAAGAGGTCTAAAAAGGCCTGAAGCCGAGGCGACTTCTGGACTGGAAAGTACTACGGGAAAACCAGTCGAAAGGTTGAATCTGGGATGACGAAATTCCAAACAGAATCAAGGCAAGAGTGTGGATGAGATGTACAAGGAGTCAGTGGCCCCTTACATTTTAGACTCACAAAAGCGAAGTGCAAACTTGAACTCCCAACGTGGGGAGTTGGCAAAAGACTTAAGGAAAGCCTTAGGTCTGGCAGAAGATACTCCAGTTCATTTAGACAATAGAACGTTTTGACGAACTGGTAACTGCGAAGAGGGAAATATACAGGCCCGATTATCCTCATCGGACTAAACAAGAATTTGTCCCAAGGGATAATGTTTTAAAGCCAATTATTACCCCTGTTGCTTTTCTGGACATTAACTGTGAGAAGCACGTATATGAAAAGATAGATGAGTAGTTATCACTTATTCGAATGACTGCGTATGTAGGAGGAGTACCTCCTGGAGCAGTCTACGAATTATGCATGGCAGCCCTTATTGGTACAACGCAGAAATATTAGAAAACCTTAGTGGCGCACACAGACATTAAGGAAAAGATAGATCAGGCGCTGACCGTTGATGGTGTATTAGCAATCATCGCCGATGCATTAAAACGGGAGTTCTGTGGTTTTTCATTATCCACTGAGACTGTGGAAAAAGAGCAGTCATTGACCGCTCTAGTTAAACTACAGATCTGTGATATGTGCTGGTTTGATAGCTACGTGTGTGAATTCCAGAAGTATTACTACAATCTGTATGTAGTATCTCAACAGTTCATATTAGGAACCTTCTTTGCAAAACTTCCAGAACCTTGGCCGGAAGTTGCGCAAAAGGCCTATGAATTACTTCTGAGTGAGGAAAAGATTGTCTCTGGACTCGGAGGAAAGATTCAGGCGGTTAAGTACGCAATGCGTAAGGCATGTACTGAGCTCCAAGTAAAGGAAGCAGCTAAGAAGCTGCCATACTTAAATAAGAGATGTTGTTCTCAAATTGAGTATGTACCTGGAAGATATGGATGCGACACTCGCAGTTCTTCGGGAGACTCGGTGAGGACGAAAAACTTTCCCCGAAAGAGGAAGTTTGTTGGGTATAACAAAAAGAAAGTTTGGCCCAAGAAGGACTTCCAGCGCAAGCATAAAGGAGGTTATGCTTACAAGCCCAGAAGGTTTGTAAGGAGACGGGATAACCTAAAAGACAAGGATAGGATCGATACCTTCAAGCGTAAGCATGGCAGAGAGCCTAAATGTCCAAAGGGAAAACCGTTGAGCAGCTGCAATTGCTGCTGGTTTTGTGGATCAAAAGACCACAAGGCGGATAGTTGTCCAAAGAAAAGCTAGAGGAGAGAAAGACTCCGTATGGTATTCTTAGACGACAGGAGTCATGAGGAAGAAGTCCTTGCTTATGAACCAATCGATGAGCAAGAGATTTCCGACTTAGACTCGGAAGTAGAGTCGATTTACGAGGTAGTGTCAGACTATGATACAGACTCGGACGATGACTCTAATCTCTGGAAAATGCATATGTTCATGATGAGAGCAGAACAAAACGGAGATGGTGATGAGATGGTTCCGTTAGAAGCATCGAATCAGGTACTGGAGGAATCCCACCAGTACGAAGATCCATCCCAGTCAGTCCTGGAATGGAGGTTGCCCAATGTCAACGTGATCTATAACGTATCGAGATTTAATTTTAGATCGATAATAGACATCTCACAAACAGAGGCAACAACTCAAGTGACAAGCACAGAACTTGAGACGTTGGATATCCCATTACTCAACGTACAACGCATTAGGGAAACTATGCAACGTACGAGAGGTGTGTATAACTATATACACATTGGGTTAATCCAGATAGGATTAATTCCGCTATTTCATCTTCCAGCGGATAGTCCTATGGTAGCAGCTGTGATCGATAAACGATGGCGAGAGTTTAGAGATCAGCTGATATCAGGTATACAGGCCAACCTTGCACACGGCCCTGTATGGTTCCAGGTTCATCCAAATTTCATGATGGCCCTGAACGATCGCTGTTTGGAAAATTCGTTAACCTTAAGGATCAAATCAATGAATATGGATAGAATGAATTCCCATGCCAAGTTTTTGGCGTATCACACTAGGGTAATTTACCGATTGGTAAATACCACTAGTCCTGGTGTGAGGAACATCTCAAGACTTACTGAGTTTTTCGAAGAAGGTCATAATAACTACCAACAGTTTCATAGGGAGAGGTAAACCCTCTGGAGCTAACCTGGCCAAGAAATTGGGTTATGACTGAACCTGGTAGTAGCTCTAGACTAATTAGTGCGGCTAATATCCGACAAAGAGGTAACGAGATTACTTTAATGTTGGGTGAACCGTCTAGAGATAGTTTTAGAGCTGATAGGCATCTGCCTATGAGGATGCCACTCCTGAGAGAGCCAAGATCACATACGCTCTCTGATGTTTCCTTTAGAACTAGTGAAGTGGGAGAGGACATAATTGTGTCCCGACCAGTAGAAGCATCTGCTCCGCCACTACTAGAAGAAATGTCTCGAAGGTCTGTTGATTCGAGAGCCCCGTCGCAACATACGGGTAGGATCGTAGTGTATAGACATGTATCATTACCAGTCTATGAAGACCCTGTAGACCAAACGAGAGAGGAGTCTATACGGATGTTAAGAGTTACCAGTATGGAAAACTCTTTATCTAAGATTCTTGAAGTTTGTAAGGTTATTGAACAGATAACTGAGCAAAGGTCGATACCAATAGACGAAATCTGGAGGATGATAGAACCATCCCAAAGAGTACCCAAGAATATCGGGTTTAGTGTCAGGAAGGAAGACTTGAGCACATATGTCGCTCTAACTTTCAAGTTTTCTGGATACTATGAATATTCTTTGGATACCTTGATAGACACTGGGTGTAGCATAACTTGTGCAAGACTCAATGCTCTGCCAGATGAGTGGTGGGAACCACTGCAGAAACCCATCCACATGGTTAACGTCGATGGTATGGCAACAGTGGTTGGTCATAAGGCAAGAAACGTGCCTGTTTTTATTGGTGGACAAAAATTCATCATTAAAGAGATTCTTGCACATCCTTTACTAGAGGCCGACATCATTATTGGTAACGCCTTTTTAAAGGGTCAGAAGGAAAACCTTCCTTTTGTGCAGAATGAAAACGATGTTTCCATCGGTGGTGTAAAGATAAGTATTCTACAAGAGCCTAGACTGCGGTTAAAATTTGGCTTTTATCCGGTAAAACGGACAGAATACTGTGGCAATATTCCATATGAAAAAGCTTTCAGAGTGCGAGCTCAACGTGGTGATATACGGTTGGAAGAGAACGATTCATGGGAACAAACCCTGTTTTCTCCAACGAATACCAGAAGTTCTAACTGGTATGACGACTTGTTTCCAAAACAAGAAGTGTGTATGGCTGTTAAGTTAACAGGAACAAAATGGGATAAGTTCCTAGTAAAACTAGCCGATAATTTTAGTGAAGATCCACTAAAGTTATGGACTCGAAATGGCCTAAAGGCTAAATTAGAGTTGAAAGATCCTAGAACCATTATAAGAGCTAGAAACATTACATATACGGCTGAAATGGTTGAGGAATTTGACAAACAAATTCCTGAGTTGCTTGGAAAAGGCTTGATTAGGGACAGTTATAGTCCACATTCTAGTCCTGCCTTTATGGTTATTAATCATGCCGAGCAGGTGCGAGGTAAAGCACGATTGGTTATAGATTATCGTCAGCTTAATAAAGCTACAAAAGACGATGGCTATAAAATTCCCACTGCGGGAGATTTAATTGATAGGGTAAGTCTGAGCCAACCAAAGTTCTTCTCTAAGTTTGACTTGAAAAGTGGATACTGACAAGTCAAGATGGAAGAAGAGTCGATTCCTCTAACTGCCTTCAATGCTCCGCAAGGAATGTTTGAATGGCTGGTGATGCCGTTCGGTCTGAAAAATGCTCCAGGCGTATTTCAGCGCAAATGGATAATGCTTTCAAGCAAGTCCGAAAATTTTGTGCGGTCTATATTGACGATGTGTTAGTCTACAGTCAGACTGACGACGACCACATGAGACACCTTGATAAGGTGACTGATGTCTTCCGACAGGAGGGCATGATTCTATCGGAGAAAAAGATAGAATGGTTTAAGGAGTCAGCAAATTTTCTAGGCATGGAGATTGAGCAGGGAAAAATTAAACTGCAAAGTCATATTGCTGAGAAAATAGTTGATTTTCCTGACAGACTTGAGGATAGAAAGCAAGTCCAAAGATTTTGCGGATGTGCTAACTATGCAAGAAAGTTTGTGAAGGATCTTTCCCGAGATCTAAGCAGGATTTCGAAGAAAACCTCTTCTATAAATCCTTGGATATGGGAAGATGAAGATACTCAATCCATTAGAAGGATTAAAGCAAAGGTAAAAAATTTGCCACAACTCACTTTGCCTTCTGACAAGGATGAGTTAGTTTTGGAAGTTGATGCTTCAGAAGAATTTTGGGGAGCAGTCCTTAAAATTAAAGGACGAAAACCAGAACCGGTGTGCAAATACTGGTTGGGAAGCTTCAAGGGGTGCGAGCTACGGTACCCGATACATGAAAAAGAAGTACTGGCCTTAAAATATGGAATAAAGGCTTTTTACATCTTTTTGGCACCGAAAGAATTTTTAGTGCGCTCTGACTCGACCTATGTAAAATGGTTTATGAGTCTGAACCTTAAGGAAGCTAGGCAAACTAGACTCTTAAGGTTGCAAGAATGGTTTAGCTATTATAAATACGAGGTCGAATACATTCAGTCCGACCACAACATAATAGCAGACTCTCTCTCTAGAGAACTTGCAAACACCTCTCTTTCTAAAAACTCTGCAGATGGATCCTGTTGCAAAGAGAAAGATATGCTGGGGATGCAAGAAGGAAGGACACTCCCGAAAGGTATGTCCTAACAAGGGAGATAGTGAGCATAGGGATGCTGGTTCCGTTTCAGGAACGAAGACGGCAGTTCTCTGCTGGCAGTGTAAGCAACTAGGACATCGTTCTTACGAATGTCCCAAGAAGCTGAAAACTACAGATTCCCAGAAGGGGAAGGCTGAACTTAAGGAGAAAGCAAAAGCTGACTCCAAGAGTGAGGCGAAACAAGATCTCCAAAAGGAGATGGCTAATCCCAAAGAAGCTGCGGCTAGATCTGGGGAAAAAGCGAAGGATGTTTCTCAGAAGAGAACGGCTGAACCTAAAGGAAAGGCAAAAGCCAATTCTAAGGGGAAAGCGAGAAGTTCCCAGGAAGGGAAGACGGATCTGAAGGAGAAGGGTAACACCAACTCTGAAAGAAACATGAAAGACAATCTTCAAGAGAAGATGGCAGGTCCAGAGGAGGAAAGCTCCAAAGGAAATGTGAAAATGGCAGATCTGAAGGACAAAGCAAAAGCTGAGTCACAGGAGAAAGCCAGAAAGAAGAGGAAAGCCAAGAAGCTTAGGTCTTCTGGTCCCAAGGAGGATGATCCTGCAAAGGAAGGTCCTAGTAAGGACGGTAAGGTTGAGCAACCTTGGTGGTTTCCATTAACCACGATGCAGTTCAATTACTGTCGAGATCACATAGCCAAAGAACAAAAGATCTCTATCAACCAGGCGGTAAAGCTCTATAAAAGTCTACTGGAGACGCAAAAGGAGCAGAAAGATCGGGTTGAGAAAGAATATGTTTCTGAGGCAGAAGAAAAGTTTAAGACTTTAATTGAAGAGCCAATCCAAGAGGTAGACCCTGAACCAAGGGTAGAACTTGAGGAAGCAATGGAGTGTGAGCAATACTTCGGTTTTGGAAGTGCTTACGCATCGTTGGAAGGTAATCTTGAAAAGAAAGAGAACCTTGAGGAAGCGATTCCTATTAAAGACTCGGTCAAGGAGTCTGGTGAGAACACTCACGGTGATAAAAGTCACGATGGCAAAGGCCATGTTGGAGTAATCCAAGAGGATCTGGGAGGATCCTGATTTTTTGATCAAGACTCATTCGAAGATGAATCCCTAAGTTGGGATGCGTCTGTGGTCTGTGGAGGACTCATGGGTGGCATCAAACATGATGACAAGTGCCAAGTTGAGTTTTTCGTAAAAAAGACAGTTGAGTATATCAAAGACCTGGAGTATAAGCTATCAATTATGGCTTCAGGTGAGGAGGAGCTGTCCCGAGTTGAAAAAGAGAGACAGCAGATTTTCTCCACAACCATGTCAATAATATCGGGGGAAGTAAAAAATTATGAAGTCCCAAAGGTAGTAGTAGACATGAGTGAATCCTCGCTCGAGGAAAACACTGTACTTCAACCGTATCTACATTGGATATCGGGGAAGTGGCCGTCTCTGAGAATTCATTCAGACATGGTGGGAGTAGCAGCACCTTACGTATATGCTGGGTTCGTAGACATCCTGAAGATCGACAGATCTGAACCAGAGTGTATGGAATCACTGCCTATGTTGGTAAGGTACGTACTTGGATGCCTAGGCTATGGACCAAAGTATGCCACTGCATTGATTACTTGCACGTTAAGGGAGGAAGAAGACCATCCGCAGTATGGGAAGGTAATACTTCAGAATCTGCAAGTATGGGACATCCACCCTTGTGAGAGTAAACGTCTTGTGGAACCTCAACGACAGGACCTCGATTAGAGAGGTTTATGGCGAAAATACTACAAGGACAAAACAGTCCGGAAAGCCATAAAGGTTGAGTTTCTTAAGGATGTGTTGGAGCATGTGTTAGCCCGTAAGGACGAATACTACGTGCTCTGTGATGGTATAATTACCGTCACGATTCTTCGGTCAAATCTAAGCCTCATCGACGAACAAGCAGGAGACCGAGGATGGCAGAGAATGCTCGAACTTCTAGATAGTTTCTGGAGGCGAGAGAACTCTGAGTTACATCTCCGAACCGACACCTTCGAGGTTTGGAGTAAAATTGCTACTTTCACAGACAAGACCCTAAATCAGCAAATTGAATATGATGAGAGAGCCCAACAAATTCTTAAGGCGGTCCAAGACTCAACGGGACTCTCAGAAAAAGAAGAGGTTGGCGAGGCTTCAAGCGCCAACAACAATGAAGGAATCTCCCAAGACAGCGCACCAATGCAGGCGAGAGAAGACAACTGTATAAAGTTAGACTAGGACATTTCTGTCGGTCATTAGGACACCACTAACTTTTGTAACAATTTAGATTCCTTTTACTTTTGAGCTGGCAAACAGTGCATAGGCACCAGCTCCTTTGTGTATATATTCACAAGCCCTCTACCTCATTTGGAGAGGCAATCTGAATAGAGAATTTTCTCTCTCAAAAACTTGACTAAGAAATCTTTGATTGTCCTCCAGAAGAAAATCTAAAACGAAAAACATCGATATCAAAACAGAGTTGAAGTTTTCTCTGATTGTTCTTCGAAAAATACCTTAAGAAACCAAGAAAGTTAGAATTAATCAAAACCGATTAAGTCTAACTAAAGGTTAGATCTGCGGATCGACACCTTGAAGGATAAGTCATTATGACTAAACCTTGTAAGGCTAAGCCTTCGGGCTGAAGCCATGGATGAGGAGTGTCTATATAAGTCCCTCATGTTATGGGCATTCGGATGACACAGAAGAGCCTCTCCACTGCCTTCTCTAAGCTCTTGAGAAGAAGACTCTTGAAGCTTTGTTTTCAGAGTTCTCTTAGTGCGAAAGCTTGGTGGACCCTCCGAGCGATTCGATTAAGGTATGATAAACTTTTCGCTGTGTAGTTTATGATAATCTTTTCGATCTAACTAAGATTGTAAAGGTGGTGCAATAACACGTTCTAGGCAAGAGTCTGAGTCATTCTTATGACTGATTGTCCAAACCCGGAATTACTACATCTGGATCATGGGGTTGGCAAGGATTCTACTACTGGTCTTCTAAACACTGTGGTAGATCGACTGGCAAGTATATCGGCTCAATTAACTCAGCTGATAACGCTTGTGGATAGTTATTTTAAGAAATTAGAAGAACTGACTCTCACACAGAGTGAATTCGAGGAATTCTTCCTTGAAGGTAAATCCAATCTTGGATTTGCGGCAAATTCTAGATACTCAAACGAGTACTCAAGGTTGGCTGAACGCCGACGACAGAGACAATTAACGAAACCTTCTTAAGTTCGTTTTTGGGCTACATTGATTGGTATCAGAGCTGCTTAAGAAGAATTAAGTTTCTTATTGTCTGAGAAAAGTTAACTTAGGGACTGAAGTAAAAAGGATAAACTTGAAACAAGTCGAAAGTACAGGCTACCTAGAGATACAATTTAAACTTCGGGATAGATAAAAAAAAACGAGTAAAGTTGAGGACATATTCGATAATTAAGCCTAAAAAATATAGTAAACACTCTAAATCTCAAAGAGGAGACTTTATGAAATTCTCCAAGCTAAAAAATTAAATATATTTAATAATTATTTGTTATGAACAGTACGATACTTATTCTAGAAAAACTGATAATTATATATTAGACAGCCATAATTGGCAGTACGAGAATCTGAATCTCAAAGTTGAGATTTGGAAAGATATTTGAAATAAATAATTTATAATTTTAAAATCCTACGTGAATCTGGCCGAATGTCCTGTAGAATATATCCATTTGATATGTTTAGCAAATCGTAGGATTATAAAATTAATTGACCAATAGAAATATTTGGTCAAATAAAATATATATCCTAGAAAAATGATTTGAACATGAAGCCTACGGCACAAATAAATGTTGCTAATATTTCGTGATAGGCTAATTGTAATAAAATATTATAAAATCATATAGTAATAAATTATACCCAAAATCTATTATACGAAGTATTAAAGTTGCATATTGATAAATTCCCTAAATTTAAGATGGAATAGAATCGAAACTGAACTTCTAGAATTGATTATGGGAATTTAATTATTAATGGGTATAATTTAAAATGGTTGTGGATTCAACCGATACTATATGATTTGATAATTAATAAATTCTCCGACCAAGAAAAAAAGGGTATTATTATACTAAAAGGTCGAAACAAAAGGTTATGGGAATATTTTGTCCCATTAAATACTTTAAAGGTGAGACACTTTTATAATTCAAAAATCCCCTAAATATTAAGTCAATATTTTAAAAATAAAGCCCCTCCATTAATGTTGATTATAATAGTCAGATTTTTCCCATGAGTCGGTACAGCTTAGCTGTGGGCTTCTGGTAGAACATATGTAATTTATTCTAAATTATTAATGGGTCGACTTAACTCAATTTAGTTGACTTGTTTAGCACAGCTAAGGTCAACTTTTTGAGGGGCAGGTGTTGAGTTTAAGAGTTATTAGACTCACCGTGATAATAACGAAAGTCACACAGATAATTGTGATTGGCGAGTTAAGGCCTACTTGTTTCGTGTGGTGTGTAGGTACAGCTCAGCTGTGTGCATGCTTCATGTTTCGAGATTTCGGTCCCACTAGGAATTATTTACCAACAAATTCCCGATTTCAACAGTGGGGGCTATTGTTTTTGAATAAAATAGTGTGAGCTATATTAAAGTCCTTTATTAATTAATATTCCACAAATACTAAAACTCTCTTTTAAATCATTTTGTAGATGGCAAACACAAACACCCTTTCACTGCGAAGCATTCTCGAGAAAGAGAATATCCTCATCGGTTCCAACTACCTGGATTGGTATAGAAAACTGAAAATTGTCCTAAGGCACGAAAGAAAGATTTATGTGCTGGAAGATGAACCACTTAAAGAACCTGCACCTGATGCTTCTGAGGATGATCAGTCTTACTACAGTCAATACTTGGAGGATGCGCTGGATGTTCAGTGCATCATGTTGTCTTCTATGTCTCCCGAGTTACAGAGGCAGCATGAGAACATGAGTGCTAGGGAGATTGATCAGCACTTACGTGAGCTCTTCCAAGAGGGTGCAAGAGTTGAGAGGTATGAGACCTCTCGGGCACTGTTTCGAACAATGCTGGTGGAAGGAAACCCAATTGGGCCACATGTACTCAAGATAATAGGGTACATTGAGCGGCTCGAGAGCTTGGGTTCCAAGCTGGACCAGGACTTAGCTGTTGACCTGGTTTTGTCTTCACTTCCACCATCTTTTTCGCAGTTTGCGTTGAACTTCAACATGAACAGTATGGAGAAGAGTTTGACTGATCTGATGGCAATACTGAAAACTGCTGAGAAGGACATGAAGGTGAATCCTTCACTTCGAGCAATGATGGTCAGAAAGACCAACAAGCGTTCTGGCACCGGGAAATTCAATCCCAAGGCTAAAGCAGTTAAGAGCGCCGGGTCTCCAGCTCAAAAGAGGCTTAAGAAAGGGTGTTGGAAAGGCCATTGGAAGAAGAATTGTTTCCAACTCATGAAGAAGAATGCCGGTGGAGCGGATGCTTCAAGTTTCTTTATGATTGAATGCTATCTTTCTGTTTCTTCATCATGGGTCATAGACTCCGGAAGTAGTTCTCACATTTGTGCGAACTTGCAGGGTCTAAGTGACTGCAGACGGCTGTCCAAAGGCGAGATGGACCTACGAGTGGCGAATGGAGCTAGAGTTGCTGCATTAGCTGTAGGGACTTATGTAATAAGATTGCCCGATGGATTTGATTTGAATTTGGAAAACTGTTATTTCGTTCCTAGTTTTTCCAAGAACATCATTTCGGTGTCGTGTTTAGACGCCAAGGGATTTGTATTTGAATTCAAGGACAAGTTGTGTTCCTTTTATTTGGATGAGATGTTATATGGAAATGGTTCAATAAATAATGGTTTGTACTTTCTAAATTTGGATGAGCCGATTTACTGTATTGAAGGGAAGAAACAGAAAACGCATGACTCAAACTTAACATATCTCTGGCATTGTAGACTTAGTCATGTAAATGAGAAACGCATCGCAAGGTTACTAACTAACGGGTATTTGGACTCTTTTGAGTTAGAGCCCATAGATACATGTGAAGCGTGTTTACAAGGAAAAATGACCAAGAAGCCTTTTACCAAGACAGGTGAAAGGGCCAAAGAACTGCTAGAACTCATACATAGTGATGTGTGTGAGCCATTGCCGGTTCAGGCCAGAGGAGCGTATACCTACTTCGTGACTTTCACCGACGATTTAAGTAGATATGGATATGTCTACTTAATAAGGCACAAGTTTGAAACTCTGGAAAAGTTTAAAGAGTTTAAGAACGAGGTAGTGAATCAACGAGGACAGAAGATAAAAGCCCTTCGGAGTGATCGAGGCGGCGAGTATCTTAGCCAAGAGTTCATTGATTACCTAAAAGAGTGTGGGATCGTTTCACAACTCACACCTCCTAGAACACCGGAGTGGAATGGTGTTTCAGAAAGGAGGAACCGCACACTCATGGACATGACTAGATCAATGATGAGTCATGCCAGTCTTCCGTTCTCATTTTGGGGTTACGCCTTATAAACAACAGCATACATGCTTAACCGAGTTCCAACCAAGTCAGTAGATAAGACACCTTATGAAGTATGGTTTGGGAAGAAACCAAACTTGTCTTATCTTAAGATATGGGGCTGCGACGCTTATGTAAAGAATGAAAATTCTGATAAACTTGCGGCAAGATCTACTAAGTGTATGTTTGTAGGTTATCCCAAGGAAACAAAGGGATACTACTTTTATCTCCCAAGCGAGCACAAAGTTATCGTTGCCCGATATGCTACTTTCTTGGAAAGAGAATTCATTTCTAAAGAGAGTAGTGGGAGTAAAGTAAGTCTTGAAGAAATTTCGGACTCTACAAACAGGTTGGAAACTGAACATTTAGATAGGGAATCGGTACCTCTAGCACAAGCGATTCCAACTTCTGAAAATGTTCAGGGAATGCAAGATCAACGTAAATCGACAAGAGTACACCAAGAGCCTGACAGATATGGTTGGCTAGTAACCCAACATGGGGAAGTACTGCTCATCGAGGATGATGAACCGTCGACTTATGAGGAAGCAATCGCTTCAAATAATTCCGAGAATTGGCTAGAAGCCATGAAATCAGAGATGGACTCCATGTATACCAACCAAGTTTGGGAGTTGGTTGATGCACCAGTTGGGGTAAAACCCATAGGGTGCAAGTGGATCTTCAAGAAGAAGATTGACATGGAAGGGAATATAAGTACCTATAAAGCAAGACTTGTGGCCAAGGGTTTCACTCAATGTCAAGGAATTGACTATCATGAAACATTTTCACCGGTTGCAATGCTTAAGTCTATTAGGATTCTGCTTGCGATAGCAGCTTACAAAGATTACGAGATCTGGTAGATGGATGTAAAAACCGCTTTCCTGAATGGAAAGTTACAGAAGGAAGTGTTTATGGTACAACCTCCCGGCTTCATTGCATCCAAGAATGCAGATAAAGTATGTAAGTTCAAAAGGTCCATTTATGGGCTAAAGCAAGCATCTCGGAGTTGGAATCTGCGATTTGACGAAGTAGTCAAAGAATTTGGCTATTTCAAGAATCCAGAGGAACCTTGCATTTACAATAAGGTTAGTGGGAGCAAGATTTCGTTCCTAGTGTTATATGTTGATGATATACTTCTGATAGACAATGATATCCCTAGCCTAGAGTCTACCAAGACTTGGCTGGGAGAGTGTTTCTCTATGAAAGATCTTGGGGAAGCGACTTATGTCTTAGGTATTAGATTATACCGAGATAGACAAAATAGGTTGCTGGGTTTGAGTCAAAATATGTATATTGACAAAGTGCTGAATAGGTTCAACATGCAAGATTCCAAGAGAGGATTCTTGCCAATGTCACATGGTGTGCATCTTTCCAAGTCTATGTGTTCGAAGACACATGAGGAGAGTGGAAGAATGGGCAAGATACCTTATGCATCAGCTATAGGGTCCATTATGTATGCCATGATTTGCACTCGACCCGATGTTTCGTATGCTTTGAGCATGACAAGTAGATATCAGTCAGATCCTGGAGAGGGTCGTTGGACTGCAGTAAAGACTATCCCCAAGTATCTTAGAAGAACAAAGGACATGTTCTTAATTTATGGAGGAGATGAGGAGTTAGTTGTCAAAGGATATACTGACGCTAGTTTTCAGACAGATCGAGATGATCTGAAATCGCAGCAGGGTTATGTGTTTTGCTTGAATGGTACAGCTGTATGTTGGAGGAGTTCCAAGCAGGAGACAGTTACAGATTCTACAGCTGAGTCCGTGTACATTGCAGCTTCCGAAGCAGCAATGTGTGGATCAAGAACTTCATAGCGGAGCTTGAAGTGGTTCCAAGCATTATTGACCCAGTGACATTATACTGTGACAACAATGCGGCCATAGCGCAGGCCAAGGAGCCGAGATCTCACCAACGATCCAAGCACGTACTGCGGAAATATCACATCCTTCGAGAGATTGTTCAGAGGGGTGACGTGTTGGTTAGCAGAGTTGATGCGAGCGAGAATATTGCAGACCCACTCACAAAGGCCTTACCTCTGCAGAAACATGAGACCCATGTGAGGAGCCTAGGACTTTGAGTCCATAGTGCTTGGCAATAGTGCAAGTGGGAGATTGTTAGTGTGTGCACGTATGTGCCAAGACACTTTAATGTAGTTGTGGATAAATAATTAATAAAGGTGAGTATTTGTCATTGATTATTTTACTTTTCTGCACGTAAAATTATTAATGATAAAGTCCCACAGATTATTGAGTATATTAATCTGAAATAATCCGTGATCGAACAGATGTTTAGAGGGGACATGGACATCTAGATCATCGCTAAGTATAGCCGAGGTCAAGATAGACCAAGGGATAGTGATCCATGTTATACTTAGGGGTACCCTAAGATTAGGGATACTGGACACGGCCCGATTAAGAGGATACGACATATTGAACATCATTGGTCAATCCTTTTTATGGACGAGTGTAACTGATCTTTTGACTTTAGACCTTCATTTATTCTATGCGTGGAGTTTGCGCACTTTGACGTCGTTAAAAGCAGTCTTTAACCGAATTGTGAGTAATACGATTGTTGGGTGTGTGACAAAGCGTAGAGAGAATAGTGTCGAGTCAATATAGGATTCATCGCTCTCTTGGATTAGAGAATTGACATCTAGGCCACTTGATAGAGATATTAGTGACTCTAAAATCCATGGCCATGGGAGGAATGTTTTACATTCAAGAGAGTCTATTATATCTTGGTAATCAAGTAAAACAATTAATTTGGTGATGATGTAATTTGCGCCGAATTAACTGGGATGTCGGTTATATGAAGAGATTGAATTACACGGCAATCGGTTCATAGTGGTTTATGATTTATAATCATTATCCTAACACGTTGGGTGACTAAAAACTGTTGCTAGACTGTTACCTTAGTTTTGTGTATGGATATACACTGCCTTCGTGTATAGGACCTAGAGGGTCGCACGCATCGCACGTCGACACGAATATTGTATTATTGATTATTTTAGTGGATACTAAAATTAATCATTTTATTTTAGAATTAGAATTAATTGGATTGTTAATTTATTCTGAAATATCGGAAGCAAATAAATAGACCAAGATCGAATATGAATTTATTCAGGTAGTATTATATTAAAGTAAATTATATGAAATAAATATTAAGTATTTATTTATATATTATATCCAAGATGTTTTACTTAATAATAATTTTTTTTTAAATTATATTAATGCATGTAGTTTACGTGGTTGAAACTATTTTGTATTAATTAGTTTAATATTTATGGAATAAAGAAATCAATTTAAAAGTATTTTTTTTAATGATTACATTCGTTACGATATTGGCATTAAGGATTAATTAGTATCTTAACGGATGAAGATTTAAGTTTTGATGCGTTAAAATTTTTTTCTTTAAGGCAAAAAATTGAGGGGATGGGTTTTGGTCAGATAAGACAGAGAGATTGAGAGGGAGAGCGTATCATTTTTTTTTCCCTCGTAGGACAAAACCTCTGAAAGAGAATCAACCCAAAAATCTTAGTGGTTTTTGCTTCTGAAAAATCTTTCGACGATCCAAGAGGCTAGCACCTACAGGATTGTCGTGGGGTTCGTGATCGTGTGTGCGTGGATACCGCTAGAGGAGTCCCACGTGGGGCTCTTGCTTATTCGCGATCGTATTGTTTTTACTGGAATATCGAGGTATGTTTTCCGGGTAAGGATTTTATTATATTTACGTATAATATAATATACGTACCAAGATTCTTGTTATTTATCTAAATTTTGTATCAAGATCTGATTATTTGGGCATAAAATTATTATTTTATTGCTTCCGCTGTGCCTGAAATCTAACAAGTGGTTCATGCATGCTCTCTTAATTTCGCGTTGTCCAGGACATATCATAAGCGATCCAGAAGCTGTTCTTATGCACATGCACCGACTAAAGAAAAGAAAAAGGAGGCTTTGAACACTAACTTGGACTAAACAAGTGCAGGGAGATGATTTTCCAGATCAAACCAAGCAGAGCGCATCACTCATATCAAACGGATCTGCTTATTCTGTAGATGTTGCAGATAGAGATGGCATGGGTGTTGAGGGGGGGATGACAGATAAAATATTCTCCTCAGCTGCACAGGACAACTACAAGACAAGGTTGATGCTACCATGCACATCCCCCCACATGTTCAAACAAAAGAGAGGGAATATGTTCACTACGCAACTACACCAAAATGCCAAACAAGAATCATCCACTTTATTTGCACGGTCTCGTTCAAATAGCCATCATTGAAACAAAGAAACTCTCAAGTACTTGATTGCAGGCAAAAAAAAACTAAATTAGTAATTAAGTTAGTATTATTTACGCAGTTGAACTAAATGAAAACAAAATTAGTAATATGTCTAGTAAATTAGTAATAAGTTTAGTAACAAGGGTAGACAGGTAATTTCACTACATAAATAGGTTCGGAAACACTGTTCTAATTAGAAAATTTGTTAGTAAGCGCCTTCATTTTTTAGTAACTGTTTACTACTTTTTTTAGTAAAAACAACTCAAAATTAGTAAAATTTACAAGTGGAAGAGTTTTTTACTAAAAAAAACACAAAAATTAGTAAACAGTTACTAATTATCGGCTTAATTCGTACAGCAAAAAGTAGTAAAATTTACTATGTTTTTTACTAATTTTGCGCTGACTTTACTAAAACATTTCCGTTAGTAACGTCAACGCAGAAGTAGTAAAAAAAAGTAGTAAATTTTACTCATTTTTTTACTAAAACTAGTTTGACTTTACTAAAATACGAAAAATTTTACTAAAGTCAACGCAAAATTTGTAAAAAAAGGAGTAATTTTTAGTACTTTTTTTACTACTTCTGCTTTGACGTTACTAACGGAAATATTTTAGTAAAGTCAGCGCAAAATTAGTAAACTTGAACTGCTATGAACAGTAAAAAAGTAGTAAAATTTACTACCTTTTTTACTAAGTTTGCGTTGACTTTACTAAAAGTTGACCGGATTTTAGTAAATTTTACTACATTTTTTACTAATTTTTCGTTGACTTCGTTAGTAACGGTCAACTTTTAGTAAAATTTACTAAAAAAATTTAGTATTAATTAGTAAACTACGTAACCATTACGTGCACGTACCGTTAGCCGCTTCCGGGTGGGGAAAGCAACATGAACAATCATATCTTTCCGTCCCTAAAATTTCGAGCTTTTTGAAAACTAAACTTGGAGTTAAAAAATCTAAATTATTGATATTAGTTGGCGAATTTTAAGTTTGACAGACTTATTTCGTAAATTATTTCACAGAAAAATATTATCGAGGAACAAAGCTTGATGTACCATACGCAAATAGACAAACTTAGAAAACACGGTTAAAGATCATAAGATATTTAATATTTTTTATTGTCTCCTATACACATACATACATACACGAAAACAAATGTTTGAGATCATTAGAGGTTTGTACAGATTTACCATTAGTTTTTAAAAAAATTTGCGAAAAACTGTCTAAGTTTCGTAAATTACCAAAATACAGTCGAATGGGCGCGTTTTGAAAATGCCCCTCTCAAATAACAAAGAGGGCGGGTTTTCAAAACCCGCCCTTCGTGTAAAATGGCCGGGGCGGGTTCTCGGGTTTTCCAAACCCGCCCCTTCAACACTTAAAAAAAAAAGAGACTCTCGGGGGGCGGGTTTTCAAAACCCGCCCATTTAATAAGTAAATAAAAAACGCTCTTCTAGCTCAGTTGGTCACTTAATCTCTTAGTTTGCAAGAGGTCTTGGGTTCGATGAAAATTTTTTAGTTTTTCAGAAAAAAATTATTCAAAGTTGTTGCTAATAGGAATCAAACCCCAGACATTTTGCAATATATGATGCTACTTTAACCAACTCAACTAGAAGGAAATCCGCCCTTCATTTACTTATTAAAGAGGCGGGTTCAAAACACTCTATTTTTTTAAGTGTTAGAGGGGCGGGTTTTGGGAACCCGCCCCCTTCCATTTTACACGGAGGGCGTGTTCTCAAAACCCGCCCTCTTTGTTACTCCGGGGGCCGTTTTGAAAACGCGCCCCGTCGACGGGGTTTACGTAATTTATGAAACTTTGACCGTTTTTCACGAATTTTTTTAAAAAATAACTGTTTATCCGTACAAACCTCTGATATCATTATCATCAACTGGAGTGGGACGGGCAAGCATTGGGACAAGTCATGTCTGATCTTTGTCGGAGAAGAAATAGTCGGAATGTTTCCGCGGCCGGTGCGGCAGCACCTTAAACGAAGAGCATGTCTTGGACGGACAAAAAGTGTCGTGTAATAGATAAAGACGGCATTTAATATCTGCACTGAGGGGATCAAATATTCGCGAAGGAATTAAAAAATCAATCCAAACGGCGCAAGGAATCATGGCGTCAGTCACACACACACACAGAAGAGCGTAAGGCCTGAAGACTAGTACTGCCCGGCCCGTCATTTTTTCCGACACTCTCTTCTTCTTATGTTTCCGGTTTTACGGCTCCCCAGTTAAATCGTATAAATAAATACCACCGGCCCTCCCCTCTTCTTCGTCTTTCATCCCTCCTCCTCCTCCAAAAGCCCCCAAGGGGTATCAGAATCTTGGATCGGGGAGGGATCTGCTCTTTCCCATGAAGGCCGCCCCCAGGGCTGTCGGGCTCGGCCCCATCGTCACCCTCGACAACAAGCGGTAACAAGCGACCCTCCCTCTCCTCCACGTGCCCCTCATTTGTCGTTTCTCTCGTCCTGTCCGCTTCCGAATCCTTGGCGTCCGCTGTCCTTCTCTGGACTGAAGGAAGTCGTGCGCGCGTGGTGGATCGGGATCCATCTTTGACTCCTCGTTGACCGCCTCCATTTTCTTTCTTTGTTACCCGACTGGAATCGAGGCTTCGGTTTGGGCCTATCGAGCGCCGGAGGGAGCCGTTTGGTACTCAGTGTGTGTGGTTGGTGAATCTGAGGTTGTCGTCGTGATCGGATTTCGTCTTTTCCTTTACCTCTTTTCTTTTTTGTATGAAGTATGGGGAGCGGAGTCGGATGTTGTGGATCGAGATCAGAGTGCCCTGCATTTTCTTGGCTTTTGTATGCAATGGCAGCCTTTTTTTTTAACCATTTTTTCTTTATATGATGGGTGCGAGTTTTTTTTCCCCATTTGGCAGGGACGCGTACGGCTTTGCCGTGAGACCTCAGCACGTGCAGAGATATCGGGAATATGCCAACATTTACAAGGTCCCTCTTTCTAATTCATGCTCGCCCTTGCATCAGTTCAGCAGCTTGAGTTGGTTGCCTTTGACTTACTAGTTTATCTGAATGCTTGTGTTTCTAGCTTTTATTGGGTCGATCATTGGGAAGCCCAGACCAGTTGGGTGAAGTTTTGACGTTACTGATTTCGCAAAAATGTTCGTCATTTAGGAAGAAGAGGAAGAAAGATCGGGGAGGTGGGAGAGCTTTCTGCAACGTCAAGCAGAGGGGGAACTGGCTCAGCTTCCGACTGGGAATGGAGTAGCATCAGAATCAGATGGCAGTATCTCGTCGTCCATTACCTGGAAGCAAGAAGAAAATGGGGATTCAAGCAGTGGCGATGGACCGAGGGAGTCCGAGTATCGAAATCCTGACACTGGAAATCATGTTGAAGATGGGAACAAGGAAGAGTCGGTTGTCGAGAAGGAGCATCGAGTCCATCGGATCCAAATATGGACCGAGATTAGGCCATCTCTTCAAAGGATTGAAGAAATGATGAGCACCCGTGTAAAGAAAAAGAGTCGTGCTTCTAAAAACGGAAAATCGGCAGAGGGGCCTGGATCCCTAAAAGCTGCAGTTGGGGAGGACTCAGAGGACGAGTTTTATGATGTGGAGAAGTCAGAGTCTTCAGAACAAACTCATGACACTACATCTCATGATAGCGCAAATTCCCAGACACCGGAAGGTATGACAGAGGCCTTTTCTCTCGAATCTTTATACCCCTGGAAAGAAGAGCTTGAAGTCATGGTTCGTGGAGGAGTACCAATGGCTCTAAGGGGAGAGGTATTTGTTTTTTACCTTGTAACTCTAGTTTCTGCCACGGCCGTTAACTTTATTTTTTTTCATAAATAAAATCCAGTTCACCATCTGAGTGCATTTTTAGTTGTGGAAAGCTTTTGTCGGTGCAAAGCCACGTCGGGTGAAGGACTATTACAAAGAACTATTGGCAGCCGGAGGTAATTCAGGAAGTTCTGCTCAAGACAAGACCTCACAATCTGATGATACGAAGGACTTGATTGCTGACTCTGTATGTATACCTGAAAAATGGAAAGGACAGATTGAAAAGGTTCATTATCAATACTCATTATAATGTGTCATCACTGCTATCGTTTCCAATAAGGTATGCCAAATAACCTGCTTTCATTTTAATGCAGGATTTGCCTCGAACATTTCCTGGTCATCCCGCGCTTGATGAGGACGGTAGAAATGCTTTGAGGCGATTGCTGACAGCATATGCTCGTCACAACCCATCTGTGGGGTATTGTCAGGTTTGACTGCTGATGCAATATGTGCTTCATGTGATAACTGTTGGCAATTCAAAGCGACTGGCTGTCAACTAATCCCGACTTGATTTTGTTGGACCTGTTCCAGGCAATGAACTTTTTCGCTGGGCTACTGCTTCTGCTGATGCCTGAAGAAAATGCCTTCTGGTAAATTGTACAAGATGCTCTGATCTTAAATTTTCTTTCTTAGCATTTTTGGAACTGCATGTTTGACTTAACATAAATGAGAAAAGCACCTGGAATTGCTAGTGTAGTTACTGCACAGTGTACTATATATGCAGGACCTTAGTGGGCATTCTTGATGATTACTTTGACGGGTATTATTCTGAGGAAATGATTGAATCTCAGGTATCATTTACGGCATCTTTGCTTACTTCGCATTACTATTGTAATTTGGAAATATTATCTTATACCTCACCTGTTCCTTTTTTGACGTTGTTAGGTCGACCAGCTTGTTTTTGAAGAGTTGGTGCGAGAGAGATTTCCCAAATTAGGTTCTTTTCAAGGATTATGATTCTTGTGAATGTTCTACTCTCACAACTTCTTTTGTATTTCTGAAATCATCCTCTTCTTTTGAGCAGTGAACCATCTCGACTTCCTTGGGGTGCAGATTGCATGGGTTACAGGACCGTGGTTCTTGTCCATTTTCATGAACATGCTACCCTGGGAAAGTGGTCAGGTTTTATGCTATGAATCTGATTTGTCTACATTTCCATGAAGGACTTGCTCTGTCTTTTCTTCATGCTTGATTATTGTGCATAATATGTATTTTTTTTATAATAGCTTATGTATTATGTTGGTTTATCTCACCTTTGCGCCCCGAAAATTTTCAGTTCTTCGAGTTTGGGATGTGCTCTTGTTTGAAGGGAACAGAGTCATGCTATTCCGGACTGCGCTTGCTTTAATGGAGTTATATGGTATGGGAATAAACAAATGAAACAACAATCATGAAGATCCATCCATCAAATGCAGAACTTAATTTGTTGTAGCTTCCTGGCAGGCCCTGCTCTTGTAACGACTAAGGATGCTGGAGATGCAGTCACGTTGTTGCAGTCATTGGCTGGATCCACATTTGACAGTAGCCAGCTTGTTCTGACAGCTTGCATGGGTTACCAAAATGTACATGAAAAGAGATTAGAAGAGTTGAGAAATAAGCATCGAGATGCTGTGATAGAGGCTATTGAGGAACGATCTAAGGGTCTTCAAGCCTGGAGGGATTCGCAGGGTCTTGCATCAAAGCTATATGGGTTCAAGCATGGCAACAAATCTCTTTTAATGGAAGCAGATAAAGCAGGAGCTACAGCTGATTCTCAGGCAAACGGTGATTTATCCAGATCAGACTCTGAGTCAGCAAATGCAGTGGGATTTGTAATCAGTCTAACAGGAGATGCTGAAATTGATTCAGTTCCAGATCGTCAAGGCCAGGTACTTTGAATTATTCTCTGCTTTTATGACGTTTCTCTTTCGTTGAGTTTGTAAATATTTGCTACTAGTTATCTTCTTGTAGTTATAAGATTGACACCCTTACATTGATGTCCTATCATGACTTTTTTCTTTTCAAGTATATACATGGTCTTTTATTAGGACATTGACTGAGCCTGCTCACTGCATTCTTCATATCACTGTGGACGAAATTATGTATGAACTGTTTGATTAATTATTGGGGTAGTTATATGTGGGCCTTATCGAGCATGCGTAGCTGATTATTGACATTGCTCTTACCAATTGAATTGCAGGACATTACATTTACTAGTTATTGGTCATCTTGTTTAATGGTTCCAAGCAATCAATGTTGTGACAAATATGCACGAATGATTGTCCTTTTGCATTCATTATCATTACATTATTTTCTGGCTAATGAGGGGGGATGACAGCATACTTTCGACACACAATAAGCTTTGACCTATGGCCTGCAGGTGGCATGGTTGAAGGGTGAGCTATGCACATTGATGGAGGAGAAAAGATCAGCTATTCTTAGGTTAGAACTTTATCGATGAAATTGAATATTCTGAGCAGAAATTTGAGATGCTGTTTTTTCAAGTGACAATGGTTATTCTCGAATGAAATCTTTGGAGATATGTTTTTCACTCCAATTATACTCATGCTTATATGAGAATCACCTACAATTTATTACGGACATGGCAGAGACTAGTTGGATACCAGGCTGTCATGATCTTCATCCAGATGTGAAAACGTGTTGCGAGCCCTTACTTCTGTATCTGGGCTAATGTTGTGTGCCTTTTCTTTTCTTCTTAGATCCGAGGAGCTAGAGATAGCCTTAATGGAGATGGTCCAACAGGATAATCGACGTCAATTGAGCGCGATGGTACACTTTTGTGTTACTGGAGCTTTAATATCTAACATTTGGATATCTGCCTTTTTTCCATCCTTGACGGAGGAAGAAATATTTTTGGCTTGTAAATAACTGTGTCAAATATTCTTTGCTTAGTCCATTCTCCCTATAAATATCCATGTTCTGTTGGCGGAACTTATTTTATGCTGTGAACACGAGATAGCTTTAAGAGCATTGGCTGACATTTTAGGTGGAAAGGCTGGAGCAAGAAGTTGCTGAACTTCGACAGTTACTCTCTGATAAGCAGGAACAAGAAAGTGCAATGCTTCAGGTTCTCGCTGCTCGAGATAATTCACTAGTTGTTAACCTTTAAGAATTACCTCCAGGCAATACAAAAGATTTCTGTTACCTTTTAAGGTCTTAATGAGGGTTGAACAAGAGCAGCGAGTCACAGAAGATGCTCGGCGATTTGCAGAACAAGACGCTGCTGCACAAAGATATGCTGCTCAAGTGCTTCAGGTAGAAACTATGTCGAAGTTTTTATTCTTCACAAAGTCATGCCTCAGATTAATTAGACCATCGACCTTTGTTGCAGGAAAAGTATGAAGAGGCTGTTGCACAAGTGGCGGAGATGAAGAAGAGAGCTATTATGGCAGAATCGATGCTGGAGGCTACCTTGCAGTATGAATCCAGCCAAGTTAAAGCTATACCTTCTCCCAGGTAGTAACAGTTTTTTGTAAGGGGGCGTTGAATAAGTTAAAGCTATATCTTTGTTGCTGCCTTATCCTCCCGGAAAACACTACATTTCTTTACATCCAGTCAAAGCTCCCTATAGTCGTTTTCGTTCTCCACCTGGTTAGGGATGAAATGCAATTTTTATTTCTTGCTAGATCTCCACATCCGGATTCCCAATTACGCAGTAGTCAAGAGGCCCTGCAAGAACCCCAGAGGAAGATAAGCATTCTAAGCCGACCCTTTGCCCTTGGCTGGAGAGACCGCAACAAGGTAAAGTTGCCAGTTAAAGCGGAATATAGATGCAGGATGCAAATACCATCTGGAAGTGCATGTACGAAGTACTATAATCTTTTCTCGTCTGATTGATGATGGTCGTGCTTTGGTTACTTGGATACATCAGGCCAAAGTGGACGACCACCCGGCTGAAGTCAAGACGCCCAGCGAGACTCCGATCCCTGTCCCTCAAGAAACACAAACAAATGGGATCGAAAAGCAAGATAACGATCAAGGGTCATTGGGTTAAATTCTGGGAAGTTTCATTGGAGAAGTCACGCAAACTCTTTCCCGGGGGTTCCAGCACTCATCGTCACAGTATATATCTCTACCCCACTTAAACACCAGAGCACATAAGGATACTGCTGAAGCTCTCGGACCGGCAATTCGAGAAAGCATATCTTATTTGTCCAGTCCCTTTGTGAGATATGTATTCAAGGATTCGTTTGTTCTTTAATCATGAAATAATCACTAGGCTGTAATCTGAGAGACTCGTATAAATACAGAGATGGGAATGATGTGAATTACCCAGTAAAGTAATTTATAGACGTTGGATGTTCCTTTTTGTAAGAGTTGAGGAAAAAACTATGTGACATAAGAGAAAAACGTTCATCCGGCGTGTTCCGCTAGGAACTCATTACAGGAGATGCACGAAGCCAAAAAATCCAGCAGAAGGATCATGAAATTTAGATTTTAGAGTTCTCTCCTTTTCCTGGGAGTTGAGCAGTTGGAACTGGTGCCCCCACCCTGGAGAGAATCCGAGTCGTACTTCTGGGATGCCAGGTAAGATAGGGCAGTCACTACGTCCGCTATTACTGGCCTCATGTTGGGCTGCTCCTGCACACACATCGCAGCCACTGCCAGTGCCTGGTACAAGCCTCTTGCTGGGTAGCGACCGTGTAGTGATGGGTCTGCCATCTGGGCAAACTTCCTTCTGTCCCTAAATAAGGGTCGAGCCTGAAATATGATCCACGGTTATCGGTTTGTGAATAATCTTGGAAGTGCAATAAGAAGGAATGTAACGTGTGCTGTTTTACCCATGCCACCAGATTATGTTCTCCGGCAGCTCTTGAGTTATCGATCGCTTTTCTCCCCGTGATGATTTCCAGAAGAACCACCCCGAAGCTGTAGACATCAGACTTGAGTGTGAGCTGGCCAGTCATTGCATATTCTGGCGCACAGTAACCGTAGGTCCCCATTACTCTGGTAGAGACATGAGTCTTGTCCCCGACCGGACCCAATTTCGCCAAACCAAAATCAGATAACTTTGGATGATAGCCTTCATCCAGCAGGATGTTCGAGCATTTCAAGTCACGGTATATGACGGGGGGATTGGCCTTGTCATGTAGATATTCCAGACCCTTAGCTGCACCTGCAGCTACCTTCATTCTTGTGTTCCAGTCAAGTGGTTGTTTATCTGGTGCTAGATCTGTTCAAAAGCAGACAAGCATGGGTAATACTTCGGGTCAATAACAGACAGGTTACTCAACGGCACAACAACTATACCAAGAATGCTGGAAAACATCCACAAGATTTAGTGCTGGGAACTATCCGGTTTACCATGTAAGTGGTCTTCCAAAGAACCCAAAGGCATAAATTCATAGACCAAAAGCCTTTGATCCCCGTCGGCACAGTAACCGATCAAGTTTACGAGGTTCGGATGGTGAAGCAAGCTCAGCATCAACACTTCGACCAGAAATTCTCGGTTCCCTTGCAATCCGTTCCTATCGAGTTGCTTAATGGCAACAACCTAAGGAGAAAAGCATGGAAACGGCTTTTAGCATGAGAATGTAATGCAATAAAACTTCCAAAGCAATCTTAAGAAACCTGATTGGTTGTCTCCAGTCGCCCTTTGTATACTCGCCCGAAACCGCCTTCTCCCAATAGGTAGTCGGCACGGAAATTTTTCGTCGCCGCAGCCAGTTCACGGAATGTAAACGTGTGAGCTCCACCAATACGACCAGATCCGCAGTCATTTGAACCCTCCTCCTTTACATATAAGGCCGGTTTAACCTTCAGCTTATCTGACACAAAAAAGAAAACAGCTAAGGATATCATCCAATGCATTTGGCAAAGACCCCAAGAGTCCCAAATACATACAGATTGTCATGCATTCAATGAATCGAAAGGAAACCAGTAATACACATCGCAATTCGCTCAATGATTACAATTCGCTGCAGGCTAACACAATCTGTTACGGGCCTGGGATTCGTAGGAGGATTATCCAGACATAACATCTCATAATGAGCAGACCCAGGTCTAAAATCTCACCCTTGGGCATTTGCAGATCTAATAACCCCCATAAAGCAACCACTGACATCTCCCAGTCCTACACCCAGACCCCCAACCCACTAGAGGAAAACGATCAAAGGATTTGGCCAACTGAGAACCCAACAAATAATCACTCAAAGAGGGGGGAAAATCAGGGCATTCATTCCCAGGAGCTGGTTCCAGAGCCATACCCAGCCCAGATTGGATCTGCCTGTCCCTGGCGACACTCCTCTTACTCTGCCCGGATCTTCCGGAACAGTCGGAGCAAAGGAACCAACCCATCCCTCGTCCCTCTTCCCTGGGCAGGAAAAAAATCAAATCTTTCCGCAGAACCCTGAACCCCAGAAACGAGAGAAGTAGAGAGATTGTCTTCGAACAGCTACCAACCAACAACAACAACAACAAGCAACAAGCGAAGCTTGCGCCGCTTCGGACAGGGAAGTGTTTTTTTTTTTTGGGTCTGTGTTTGTCATAAAAAGATGAAACAAAAGAAGGGAAAAGTAAAAGAAAAGGAAGAAATAAGACTTGAACAATTAAAATAATCGAGTTTCCATTTTTACCAACATTATAAACTAACAATTGAACATGCTATGATGCCATTTACATCTCTTCACGTATAGTTTGGGATTGATGAGGAGGACACACGACAGACTAAGACTATTATTTGTTTGTTACTTGTTCAAAATTTTGAATATAAATTAAATAAATTTCCATTTTGGGTTTGGAATCTCTGAAGTATTTGGGCTTCATTATGGGTCAACATTTTAAAGAGTAACCAAAATCGCATAACAAGTCCAAACCCAATCATGAGCACGTGCAGGCCCAAAAAAGAAGCCCCTTCTTATCATACCGTGGATACTCCTCGGCTCCCTCTCCTTCTTTGGGAATGTCATCGGCAGTACGGCCGAGCCAGAGCTTGCGAATTTCACTGTCAGGCAAGGACTTATGCAGCTGAACTGTTTTGGAAATAACAGTGGCTTGGCTACCTCCAAGGAGATGATCCCAATGACGAGCCTCTCCTGGTGCACCTCGGAGGATATCACTCAGGAAGAATCGCAGCAATTCCCCAATCAGAAGATCCAAACTTGGAAGAAGCAGAAGAACAACCGTGTCCAAAGTGTTCGGGTAACGAAGACAGCAGAATGCGAAACAGCCAACCGGGTCGCCATAAAAGCCTTTGCGAAGCATTAGGACACGAAGTAAGGAACCGGGTTGTCGGGAATCCCACGGAACAGCCCTGAAAGGGGAGACCTTTGAAATGGCTGTAGGGGATCAACTGCGCTAAGCTCACCAACCTTCATCTGGAGAAACTTCTTTTGCCACGTGAAATACGATTACGAATTGGAATCGATGTATTTTGTTATGCGGTTTATTATGGATATGCTGTCTATGCAGGTTCGAGAAGTTCTTTTATGATGTCCATATGTGGTAAGTCATCTGCTGTATAGCCATTGCTCAGTCGTCCAAATGTGCCGGCCTGAATGTCGGAGCAATCATTCTGGGACCTAAAGCTCGACTGAAAGTAGTCTGCAGTCCTATTGTCACTTTGCCGAGGAGTACCATTATAAGCTATCCTGATCCTTCTAACAACTGGGAGGGGCCATTCTGTGTTGATTCTCGACCCACCATGCCATATGGTAACCTCGACCTAACCACATCATAGTCCGCTCCGCTCCCTCATTACCGGGAGGCACCATAACTTGAGAAGTCGGTAAGGACTAGGATGAGATATACGCTGCATCTTTTTCCAACTGAGCTCTGGGAGCTAGGATCTGCGAACATAGATGATGAGGTTGAAACAGCATGAGTGTCGCGGGTGGATCCCATTTCCGGTTCCATTTAAAATGAATATCCTCCATTGACGATAAGGCTTCGGATTTTGAAAACGTGTCGGAGTCGCCACTAACTTATTTTAAGTTCAAGTTAGAAAAACTATAGAGATTCGTTATGGTTCGGGAATTAGGGATTACTAAATCGCATGCATCACAAAGAAAAGGGAGGCTTTAATCGTGTGTTTCCGATGTCCGATTTACTTGAGCTCGGTTTTAGAAAAAAGAAATTGTTTGACATAAGAAAAAAAATCTCGAGCTTATTAATGCTTAAAATGTCTACGTGAACCATTTTTTATGAAAACATTTCCTCTTAAAAATTGAACTTTCGGGCAAAAATGCAAGCAACATAGATTTATTAATGCCCTTAACAATTTCTAAGCCAAAAATAAATTCAAGGGAGAACCGGATGTTGTACCATTCCTCGCTCTCTGTATAACGCCCCGTTAGCGTTTGTACCTCACGGTGCTGTTTTTAGAATAGGTTGACAGCGAACCTGGCGAGCCGCTGATGCTGTAACGTTGGTGAGTGCGAAGCCATCTTCAGAGGGTCTTGATCTTCGAGAATCCAAATAATCCCTCGAATACTTCGTTATCTTGAATACGTTGAATGGGGTACGTGCCTTGGTTGTCCACAAGGCACGCCCCCGAGATGCCTGCATCAATACCGAAACAACAAAGTAAACTGTTCGGAGAATGCTTGGAAAGTTATACTTTGATTTCTCCATTTATAACTTTTCCGTGAAGTCTCAAAGTAGAGGAATTTGGACTAAACATACTATGACCACATAGTAAAAATGATGATGACACTGCATGGTTAAAATTAAAAAAAACATTAAGGAAACATAAAGTATAATCGATGGCGTAAACAAAATCCAATATATTGAATGAAACAGTATTATAATAACGAGATAGCAAAGCCAATGTCAAATTACTTTTAACTGGAAATTTTTAGCAAAGTTTAAAGAAATGAATCTTCAAATATTATAAAATAAATCTTTGAAAGTTTAAAATGATTCATAAAAAATGTCTTACCATGAACAGCCGCGTGATTAGGTTAACATGATCGGATAAGATATAATGCGTCCCCAAAAGAGGTCTTTCAATTATAAAAATAATAAAAATAATAAAATAAAACTTCAGAGGCATACGATCAAAGAAAAGAAACAAACAAAAGTTAAAATAAATGGTTGCTCAAACCAGTTGGCATCAATTCAAGGATTTTACATAAAAGGAAATCTTCCGTGACTTGGGAACACAAAGTCATAGGGAATAGTCAAAAATGAAAGAATACTTTACGTAATAATGAAAAAATAAAACAAAGAAAACTTTACCTAATAAAGGAATACCCATCAGCTCGTGCGAAGGGGGACAAGAAGGGTTTTTACTTTCGCAGCTTCGAGGGAGTCGTTATCTTCTATTCGCGGATTTGCGGAGAGAGAGGTATTCAATCGTGAGGTTGGTCCGCTAGCGGGGACTCAAGGTTGAGGTGAGAACGGTCTGGTTAAGGAGGGCGCAGGAGCGGAACTTCGTCTGGGATCAAAAGATTAGATCTGGACCGGCGAACAGGGACCTGAGGAGGCAGATGACAAGGCCGTTCTCAAACTGCTCTCCGGCGAAGATGGGTCTTGGAGGCCGACTCGCTGACGGTCGAAACCGGGCAAGAGTGACGCCGACGCTGCTGCCGTTTTTCCGGGGCTTAATATTGGACTGGCGGTGGCGTTGGAGGGGAGGCTCGACTGCAGGGCAGCACCGACGGTTGGATGTTTGCCTCCTCTGGCCTTTCCATCTTCACAGGTCGTACACGCTCAAACCTTGAACTTTACGACGTCCTTACTCTTTTTCGATCTTCACAGATGTGGCATCATTTCTCCTGGATGTGAGGAGGAAATCCTTGAACTCATGGATTTACTTTGGCATCGCTGCTGCGGAGGCGACGGAGGCACGGTCGTTGAAGTCAAGAACGCTGAGGAGAGACACCGTGGGTTGGCGACAGCGGTGTGGTGCCAGGGGACGACATCGGGGCTAGCGAGGACGATGTGGTGCCCGACGAAGGTGGTTCGCCGCTGTCCGAGTGGGGGTTGATTCGTCGACCGAAGCCAAGAGCACTCTCGAATGGACACTGTCCCATGTCGTCCAAAGCCAGGACGTGGTCGTCCTCCTTCTCGTGTACAAGCCTTCCCTTAAGCGAGAGGAAAAAGCTGAACCCGGGAGACGTCGAAATCCTCGGTAGTGGAAGTAGAAGCTTGGGAGCAAGGCAATTTCCATTGCTATCGCGGCCGGGGTTTGGGAGATCGGCTGGTCACCGGGATTGGTCAAAATTCTTCCTTGACTTGAATTGACAGCATCAACATGGAACAAATTGAGGTCACTCGTTCCTTCTTTTTTTGTCTTGAAAATTCCCACCGAAGCATGTGGGTCCGTTCTCCCGAATTGTCGAGTAGCACGAGTTTTAGACGGAGTTATCGAGTGTCTTGCATTCCAAGGGAAACGAGTCGGGGTCGCGTCGTGAACGAGGGGACACTCGGCCGGCTGGGATAACCTGATGCAATTTTTACCGAGAAAACATAAAAGAGAAAGCTACCTTATCACCGTCTCTGTTTGTGTATCTTCTCCCTTTTTATAGTTTTTTTTGTCCTTCGTATTTTTGCAATGCAATATTATGTTCCCCATTTTAATTTTATTTCATTTGATTTTATTTGATTTGATTTTTGATTTGATTTTGATTTGATTTTGATTTTATTTTATTTTATTTTGATTTTTGTTATTGTAAAAAAAAAATTGGGTTATGACAATTGCCCCTTTTTGTGAGAATGTTTGATAAAAATGTTCGAGCAAAGAATTATTATGAACCCAATTTTTTGGAAAGGAATGCTCAGTCATTGCGTTTGTTAATAAACGCTTGACCAAGAATGGTGTTGCATTTGTTAGAAAATGCATAACCAAGAACTGGTGGAAAGAGGTGTAGCGTTTGTATGAACGTTTAACCAAAAAAAAAATTGAAAACGGTGTCGCGTTTGTACGAACGTTCAACCAAGATGATCGAAAACGGTGTCGCGTTTGTATAATCGCTTCATCGAATTGAAATATGACTTTGCGTTTGTTAGTAAACGCCCAGTCGAGTGGTATTGCATTTGTTAGTAAATGCTTGACCAAAACTGGAAAACTGAAAGTGATGTCACGTCTGTTAATAGACGCATAACCGAAAAGAATTGAAAAATGGCATCACGCTTGTTAGTAAGCGTTTAACCGAATGAAAATGACATCATGTTTGTTAGTAAACACTCAATCGAGCTGGAAGTGGCAATGTCCTTGTTAGTAAGGGCTTAGCCGAACTGGAGGTGGTATCGTGTTTGTTAGTAAACACTTAACCGACTGGAAGGTATCGCGCTTGTTAGTAAGCGCTTAACCAGATTGAATGTGAAGTAACGTTTGTTAGTAAACGCTTAGTCGAATGGCGTCGCGTTTGTTAGTAAACGTTTAGCCGAGAGCTTGTGAAAAGAGATGTAGTGTTTGTACAAACGCTTCACAAAAAGATGTATGTTAGTCATGTACGAACGCTCGACCGATCTAACATGACTTTGCGTTTATTACTAAACATTCAGTCGATTGGCGTCGCATTTGCTAGAAAATGCTTAGCCGAATGGTGTTGCATTAATAGTAAATGCTTAACCAATGTGGGAAAATGGTATGGCGTTTGTTAGTAAACGCTTTAACCGAATTGAAGATGACATTGCGTTTGTTAATAAACGCTTAGCCAAAATGGAGGTTGGTGTCACGTTTGTTAGTAAACGCTCCACCTAACCATTTGAAAGTGGCACAATGTTTGTTAATAAACATTTTAACGGATGGTATAACGTTTGTTAGTAAACGTTTAACCGACTGGAAGGTATCGCGCTTGTTAGTAAGTGCTTAACCGAAAAGAATGTGACGTAGCGTTTGTTAGTAAACGCTTAGTCGAATGTCGTCGCGTTTGTTAGTAAACGCTTAGCCGACTGGAGGTATCGCGCTTGTTAGTAAGCGCTTAACCGATTGGTGTCGCATTTGTTGGTAAATGCTTTACCAAATTGAAATGACGTAGCGTTTGTTAGTAAACGCTTAGTCGAATGGCGTCGCGTTTGTTAGTAAACGCTAACCAACTGGAAGGTATCGCGCTTGTTAGTAAGCGCTTAACCGATTGGTGTCGCATTTGTTAGTAAATGCTTAACCAAATTGAAATGATGTAGCTTTTGTTAGTAAACGCTTAGTCGAATGGCATTGCGTTTGTTAGTAAACACTTAGCCGACTGGAAGTGGTTTAACGTTTGTTAGTAAACGTTTAACCGACTGGAAGGTATCGCGCTTGTTAGTAAGCGCTTAACCGAATGGTATCGCATTTGTTAGTAAATGCTTAACCAAATTGAAATGGATAACTTGACTTTGAGTGACATCACACCACAAGAGTGCTTAACTGTAGTGAAGAGTATCATACCTTAGCATAAAGGCTTGAGTTTTGAAATCATGAAGTACGATTGTGATTGTTTGCATCTCCCATGTGTACTTGCCGAATTTCTGACTGTGGATGATATGAAGGCAAGATGCTCTATATGCATGCACAAAAACTTAATTTTCACTTTCTTTTTTTTTTTTAAAAAAAAAAAAACAGAAACACTTGTGCGATAGAGAATAAAGAAGGGTCTTTCTTACATCTCTCAAGGCTCACTCAAATATGTTTCTATGCTATCAGAGTGGGAAGTTCGATTCCTTTGAAATGAATGCTCAAGGGCTAGTCAAAAGAGACTTTGATTCTGGTTGTAATGTAGGCGTGGTGTAAGACCATATTTATATAATGCTTGATCTTTAAGAAAGAAAGCAAGTCAAAGAATCTCATCGAATAAGACTCAAAATGCAAGGACGTCACCTTTAAGCATGGTTCTCCCAATGTGGACTTGCTCATCGACACAATACTCATGGGTATGATGGCATATGAAAGAGTGAGTACGTGGAGAAATGTCGTAGAAGAATAATTTTCTCTATCTTTTCCCACTGAAAACGAGGCGTTTGAATTTAAAACGGTTTACCCAGATTGGCAAATCGGGATCAGGGTTCTAAAACTTTTGTCCCTTTTCTCTTGACACTTTGCTTTTGCGACCGTCTTTTGGCCCTTGTGTCAAAATTTGCTTTTTCTTTGAATGATATTGAAGGGTTCTCTCTTGACACTTTGCTTTTGCGACCGTCTTTTGGCCCTTGTGTCAAAATTTGCTTTTTCTTTGAATGATATTGAGGGGCTCTCTTTTCTTCTTCTTTTTTTTTTGCTTGCCCCTGTCTCATTTCTTTTTTGTTCTTCTTTGAATATTCCACAGACTCGATTCTCTGGAATTGTTCAGATGCATTTGAATAATTGAAAGATGGTAGTGTATTGTGCCGACTTGCTAGATCCATAGTGATGTACTTCACACTCAAACTTGAGGAAGTAACGTATCTCCATCTGAGTCCTATTCGGAAATCTAGACTACAGAACTCCTTTTACCTCGATGTGAGGCAACTCTTTGACTTGAAAGGGGAATTGTGTTTCGAAAAAATCTCTACTTTGGCTAGGAATGGCTAGCAATGGTAAAGTGTTTGGGGATAAGGAAGAATGCTCGATGTCATCCTAGCTAGAGCATTTTCCGTCAAAGGGATTTCCTTCCCACTCCGATGCTATCACGTCTGGATTTCTCACAAGTGTTTGCACTCAACTCTCGAAAATGGTATGTGTTTGGGGATAGGCTTGCCTTTCTATCTCTAGCACACAAGTGTTCCGCTAGGGAAAGTGTTTCAAATTTTTTTGAATAAAATCGTTTAGTGAGAATGCATGACAAATGAACATAACACATGTTTTATGAAATGATAATTTTACCTATGATGTTCGCCTCGACTTGATGCCCTGTAGGAAAAGAGATGATGTACAATCAAGTTCAATGTGAGAAAAATTTTAAACTTGGAACGATACTTTTCTTTACCGGTTCCTTAACGACGCGTGCTCGTTGCCCCAGTAAAACCTCCGAGGCGATTGGTTCTTGCCCCAGTTAAAGTATCTGCAAAGAAAGATAACATTGATTAGTTTTTTGATTTTGTAATATATGATCTGGAACGATACTTCCTTTACCGGTTACCCGAGGCGATTGGTTCTTGCCCCAGTTAAAGTATCTGCAAAGAAAGAAACATTGATTAGTTTCTAATTTATTGTAAATTAGAACGATACTTGCTTTCACCGTTTATTCAACATGGGTTGCAAGCCCCGTAGGTTGAGTCTTCTAGGTTGATTTTTCTAGTTCGTCGATCTTGAAACAAATCGACCGACTGGGATGGAACAACTCCGTCCATCTTTATTGTGAGAGCGCTCTTGCGGATATTTGTTTGACCACATAAGGACTGCCGTAGTTGCGGAAGATTTTTCCTCGGGAATCCTTAACATTCGAAAGAATCTTCTTTAGAATCGTGTCACTAGGCTTGCATGCATTGACGTGACTTTTGTGGAAAGGCATCTGATGTGCAGTGACTTTTGTGGAAAGTTCTTGACATGCATCTGATGTACAATGGATTGTTGCTCGATTGATAAAATTGTTTGTGCTTCATAGACTCGTTCGGAAGAGTTGCCTCAGTTGAAGCGTGTTGTCTTTCGGTAGATGAGAGGATTTCGTAATTGACTTGACATGGATGCGCTGCCCCAACTTGGTAAGTTGATGAGCTTGAACTTTTAATAATTCCAAAGCTTGATGATACGCTTGTTCTGATTTAAGAATTTGGAGATTTCCCTAGTGACGACTTCGTCATAGTCTGAGCTCCCGATCAATGTTGTAGTGAAACTGAACCTATGAGAAGAGAAAACAAATGTAATCAATGTTCAATCTTGAATGTCATGGATTAGAATGATACTTCCTTTGAACTTGCACTCTTGAAGGGATGTCGATTTGTATGGGATGAAGCTTGCCCCAGTATATGCTTTGATATTAATGTAGACTCAGTTTGGATTGACAGGGACATGCTCCCCTTTTCTGAGTTCGATGTTTGGAAGAATATGCTTTGTTGTATTTCTTTGACATTGGTGTTGAATAAACTCCATGATGTAATTTTAGTTGCTTAGTGACGATCTTTCCCAGTTTATTCTTCGATTGCTGATGGTGATTGTAAACCTAGCATTGGTGTTGTGGATGGTGATAATATGAAACTGGTTGAATGAGTTTTGCTTCTTGGACTTTAACATTCGGTTTAATTGAATGTTCATCGTATGCCTCGTTGGAAGAGGGGATGTCCGTCTGCCTGCATAAGAAAAATCGAAATCCAGATGGTAGATGACTTGCTTGACTGATTTAAATAACAAGCAAGATTGAAAGGAATACACCTTAACCAATAAATTGGAAATGACATGTGTGAGACAAAGTCGAGCTTGAATGATGTTGTTGCACATTTGAACTCTTCAGGGATAGAGGATATCCAAAGCTTTCGTGGCTGATGAGTAGTCCAACTTTGATAGATACGGGGCACCTCAAACAAAAACAAAAATCATGTATTAGACTGGATAAAGAAAGTTATGTTTGTGGGTGCAAGATATGTTTCAACGCTCAATGAACACTTATATGCCCTTTTACTTAAAAATAAGGCGAAGTTTTTTTTTTTTTAATAAAAATTGTTAAAGCCAGGTGATGGTAAAATGACGAAAAGTGAATTCGAAGCCTATTGAAAATCTATGTGTATCGTCGTAAAGATTTGGAAAGAATATTTTTTTTTTAGACATGCATCACAGTTATGCATATGCGTAGGCATTTTTCTAAAGTATCATGACTCGAAAGCTTTGAATGTATGTAGAATGATCAAGTTCGATAATATGCAAGCATAAGTGACAAAATGCGAGCATAAAAAAAGACGGTGTAGAAATCACTTCCCTTATATTCACTCGTTGAGCAAAAGGCGTGTTAGCGAAATTGAAAGTAAGAGAAAATGGTGGTCAAGGCATAACAATAAGCATCAATTTAGACCATATGGACAAAAAAAAATGTAGATAAGTGTATGAGATCTTCTATCTACCGTCTTGGATGTGGCTTGGACTCGTTCATTAACCGTCAAGCGGAGAAATCCGAGTCTGGGTTCATTTTAAATGAAAGGACTTGGATATTCATCCGGCGGTAAACAAGTGGGTACCCACCTAAAGGTAGAGGCAAACGGCCAATACCCGTCGGCATATGGTATACCCAAACTAATCCTATGGCGCCCGGGATGAAGGCTCATGTAACCAGGAAATATCAAGCATTGAAAAATATCGATCATCTGACATCAAAAAATGCATGCACAGAAATAAATAATTAGAGTCGTAATAGTTTGTATGGCCTTCAAACACATGCCTATCTAGACTGGTTTTTGACTCACCTTCGGACAAAAGGTGAGTTGGTATATACCGCAGGTAAAGAGGTAGACAACCTCTCCCATATGGCAGGTATACCCCTAAACTTAGGTGTCCCTGGGTTTTAGGACGACTCACAATATGCATAACAGAGACAATCGGAAAAGTAAAGCGCAAGCACATTCCACACAAGGCTAGACTGCCCCCCAATTTTGAAATCGATTTTTAGACCCTAATCCTCTAGAAAATTACCCAAGTATCCCCAGCGGAGTCGCCAAATCTGTCGCGGGTGGATCCCATTTCCGGTTCCATTTAAAATGAATATCCTCCCTTGACGATAAGGCTTCGGATTTTGAAAACGTGTCGGAGTCGCCACTAACTTATTTTAAGTTCAAGTTAGAAAAACTATAGAGATTCGTTATGGTTCGGGAATTAGGGATTACTAAATCGCATGCATCACAAAGAAAAGGGAGGCTTTAATCGTTTGTTTCCGATGTCCGATTTATTTGAGCTCGGTTTTAGAAAAAGAAGTTGTTATATATATAAAAAATGATTTCGAGCTCAATAATGCTTAAAATGTCTACGTGAATCATTTTTATGAAAATATTTCTTCTTAAAAATTGAACTTTCGGGCAAAAATGCAAGCAACATAGATTTATTAATGCCCTTAACAATTTCTAAGCCAAAAATAAATTCAAGGGAGAACCGGATGTTGTACCATTCCTCGCTCTCTGTATAACGCCCCGTTAGCGTTTGTACCTCACGGTGCTGTTTTTAGAATAGGTTGACAGCGAACCTGGCGAGCCGCTGATGCTGTAACGTTGGTGAGTGCGAAGCCATCTTCAGAGGGTCTTGATCTTCGAGAATCCAAATAATCCCTCGAATACTTCGTTATCTTGAATACGTTGAATGGGGTACGTGCCTTGGTTGTCCACAAGGCACGCCCCCGAGATGCCTGCATCAATACCGAAACAACAAAGTAAACTGTTCGGAGAATGCTTGGAAAGTTATACTTTGATTTCTCCATTTATAACTTTTCCGTGAAGTCTCAAAGTAGAGGAATTTGGACTAAACATACTATGACCACATAGTAAAAATGATGATGACACTGCACGGTTAAAATTAAAAAAAAAACATTAAGGAAACATAAAGTATAATCGATGGTGTAAACAAAATCCAATATATTGAATGAAACAGTATTATAATAACGAGATAGCAAAACCAATTTCAAATTACTTTTAACTGGAAATTTTTAGCAAAGTCTAAAGAAATGAATTATAAAATAAATCTTTGAAAGTTTAAAATGATTAATTAAAATTATTCATAAAAAATGTCTTACCATGAACAGCCGCGTGATTAGGTTAACATGATCGGATAAGATATAATGCGTCCCCAAAAGAGGTCTTTCAATTATAAAAATAATAAAATAAAACTTCAGAGGCATACGATCAAAGAAAAGAAACAAACAAAAGTTAAAATAAATGGTTGCTCAAACCAGTTGGCATCAATTCAAGGATTTTACATAAAAGGAAATCTTCCGTGACTTGGGAACACAAAGTCATAGGGAATAGTCAAAAATGAAAGAATACTTTACGTAATAATGAAAAAATAAAACAAAGAAAACTTTACCTAATAAAGGAATACCCATCAGCTCGTGCGAAGGGGGACAAGAAGGGTTTTTACTTTCGCAGCTTCGAGGGAGTCGTTATCTTCTATTCGCGGATTTGCGGAGAGAGAGGTATTCAATCGTGAGGTTGGTCCGCTAGCGGGGACTCAAGGTTGAGGTGAGAACGGTCTGGTTAAGGAGGGCGCAGGAGCGGAACTTCGTCTGGGATCAAAAGATTAGATCTGGACCGGCGAACAGGGACCTGAGGAGGCAGATGACAAGGCCGTTCTCAAACTGCTCTCCGGCGAAGATGGGTCTTGGAGGCCGACTCGCTGACGGTCGAAACCGGGCAAGAGTGACGCCGACGCTGCTGCCGTTTTTCCGGGGCTTAATATTGGACTGGCGGTGGCGTTGGAGGGGAGGCTCGACTGCAGGGCAGCACCGACGGTTGGATGTTTGCCTCCTCTGGCCTTTCCATCTTCACAGGTCGTACACGCTCAAACCTTGAACTTTACGACGTCCTTACTCTTTTTCAATCTTCACAGATGTGGCATCATTTCTCCTGGATGTGAGGAGGAAATCCTTGAACTCATGGATTTACTTTGGCATCGCTGCTGCGGAGGCGACGGAGGCACGGTCGTTGAAGTCAAGAACGCTGAGGAGAGACACCGTGGGTTGGCGACAGCGGTGTGGTGCCAGGGGACGACATCGGGGCCAGCGAGGACGATGTGGTGCCCGACGAAGGTGGTTCGCCGCTGTCCGAGTGGGGGTTGATTCGTCGACCGAAGCCAAGAGCACTCTCGAATGGACACTGTCCCATGTCGTCGAAAGCCTGGACGTGGTCGTCCTCCTTCTCGTGTACAAGCCTTGCCTTAAGCGAGAGGAAAAAGCTGAACCCGGGAGACGTCGAAATCCTCGGTAGTGGAAGTAGAAGCTTGGGAGCAAGGCAATTTCCATTGCTATCGCGGCCGGGGTTTGGGAGATCGGCTGGTCACCGGGATTGGTCAAAATTCTTCCTTGACTTGAATTGACAGCATCAACATGGAACAAATTGAGGTCGCTCGTTCCTTCTTTTTTTGTCTTGAAAATTCCCACCGAAACATGTGGGTCCGTTCTCCCGAATTGTCGAGTAGCATGAGTTTTAGACGGAGTTATCGAATGTCTTGCATTCCAAGGGAAACGAGTTGGGGGTCGCGTCGTGAACGAGGGGACACTCGGCCGACTGGGATAACCTGATGTAATTTTTACCGAGAAAACATAAAAGAGAAAGCTACCTTCTCCCCGTCTCTGTCTGTGTATCTTCTCCCTTTTTATCATTTTTTTTCGTCCTTCGTATTTTTGCAATGCAATATTATGTTTCCCCATTTTAATTTTATTTCATTTGATTTGATTTGATTTTGATTTGATTTTGATTTGATTTTATTTGATTTTATTTTGATTTGATTTTATTTGATTTTTGTTATTGTAAAAAAATTGGGTTATGACAATGAGTACCAATTATAGCATTGCGATAGGATAAAGGCACATAGCTGTGGCCTGAAGTAGGAGTTTCTGGAGTTCACCGCACAATGGCACTCATCGAGCGTGACAGAGATGGCGAAGTTGAAACCGCGGGGACCTGGGGAGCAGGTGGCCTGTAGCTGGTACCAGAGGAGCACTGGAAGGTCTAGACAACCCCAGCACCTGGGAGGGCACAGATTTAGTGACGTCTCTGGAGCTTTCTGTTTTCGATGCCAGGTTCACCAGAGACGAGCATGTGGCAGATGAGCTAACATCATTACGCGGCTGACCAATCAAATGTCCCTTCCTTGACGGGGAAATGTCAATAGCAAAACTGGACCTCTACTCTGCTTTCAAAGGAATACTGGATTTTGTATAAGCAACACGACTGCTAGAAGGCCGTCCTGCAGTAGGCTTCTCTTTCACTGACTTCTCCTCATTGACTTGCTCTCTAACTACAGTCTCTTTTTGGGGTATAACGGCTTCATCCTACAGACAATATCGAAAAGTTAGAAACTACACGTCAAAACACCAACAAAAATTAGGTAGCCATCTCCGTAGGGTTCATTAAGCAAATTAAGAATAAAAACACAATGATAATCCATCACATCAAGAAGTTCATGTTGTAGAACGGATTTTTTTACAGTGAACAAATAACGATCAGTATTAACAAGACCCACCTTTTCAATCACATGCACCTCTGCCAGTCTGTTTTGTGCCCACCTCTGCTAGTCTGTTTTGTGAAACATCTTCTGCTACTTTGGACTTTTCAACTGACAGCAGTTCATGATCTGGAGCATTGATATCCTTCTCTTCAACAATGTTCTCATCTTGGTTCTGACCTTGAGATGCCACACTCGGTCTTTCATCCCTCTCTCTTTCCTTCGGTTTTCGATTGAGCTGCTTTCGCTTGTCTTGGTAAAACATTAAAATCGTCAGAACGGAGTTGATTTGAGTCATTTTGCAATCATTTAGATACCATCACTAGCTCAAAATTAATATTGGTGAACTTCAATAGAAAATCATAACAAGAAATACCTGTTTTTTTTTACGTATTTTCCTTAAGGTTGGCTCCACGTTTTACCCTCTGCTCACTTTCAGCTAATCATGCTGCTGCTTCTTCACGGATAAGCTCCTCTTGTCGTTTCAAAGCCACAGCCTCCTGGTCAGCCACTTCAACGTTATTGCTGCAAAGAAGACCAAAACCATCAATCGATAAGGGAGCATAACAGGGAAGAAAAGCACTTAACATTGTCGCTTGGGTTGGGAAGAGGGAAAGACAGGAGGAAGGAAACTTCTTATGTGAACTTCAGACTACATGCAGGATTTCATGCTGTGTTTCGCTGTTTTCCAATGGGTTGGAAAACGGATGGAAATGACAAAAAGTAGAGTGAAACAAGAGGATCCACCCGTGAGAAAAGGTCGGGAAATAATTTGTCAAATTTTGTGAGACAATAAGTATACGGTTCCCGCCAGTTTTTCATCGGAAAACATTTTCTTTTCAAAACAAACACAACCTCCAAACATTTCCCTGCCAAAAATTCCAAATTTTCCAAGAGAGAAAAGACATAAATTATAACCTGAAAATGTGACCAAGAACAAATATCTCTATGGTCCTCCGTCCTAACTCCGTGTCGTTCATCATGCTCAATAGTATCCCTCTTAAAAGTCCTCGCCAAAATTTCCATCCTATTTCAGGAAAAAAACAAAGTTTAGGCATGACAAGACTGATGGTTCAAGAATATAACTAACCAGTCATCCTAGTTCCAGAACGATCTCTTCCCTACAAGAAACCAACGGGGAAAAATAAACTAGGGACAAAACGAAGAACCAGATTCCAGGAAGAGGGTTTGCTTTGACAGTAATCTCTGTCAAAATTAATACCAATTCAGCATATACACTTACTATGCACATTGAGCATGAGCGTAGCTTTTTCCAAAAATGTTAATAGATTTTGCTAAAATCAGTCTGAGCCTTCAAACTATGTGTGCCTTGTTGAAATGCCTTTGATAGAAAAGTAACCTCCAGAAGATCAAACAATAAATTGACCTTGCATGCATATTACCAGCAGAATCCAAATTCCTCAAGGAATACATGGTCCACACATTGCATGAGTGCATATGTAAATATATATTCTTACCTTTGTACGGTTTTGTGGGCCTTTCTCATCTTTCGGAGGCAACGGTTCCATAGCAGCCCTTTCAAGTAAAATTAATACATCATCCACCAAAACAAACATGTCTTGCTCCAGAGACACAATAGGAGCAGGCCAATCATCAACATCAGATGATTTTACCCTCGCCTTCTTGCACTTGCTCTGGCTTTCAAGAGCCTTCAGACCACTATAAAAGGAACCCATTACTCAAAGTAGACGTAATTCTTTTTCTATGAAGAAGTGCCTCACAAGTACTTTAAGAATCACATCCTTTCTCTTTAGAATAGCGGCGTCTATCATTTTGATCAATACCCAGCCAGAATGTGAAAAAGCTGCAATTTGAGAAGCATCCATGAAAAAGCAAGTATAATAACCACATAGAAACTCAAACATCAGACTACTCTAAAGCAGCCCATATAAAACGAAATATAAGGTTCATCCAGCTAAAAATCAACCAGAGTTTATCATACAAAAAATACTCCCCAGATGGTAAAACACTAAAGTTAATTTCGAATGTCAAATGCAAAGTTAAAACAGTGGCTTTTAACAAGTAGACCCTTCAAACAGATCATAGGAAAAGATGAAATTAAAATTTTAATCAATACCTTGAACATCGAGATTTGTCCTCAACCCGGCTCGCCTCGTTTCTCTTCAACAAAGCGTCTGCAAATTTACTCCACATTTGACAAATTCATGCGAATAAGTTCCCTCCGATACTGAGAATCTAGGCAACGAAAGGGTCTGTGTGCTTTCTCTCTGCAATTTAGGAACATATGACTAAATACGCCCTTGACAGTATAGTCAGCGTGCATATATGAGAAGAGAAGGGCAGCTGTTGTTTGATATATTTGACAGAGGTATTCGGGCTGCTATATTTCAAATAAATATATACCACATGAGGACCATATTCCATAGGAAACACACCCCGGCAATTGTCAAGACGAAATAAAAAAGACCACAACCCAACATTTCAGCACTCTGCATATGGAAAGAAAGAAATATGCCTAATCACTTGAACTTGAGCTTCTATTATGAGGTTGTCAGCATCAATAAATCCATCGAATATTTTAGACGGTTCCATGAATTTTTTCCAACCCCAGTCGTGCTCGTTCTTCCAAAAGAGATGTAGTGTCTCTGCAAAGGATATGACTGATCAAATAATGTCCCTAAAAGAAATCAGTTTAGAAAACAGTTGCAAGGTGACAGTCATCAGGCCAGAGTACTTCGATTTTTTAGAATCTTTATTAACCACAGCTATTGTAAACTGAGCAAAATGACTCCATCCTGAAAGAGGATAAAAGAATATATAAATGCGACACGCAACATAATGAGACAACAAGGAATCAGAGAAAGAAATAATGGCATTTCCTTTTCTAGCCGGTAATATTGTCATATTGTCTTCCATGTTATGAATGTATATTCAGCCATTTAATATTGAGTTTTTTACCAGCCAATTTTCACCTTAAACATCTAGAATCTACAGTAGCAAAAATCAGGAACCTATTTTTGCTTCATTAATCCAATCAATGCAAAGAACATTCTCAATTACAATCTACTTGTGCATCATGTTGCTTTTCAGCCTCAGACATCAAGTAAAAAGGCTGTTTCTGATAGGGGATTAAGTCAAATAGTAGTGTCTCGGGTGGCTCCATCACCTACATGTTTTTGGGAGAATGTGACGGAGATTGGACATTGAAGAGAAAATCGTGATGCTGAAGTGATGATTCAGATATCGGTTGATCATTGCTCCCTTCCATGTACTTTTGGAAATTTTTTCTTCATTGGACCAAGGCCAGTGGGACTGTCGAAACGGAAGTCTTGCCGTTTTCCTGATTCAAAAGTTAAATCAAAAGCCGTCCATTAGAAAGGCAACATTCAGCCAAAAAACAGTGAGCAGATAGAAATCCACTGAAATTACTGGAAGAACGAATGAATTCGAGGACAACAAACAACAGAAGGGAAATCAAATTTTTCACATTCGCCAACCTTCGGTAACTCATCTTCGACGGATTTCAATGTCCATCCCACCCCGCTCCTCCAGTTCAATCAACTCCGGAGACCAAGTCGAACCTGACTTGAGAGCCTGACTACTTGAGACATTATCACCAAAACATACACTCTTACCTGTAATCTTTTCTTTTGTTTCTTTTTCTTCCTTTAAACCTTCTTTTCTGTTCGATGTAGTAAGCTACATTCCTGTTGCTTCCTTCCACAAACTTAACATAATCCTCCCCTGGCACAAAAACATTTTCTCAGAGTCAATTCAAATTTCACAACTTAGGAAAGAAAATATAAACCCACCCTCGATATCTATACATGGTATCCATGCATAGCTTGCTATATGGCAAAGTCCCTCCGTTAGGTCTTTGACACCACTTCCTAACCTGAAGTATCCTTCTTCACCCCATTCGGGTCCATAGGAGTTCTTGATGCGCCAGGACTTTTTCCCATTTTCTTCCCCAAATCCAACTATGGTAATTGCGTGGCTCGGGGCAGCATACATGTGCATAGAAAATATTCCTTTTCACCTCCGGCGTTAGATTTTTAGATACGGAGATGACCGCACTCACGGGCTGATTTGCCACAGCTTTTTTTTTTTTTGGTAGTAAGGATGGATTCATTCAGAACATAAAGTAGAGTCTTAGGTTACAGATTTAGAGTGGCATGGGATGTCGGCATGCAGAGTTTCCAAAATGAAATCCGGAGGAAAAAGGAAGGATAGATAGTGTTCCTCTTTCTCGTCCGGCGGTACTCTTTCGAATCCGGATATTCGTGCAATTGCCGGGAAGTTGCTGGCTTGGCAATCTTGCTTGTAAGCACCGTATGGATAGTGCTTCTCGCTCGTTATGCCGAATTCTTGTACGTATTTGAAAGCATCTCTCGCATTTCCTGAGCCGTCGGCATTACAAGCACAACTATCCATTATTTCTTGGGCCGAGAGTTCCTCCAGTTTGCCCGTCCGTATCTGAACTATGCCTTCTATGACATGTACAGCCGATAATGACCAGCACGATTCTGAAAATCGAAATTCAAATGTATTAGTATAATTATGATGAACTATACGTCAGTTAAGAAAAGAAAACTCACTCGAGTCTTTTTGATTTTTTACTGCAATTACAGATGTCTTCGTCCAATCTACTGATTCGGGAATTGGACAATGTTGATATCGATAGTGACGAACGAATTTCAGTAGATGTGGCACTCTCGTGTTGGCTACCTTCCAAATGCTGCATATTTCAGCCAGAAATTCATGACCTTAAAGATTGTTGAATTGAAAAACAGTGGACTCAAAAAACACATTATTATGTTTCTTTATATTCCACAACAGAATGCGCTTAACTGAGTCAAATTAAATTAAAAAGGTGAGGATCTACTAAGGATGAAGTGAACCAACACTTTATTAGTTGCAAACTGCAAGAAATCACAACAAGTAAATCTCTATATCAGCAGAAAAAACTCATATCACGAAGTTTAAAACAGAAAATTTCCGTGTTGCTTTTTCAGTTGGGCAGGATTAGAGTCGTCATTTTACAAATCACCAGAAAAAGAACTAAAATATCATATGCGTTTAGATGTCATCCTGATTACATAAGTACATCACCAATATTAGTAACTGTTACGAACGAGCATTGTACGCTATCATAAAACCAGACAAAATGATGATGGCAGGCTTAATCTCAGCCCTAGTGAAATAAGAGAACTATGCCAACTAATAAGGTGGAAACTTTTTTAAAAAGAGCAACTCTCACCTTATATCAAACTTGTAGATTGAGTAGCTTTGACTTCCGTCCAGCAACCCTTTAAGGTTCTCAATGTGAGAAGTAGACTTAAGATTTGATGAGCTTATTAGTCCCGAAACTGCATAAGCCGATCCACTAATGGCTTCATGTTCAGAAATAACGGCTTCTTCTAGGCTCTCAAGAGCCAATTGAACCTGAGATGAAGAAAAAAGCAACTATGACAGCCTATTTGGAAGAATGTGAGACTTGGCAACATGCCATCGCAAGGCTAAACCAGCCAAGGTTAAGATATGTGACTACCAATATGACATCACGATGCTAGGCATCCGTCCTATGGACAATTCAGCAAAACCACAGATGAGATAAAACTCAGCAGGTGGCGAGGAACAGAGAAGCAAATAAAAGGATGCTGTTGAGAATGCAAACACATTCCTCCGGAACCAGACTATTCAGATGCAAACAAAATAACATACGACTTAACCCCTACACATTTAATTTTTGTTAGAAATCGTGTCGAGTACCCCTTCACCTAAAAGCTAGCAATTAGGTGAAGGGTCCCAACTCTATATATGCATTGGCCCAGGCCTTTAACTATCCGGTGTGGGACTATTTCCCAACACCTCCCCGTAATCCCACATCGGATCTTTGTCCGGGGGTCGGGCGCCCTCGTTCGGATTCTTTGTCCGACGGGACGATTCTGGCTCTGATACCATGTTAGAAATCGTGTCGAATACCCCTTCACATAAAAGCTAGCAATTAGGTGAAAGGTCCCAACCCTATATATGCATTGGCCCAGGCCTTTAACTATCCGGTGTGGGACTATTTCCCAACACCTCCCCGTAATCCCACAATTTTCAATCTACTGGCTGATGGCATCTTTAAAGAGCTTCATCTGGAATGGTTTAACAGATTAGAAGCAATAGCTTCTGCAACTATTTTTGGAAATACTCACTCACCTTTTCTTCATTTAAAGGAACAATATCTCCCGTTAAGGCGATTCGAGATGGCGACTGTGCAGCGCAACCATACACAAATAAGCGAGGTCATTGAAACAAAAAGCACCATACCAACTCCCGCACAAGGCCACAGACATGCACCCTTTTCATGAACTTGAGGATCCGTGCTAACGGGCCAGGGAATGGAGACTTCACGGCAAGCGAACCACGCTCGTCAATAACCGTGTCCTAACAAAGCACAGCCATGATAGTAAGCCGAAAACCAACTAACACAAATGATTCTCCGACGGTCACAGCAACCAATCACCAAAACTAGAAACAACAACCACCTACCACATTATGGGGATCATTCTCGGGCATGCAAACGTACGGTTTCCCTTTCTTAACGATGTGTTAGAAATCGTGTCGAGTACCCCTTTAACTAAAAGCTAGTAATTAGATGAAGGGTCCCAAACCTATATATGCATTGGCCCAGGCCTTTAACTATCCGGTGTGGGACTATTTCCCAACACCTCCCCGTAATCCCATATCGGATTTTTGTCCGGGGGTCGGACGCCCTCGTTCGGATTCTTTGTCCGAAGGGACGAATCTGGCTCTGATACCATGTTAGAAATCGTGTCGAGTACCCCTTCACCTAAAAGCTAGCAATTAGGTGAAGGGTCCCAACTCTATATATGCATTGGCCCAGGCCTTTAACTATCCGGTGTGGGACTATTTCCCAACACGATGTACTTGACCTTCGAGCTATGAACGTCTCCCTTACTAACCAACAACCCACAAAGCCTCACATTCAGCATCGACCATCGAGAATACAGCAAGGACGACACCATTAACGACAAAAAAACGACACAAAAGGGGAATACCTTCCTTTGGCATCGGCCTTGATGGTCGCAAGCTTGCCTTCCCAGTTCGACGCTAATATACTCTGGCCAATCCAACCGACGATTAAAAGAAAACCGCTAATCGTACCAACCCGCGCGCACCGTAACTCGAATCCAAGCACGCACCTTGCACTTCTCGGCGATGGTTAGCACCGCAGAGGCCGACTTGCTCCCTTTCATGACCGACCAAACAATGTCGTTCGAAATCTAACGCCAGGAGTCGACGAAAATCCCGATTGATTTGGAACGACAACGCAGGAATTACAAGCCCATCCCCCCGTCCGGACGCCGCTTTTCCATTGGTCGTTAGAAGTATGGCGGGCCGTATTCAATTGGGCCTAGATGTCGACGCTGGGCCCATCCTGAAACCTTCTAGAATGTCTCCTAGGCCGCGTTCACAAAAAATCAAACCCGACACGTTTTTATGGATACCGCGCGGGCGGGGGGCGCCATTCATTCCCCTTCAAACAATGTTTGTGTGATCTGTCGTCGATTGTTTTACTAGCGGATTGAGCGATTGCTAGCTGATTGGCTAGGAATAGAGAGGCTGTTATTATCTGGAGTTGGTAGTTGCTGATGATTATGCCAGGTCGGCTTTAGAATGAGATCCATGAGTTGCTGAAGATTGTTTGATATGTGCGGATGACATGTTCGATTTTTTGGTTGTTTACTGATTTGCTTGTGTTGCTTACTTTTTATCACATCTGAACAGATGCGAAGCGGTTGATTGGGAGGAGGTTCAGCGATGCCTCTGTTCAAGCGGATATTAGACTCTGGCCTTTCACGGTGATCCCTGGCCCTGGTGACAAGCCGATGATTGTGGTCAATTACAAGGGCGAGGAAAAGCAGTTTGCTGCCGAGGAGATCTCATCCATGGTCCTGATAAAGATGCGTGAGATTGGGAGGCTACCTTGGTTCTACTGTGAAGAATGCAGTCGTAACTGTCCCTGCATACTTCAATGATTCACAGAGGCAGGCCACGAAAGATGCTGGTGTCATCGCCAGCCTCAATGTTATGCATATCAGCAACGAGCCAACTGCAGCTGCAATCGCATATGGTCTCAATAAGAAGGCCACCATCTCTGGGGAGAAGAATGTGTTGATCTTTGACCGTGGTGGTACTTTTGATGCGTCTCTGCTGACCATTGAGGAAGGTATTTTCGAGGTGAAGGCGACAGCTGGAGATTCTCATCTTGAAGGGGAAGATTTTGACAACAGGATGGTTAACCACTTTGTTCAGGAGTTCAAGAGGAAGCATAAGAAGGACATCAGTAGCAACCCTAGGGCATTGCGGAGACTCAGGACCGCTTGGGAGAGGGCAAAGAGGATGCTTTCCTCCACAACACAGACCACAATAGAGATTGATCCTCTTTATGAAGGTGTCGACTTTTAAACTCCCATCACCCGTGCCCGATTTGAGGAGCTGAACATGGACCTGTTCAGAAAGTGTATGGAGCCTGTGGAGGAGTGTCTGAGGGATGCTAAGATGGACAAGAGTACAGTGCACGATGTTGTTCTTGTTGGTGGTTCAACCAGGATCCCCAAGGTGCAACAACTCTTGCAAGATTTCTTCAACGGCAAGGAGCTCTGCAAGAGCATTAATCCCGATGAGGCCGTTGCTTATGGTGCGGCATTGCAAGCTGCTATATTGAGTGGTGAAGGCAATGAGAAGGTGCAGGACCTGCTGCTCCTCGATGTCACTCCTCTGTCTCTGGGACTTGAGACTGCTGGAGGTGTAATGACCGTGTTGATCCCAAGGAACACCACCATTCCCACCAAGACAGAGCAGGTTTTCTCTACCTACTCCGACGTCCTCATCCAGGTATATGAGGGTGAAAGAGCACGAACGAAGGATAACAAACTGCTGGGCAAATTCGAGCTCTCTGGAATTCCTCCAGTCCCGAGGGGTGTGCCGCAGATCACCGTCTGCTTCGACATGGATGCGAATGGCATCTTGAACATCTCTGCCGAGGACAAGACCACTGGACAGAAGAACGAGATCACTATAGCACAAGAAGAAGGTAGATGCCAAGAACGCCTTGGAGAATTATGCCTACAACATGAGGAACACAGTGAAGGATGAGAAGATCAGTGCCAAGCTCTCGTCGGACGACAAGAAGAAAATCAAGGATGCCATCGAGGGGGCCATCCAGTGGCTGGACACCAACCAGCTGGCTGAAGCTGATGAGTTTGAAGACAAGATGAAAGAGCTGGAAGGCATCTGTAACCCGATTATCGCCAAGATGTACCAGGGTGGTGCAGGCCCTGAAATGGGTGGCATGGATGAGGATGTTCCTGCAGGGGGGAGTGGCCCCGGTCCCAAGATTGAAGAAGTCGATTAAGCACTCTGTAGACAAGGGCCAGACCCAAGTGCTTCTGTTCTGATTCAGCGTTCCATTTCTTTTCCCAATTCTCATTTGGCTACATTTTTATTTTCCTAGCTCAAGGTTTGATTGTATTACCTGCTGAGGGCAATTGGAACTCTTGGATAACAGTGTTTAATAGATAGGCCTTGCCGAAATTGCGACTGGTTGAATGGACTAATACAGAGTAGTGGTGAAAACGAGCACAACGAGTCGGGTCGATAAGCTACAAATGATTCGTGAGGCTCGTAAACTCTTGAGTTATAAACCGAGCTTTTGGCCGCGAGCCGTTCGTTTTCACCCTTAATAAACAGAGTATACCCGCGTGTGAAAAAATGATAAAATCCTTCACTCTCCATGGGGGTAATATGTGATTCAAGTAAGAAATCAAACCCAATTTCGTAATTCACCCTTGAGCGACAAAACCCTAGAGAATCAGCAACGTTCCGTGCACAACATCTCCCGTCCCTTGTTAGCAACGTCCATGCATCAGACAGCCATGGAATGCGGTGATGGCGGCGGTGGCGGAGCCCCTCCTTCCGATCAACGAGCTGTTGAATCTCTTGACTAAGAAGCCTCAGCCTATCTGTTACGACGGGTTCGAACCCTCCGGAAGGATGCATATCGTTCAGGTGCCTCCATTTTCTTCTCAGCTTGGGATGCTTCTGGTTTGACATGTTTTGGTGTGGTTGGTGATCGGTTTCTGTTGAATCAAGCTTCTTTGTTGGTGATATGTCGAATCTATATTCGCAATTTGGAGCATGCCAGATTCTTTTGCACCTGGCTGTGAAATGAGCAAGGGTCTCATTCAGTTTCGGCTCGGATTTGTATTTGTATTATCGGAGCAGGGGGTTATGAAGACTATAAATGTGAACAAACTGACTTCTGCCGGATGCAAAGTGAAGATATGGATTGCTGATTGGTTTGCTCAGTTGAATAACAAAATGGGTGGTGACCTCAAGAAAATCCAGACCGTTGGCCAGTACTTGATTGAAATCTGGAAAGCTGTTAGCATGGAACTTAAAGACGATAAAGTTGAGTTCTTGTGGTCATCTGAGGAAATTAACTCACGGTCTCATGAATATTGGCCACTTGTCATGGATACTGCTCGACGGAATAAACTCCCAAGGATAATCAGGTAAAGGGACAAGTTCGGGGTTGTGTTCTTATCTGTGGTTCTAATGGGTCGACATTATGGCTTGCATCTTGCTTTCATCATTCTGTTAAAGATGTTCCCAGATCATGGGACGTAATGAGCAAGACGAACTTATAGCGGCGCAGATTTTCTACCCATGCATGGAATGTGCCGATATCTTCTTCCTGAAGGTGCTTGTACAATCTTTTTCAGTTTATTACTCCTTGAAACATCTCCTCTGCCTTATTATATAATAAATACATTTTGGTTTATCGCTTCATGGGTGCTCTGTTTGCATCAATTCACGTGGCATTTTTAATCCTGTTATTTGATTGATTATGATGATATTATGCAAATATCCCTGATGATGACTTTTGCATACTTACATATATTGAATTTTTTCAACTGGCCGACATTTGTCAATTAGGAATGGATCAACGCAAGGTTAATGTGCTAGCAAGGGAGTATTGTGATGACATAAAGAGAAAGAATAAACCCATCATTTTTGTCTCACCGTATGCCCCAACTTTGTTTATCACTATCACTTACTGATGGTTTTGCATCAATATTTGCTTTGTTGTTTGATGCTAACTGCGAATTTACAGATATGCTTCCTGGGGCAAGGACAAGAGAAGATGTCTAAAAGTGATCCATCTTCTTCCATTTTTATGGAGGACGAAGAGGTTGATTTTGTATGAATTCTGTCTCTTATTGTTAAATCAAGTTCACAACATTTATTCAACTTATTACATCTTAAAGCGAAATTCATGTTTTAAACTGATTTAAATTTCTGAATTTGGTCCTGTAGGCAGAAGTCAATGTTAAGATAAAGAAAGCTTACTGCCCTCCCAAGATTGTTGAGGGTAACCTATGTCTTGAGTACATAAAGTTCATCATATTCCCTTGGTTTAATGAGTTCAAGGTGGAGCGATCTCCTGACAATGGTGGCGACAAGTCAGTTGCTTTCCCGATCTAACCTCCGAAGGAGTCCTGTAGCTTTGGATCACTAAACACTTCTGAATATCTTTTTCTCCTTTTCACAAAGTGCTTCGACTTCGACATTGTTTGTGGACATTTGTCAAGGCAATAATCCTGCTCTCATGTTTTGAGCTTTAGGATGTTATATTCAATTGTTCGCCACAACGCGGTTTCTGTTTATAATTGTTTCTTTTGTTATGCATATTTTCATAGGGTATTCACAAGCTTTGATGAACTTGTTGCTGATTATGAAAGTGGGAATCTTCATCCAGGCGATCTAAAGCCTGCTCTTTCAAAAACTTTGAACAAGATACTTCAGGTGAGCTCTTCATGTCTCCTCTGTGAATCATCATGAGATCTCATCATTTCTCATTATTTCGCAATGACCGTGTTTCTAATAAGAAGGAAAGGAGCTAATGGGACAATAGCATCCATGGAAATTTCCCTTCTCAATTCTTTATGATCAATCGCCTCATTTCCCGCCAATTTTGACAAGTTTACTTCTGTTACTGCGTTTTCAGCCCGTGCGCGATCATTTCACGAAAGATGCTAAGGCAAAAGACTTACTGAAGCGGGTTAAGGTACGTAAAAGTAGTTTCTCTTTCGAGTATGCTCCACGCCAACCCCGCAAACCACTGTGTGGGGTCACAACCTATATATAACAGATGTTTCTGTCCTTGGTTTGTGACTTGCAGGCATACAGAGTCACTAGGTGATTTAGACGTCATTAGGAACATCGACGCATGGGTTCTCCGAGTAATTCACTCTGTGGAACAGGTGCCACCAATAGGCCCCCTATGGTTCCTCTTCCCATATCAGTATTACAATGGCTGAATTCTCAGTTGACAGTCATTCCATCGTACTTCACATTAAAGCAAGCTGCTAAGAAACTTCTGTTTCCTTGCTGAATGATTTTTAGGCACTTCGGCATATAAAATGGCTTATGATGGAAAAACTCTTGAGCAATTTACTCCATTATTGGTTTAGCGTCTGTCCAGCACAGGATTGGTTAAGTTAGTTGGCTCCACTAGTATAAACCCATCGACATGTCGTGTAGGTTACTCTGACTGTTTATAGCCATAACCTATCCATCCTCGCATGTCATTGGGATATAGAGGTTTATTAGATGCAACCACAAAGGACCTACGGATTCCTAAAATAAAACTCATCGACATGAAAAGTATTACACAATTCAGTTACAATTGAGTTATAAAATTTTACACAGTGGAAGATAACTCTATAAGTATGTATAGATAACTTTTATAACCTATCAAAATAACATGCACCGCCAAAAAATATGCAATAAAGGTATGGTAACTCAAGCACCACACGCCCATAACATGTCTTGACGTGTCTCAAAATTGAGATCTCGTCTCAAAATTTCGACATACACCAAGTTGTTTCCAGCAGCATTCGGGAACGTCGCATTTTTAGCCTACGCATGTCCCATAAAAGCCTCATTTCATGTAATTTCAGCAGCACAACATCCCGCTACTGCGGATCAACCCATCCGAATGCGTAAAACCACAAAACTTCCCTCCGTGCCTTAGCTTTTCACTCATCATTTACAGCCAACTAGACTATCCAATACACCATTTTGAGGGTGGATTCCTTCTGTCCAAACACTTCTCATATCCGCCTCATAAGGTAGCCCCATGGGCGTGTCAATGTATCATCGTAAACTCTCATTTCGCCCACGATACGTGGGTCGTTCAATCACTTTCATTTATTCGTGTCTTCCGCACTTAATAAACCCTCCTCTCACCGAGGAGTATCAACTCTAGACCAACTATGAATGACCATAACAAGTCATCTTTCCAGTCCTTGTTCATTCCACAATATTGTTCAATACTCGTAAATTTGCATCCATGAATGTTCGTATTTTTTCGTAACCATCTCATTCGGAGTCTCGACCTTTCCTTTTCTCATGACCGACGGACTGACCCGTCCATCACCATTTGCCTTATCCTCGAGTCTCAATTGTATGCCAAGGTATACACTTCGAATTGGGCAGCCACGTACCCGTACGAACACACGCAAGACAATTCATTTTTCAGCCTCAACCTAATGCATACGGATGAGTTTCCATATGGCGAGCCTCCACACGATTGTCATCCGACACACGCACAATCGCGTATGAAAGGTTCCAAGTTTCCTATTTATGATATAATCCGATTTTATTATATTTCTAACGACGACTTAATACACAATACTCTAGTAATTTCAATTATACATTAGTTGAATACACAAATGTAGGTATTTGTACAAATACCAACTTCGGTACCTGTAAAAAAAATAACAAGTATTACTTGTTAGTCATAAAAGACTAGTATAATCTTTTTACGATTTGCTACTAATTTTCTTTAATCAGTCATCTAATCGACACTCACTAAATTGATTACGTACCTGACTAACTGTCAACATTCACCCGTGTGGAAACAGTCTCCTCGCACTTGGTCGTTCTCAACCGGGACTTCATTTCTAGTCCCCCCTTTTTAATACTCCCAAGACTCCTCCGTCTTGTCAGTATTATCGAGAAATACCCTCGCGAATTTTCCAGTTTTCTATTTCTTCCCGAACTAAGTGTGTCTTAGTAACGCACACGACTATCTTCCATCATGTTACTTTGGCCTTCATTCTCGGCCTATTTATCTAGCCTAGAACGGCTGATTATCCGGGAATTCCAGGATCATAATTTCCTCCGTGTCCCTACCCACGTGTGGGTTCACAACCAACAAATTCACAATGACCAGTTGTAGACAATTTATAATTGCTAATCTCACTTAGGTTGAACCCTGAGAATCCAGCCAATTAAGACCGTCTTTGCCATCTTAAAACAATAAACATGAGACAGCAGAACCACATCTCCCGATCACTCTAAAGCAGCCATAACAAAATCGAGGCGCAATCAACCAACAATCCCCATACACTAGTGGGTATAAGAGGGGAAGATCGACGAAGACGACGTCGACAAAAGAAGAAGGAGAAGAAGAAGAAGGCGCGACATTCGAAACAACTCCAACCGTTTACAATCAATTCAAAATCCAATCACACACACACTCACAGCGGTGCGTCTTCCTCCCCAACTCATCTGCAATACATATAGGTACTTGGGACAAGAGGCTACAATTTTCACACCAGAGTGCGCAAATACGACCAAACACCTCAAACCGACCACAATTCCAAAACTCATTCAACCCGCAGGACACACAACCAGCAAGAAGATAAACTCCATGAATGGCATCACCGCATCGACCACAGCAAGACCCACGAACACCGACAAGGACGACCACTGCAAGATCCATAAGCATCGACAAGGACGACCACAACAAGATACATAAGCATCGACAAGGACTCAACAAGACGGAACACTAGGAAAACAGAGAAGGGGGCGGACATACCTCGTTCCACTTCCTCCGCAAAATACTTCAAGTTTTCGACGTCTCCGTACGATTTCGCTTCGGGTCAGACGTTTTAACATGTTCCTTCCTCGAGGTTCTGGACGAAAATCCACCCTCGACGTCACCGTATCCACGCCGCTCTCCTTCATTATTATAAAATCCTTCCATTTTTTATTTTTATTTCAGGTAACCGCCTTCAGTCTTCGTCTTCTCTCGCATGGCTTAGTGTCCCTTAATAATAGCTAGGGTCCCACTATTTTCCAATTCCTAATTATCATCAAGTTTAGATTTAATAGGGTGTTGGTCATAATTGTGGCCAAATGATCAAGGTTGTCCAAATATTCAACCACATCTTACATTGTGTTCGCGTAGAAAACGGACCACGTCGGAAATATTTGGCAATTGGACTCACAGGGAATTGTATGTGGTCGCCAGAAAGATGAATTTCAATGATAAAGGACAAGGCTATTACAAATTCAAAGTTTTACAAAAGTAAACGAACGCTTACAGCCATAAAAAATGAAAAAAAAATGGTGGTACGGATGATGGAGGCGCGGTAGACTTGCTGCTGGAGGTGCGACTGAAGCTGACGTCACTGCTGACGCTGTAGACTCGTTGTCGCGAAACGCAGGCCTGGTGCTGACGTCACTGCAGACGTTGTAGACTCGGTACAGTGCGCTGTAGATTTGCGCCCCGTGAAGCAGAGTCCGGCGAAGGTCGGATGCGGATGCTAAGGTCCTGGATGAATACCTTGGTGGCGGAGATGCAGGCGGAGGGTGATCGTCGGAACTACGGTTGCTCGTCCCGGCGGTGGAGGTGATGGTGGAAGTTGAGTGTCGAGACTACGACTGCTCGCCTCGACGATGGGAGTGCTGGCGGAAGGTTGATCAACGGAGCACGGTTGCTCACTCCGCTGTTAGAAGGAGGACCCAATAAACCCAGGCCGAGGTATCTACAAAACTAAGGGTGACGAGCAATGCAAAGCTTGTGTTTGGCTGATTGATCGTGTTTCTTCCCAAGGGGGGTCAGTTCCTTTTATACTGAATTTTACTTGTCCTACACGCTTCAAACGTCCTCACAACGATCTTCCAGATCGTGGCTTGATCTCAACTTCCCCCAAGAATCTCGGAGTTTGTTTTTAAATATCCATATGATTTTCTGAATTATGCGTTGGGATCGTGTGTTTCAGGCTGTAGACTTAGCATAGGCCCAAGACATCCCGTAGCGCCAACATGTTGATGCAGGCTGTAGACTTAGCTCAGGTCTGCATCCCACGTTGGGCTTTTCTGGGCCCGTAGACTTAGCATAGGCCCAAGCTATTCCGTAGTGTCAACATAAGCCCCCCCTTTTTTGCTGAGGTGACTTCTGTTGCCTTAGCACAATTGTCTGCTTCCCTGGTTTAAAAGGAAAACGTTTCGTTTCCCTCCTTTCACTTGCGACGTACGTATTACCTTTCTTTTCCTCGCAGACTTGCTCTTTACGAAACCCTAGTCTTCTCCTTAGAAAAACTTCTCTTCGATCATGTCGAAACTTGCTTCTTTCCAGTGGCATCAGCAACGCGCTGGCCCTTCCCGCGTTGTCCAGACTCCAGACGGCAAAGGCCTAACTCTGGGTCCCATTCTTGACTCCGCGCTTTTCCCCGGACCCTATTCCTCACGAGTATCTCATCACAGAGCACCAAATCCCTATCTGCCGGGAGGGTTTCATCGACCCACTTGGCTGGGAGAAGAAGAGTGGCTTTCCTGTGCTTCCCCTCTGTGGAGAAGGCCCTAGTACGGGAGTGGTTCTCCCATTGGCAAGAAGGGCTGGAAAGCAAGCTGAAAGTCTGTGGGATTTGGGCCTTCCTGAAGCTTTCTTTGGTCGCCAAGCATTGTGACCCCGAGGGTATGTGCCAACCTCCTCCCCTTCTGGAATAGTTCAGTCAACTGCTTTTACTTTCCAGAAGGCCCGATGACTATCACATTGGAGGGTGTTTACTTCTTGACGGGAGAGTTATGTAGCTGGGACTCCCGTTTGCCTTTACCCTTTGGATAGCGATAATAATCAATCAGGGATGCTTCAGATTTTGGATACAGCGACGAGGCATCTCCAATTACTCAAAGGCCGCCCTCATTCTACTTGGGGAAAGGCTGAAGAAGTGGAATTCTTCAGTGTGTGGCTAAACAAGTATGTATTCTGCTTTCCTGGCAAGAGGGTGCCAAAGTTGGTCTATGGGATTGCCAATTTTTCCGAGTAATGCTTCCAGCAAGGTAGCCTGGGCACCCTTTTTATTGGGTCTTATCTTCCAGAGCTTATATAGGAATAGCTCCTGTACGAGCCCTTTCCCCAAGTATCGGCTGGCGGCCTTCTTTGGCTCGTGCATCTGTGGGCTTGCACATGGATGCCAGGACTTACAGGTGGTACCAGATGCCTTCTGGTGCTATTAAGGTTGGCTGCTATGGGACACACATGCTAGAGGCTTACTGTCATAACAGGAGCCAGTGGTTGCATGCTTTGGTGACAGGGCACATGAAGCACATCATCGACACTGGACGAGGAGAACGCCGCAATTGGGCTCCGTTCCCTAATGGCCACCCTGTTCTCAAGCGCCGAAAGAAGCTGGTGTCGTGTATATACTGGGACTCTGTGTTGACCAGTAGGGACCTAGTGTGCGCCACAGAGTCAGGCTTTGGTTTTGAAGCCTACAATCCCCAGCTCTGCGTAAGGCAACTGGGCTTCATTCAAAGTTCTGCAGTCCCCTTTTCCGATACTTTCAATGTCCCAATCCATATTAGAAATAGCTGCGTTCTTTCAAGGGACTCTCTTCGGGCCTCCCTGGTCCTCTTATCGCAGAAGGCAGAGAGCTTCATTATATGGAGTTTCCCTTTGAGAGTACTCCAACTTATGCTACTGAAGCTTTCTCCATTCAGTGGGCGCGCACCTTTGGTTTGAGCCCTTCGCGAAAGGATGACTTTCTTCGAGACTTCTGCTGAGCCGGATCTTTACCTGTCTGGCTGACATGATGCTGATTGAAGTTCTGGTCAGAAGCTTATCACCGGTAAAGTAATAGGCTTTAATATGCTCTAAAGAGTTTCATATCCTTGTATTGGAGTATTTCCTCTTAATCTTTATGGTTGTGATTACAGATTCTGGAGATTCTTCCCCTGAGAGGATCCCTCATCCCCAGGCTAGTCGCTCGGCTCGGCGACAACAACCTTCTGCCATCAAAGGCAAAAAGCCTAAAGTCGAGGGGCAGCCTTCGGGAAAGCTTAGGAAACCGTAAGGCGCGGGGCTGTATCCTCGTCATCTTCTGACTCGAAGAAACACCTCGATATCCAAGTTTGCTGAGGCAAACTCAGCTGGTCTCCCGGGGGGTCTGCTTTCTGCTTCCTCTGGGACCCCAACGGTCGTTTTATTGGCTCAGTCTACGAGTCCCCCTGTAAAATTCCTTCTATTCCCTTTTGAGAAGCAAGAACACTTACTGATTCTTATGATGTTTGGCTTTCTTTTAGACAAGAGATGATGGCTATGGTGCCTGTAGCTTCTCCCTGCGCCGGAGACTTCGATAGAGCCTGAGAAAGAGGTCAGTCTCTTCCTATTAACGTTTTCGTCCCCTGTCTCTGTTTCTAATATTTAGCATGTTTTCTTAATCCACAGGGTTTCTCCCCTCCTAGCCCTCCAATCCCGACACTCGGGGAGGAGGATGTTGTTATCATTGATGCAGAGGTTGCAACGCCGGAAGAAACAGGCGCTCCTGAAGTCAACCCATCTGTTGCTGCAGCGTCAATGTCAACGGCAGAAGCTGCGTGTTTTTCAGATGAGGTTGGTACCTTGGGAGCCGATCCTGATGATGCTAGCGCTCAACCTACTGTGGCAGAAGCTATTCCTTTCTCCTCCCCACCACCAAATGTGCCTACTGGAGAGGGTACCTCAGGCTGCCTCAGCGCTTACGATCAACTAGTGCGGCACGTGGGTCGTATTAGGGATCTTCTTCTTCTCGACAAGTTTTCTGAAGTTCAGTTTAAGGAACTTCAGTGGTCTGGTCGATGAAGTATGAACGCTCCTCCGGCCGGCCAACATCCAGATGCATGCCGCTTTGTGAGGACTTCTGGGCGCATATTCTGGACTAAATGGACAGCTTACCAAGCGGATTTTCAAGCGCTTGACGACACCTACGTCCAGGATTGCCCAAAGACTTCAAGCTCAGGAGGAAGAGGCAGCTGACATTCAAGCTACTTGAGAGTCAAACGTGATGAATTATCTTCCCAGCTTTCACAAGTGCAGAAAAGAATTTAAAGAAACTCTTGGGTTACGAGGCCCGATCTCAAAGATCGGATCAGCACAATCGGCTCCCTGCTCGATAATACGCCCTATCCAAGCCCTCGGCTCTGCAACACCAAGATGAACTAAAAGTCCTGGTATCAGCTAACAGAACGAGCTTAACTATAAAGCGGACATCCGTGCCAAGGTCTTTACCTTCTTGTTTTGTGGAGGCTGTTAGTGTCATTACCGCAGTTCCCGGCACTAGGACACTGTAACCTACAGGACTTTACTCATAGAAGAGTTTAATGGTTAAAACGGATGTTTACCCCTCCTAGGACGAACCTGCACTTTCTTTATTTCTTGGCAATCTTTATGTTTTATACCACTATGCTGTTCAGCTTATAGACGCGATACTCCTCGAGGTGTCGCAAGTAAGTACACGATGTCTACAAGCTGTCGTAGATTAGATGCCCTTAAAGGACTCCCTTTCTTTGTCAACACGATTCTTTCTTTCAGCGATGGCCCGGTGAAACGCTTCTCCAAAGTTCTTTTGGTGAGATTCCCACAGATGGTCTTCTTGTATTGCTTCAAATACTTAACCATTAATTTTCAACGGTTGCTTTAGCCCCCTACTTTCTGGAGCGATGTAAGCAGAAACCCTATAACTATTCGTTGATGATAGTGCTTCAATTAACCCGGTATTGGCGTCCCTCCCAATTTGGGGACCATTTCCCTAATACTTGATTCCTTGGATTTTATATGGTGCAACACCATTGTTCCAGCACCTACCAAAGTCGGCCTGACGTCTAAAGTGATTTATGGACTACATTCTTATTGTTATGTATGTCGGGCTTACCCGTCTGTTCTTTGCTTGTTGTGCTTCTAACTTGTCTACAACCTCTAACCTCTTCTTTCTCTACACTTCCCTCTAAAGCTATATACAAATACTTAGCTTCATCTTGTAGACGTGACTGTGCAAGCTATACACTTTAAAAACAACGTCGACTGAACTGGCGAACCTGATCACCCTCCATTTCTTAAGGGTAGAATACGCGCATCATTGAGCCCGAAAGACTCCAGCAGCGATTTGGAGATCTGTCTTCTGCCCCCAGTAACCTTTCTCGCGCTTATTGGACATCATTAGATGAGCCCATAAGTGTGTTACATTTAACAGACTTCACACGCCCACATTTTCTCGGATTACACTCCACATCATCACTTGTATGGATATTGTTTTTGTATCATCTTGTTATATTGTCATTCATACCTTGCCCATTCGCTTGTGGGTAAATACGGGGTAGAGTTCGAAATTGTGAAGCCACAAATTCTTCATGCGAATTCCCCTCACCTGTGGCATTGTTAAAACGCTTATGTCCCATTGTCCCTCACAAACAATCTGGTTTTTTGAGGATTGCGCAAACGACGATAGATGAATGTAAGTTCGTGCAATAAATCAATCAACTTCACTGTGGTACCAATTATTCTCTGTAGACTTAGAACTGAGCTTCTCATCCACTTCTAGTGAACGTAGTCAGTTGCTACCAAGATGAAATTGCGTCCCCTCGACTAGAGTGGGGGTGAATCTCTCCTATTTATATCTAAAGTGCCCAAGTTCTAAAATTGGCCAAGGTTTGACTATGGGAATCAGAGTCAGTCCCGCAGTGTGCACAGAGTCGACGCTGGTCCCCGTATGAGTCGCTAGGAGCAATCTTGACTATCCTCCCGCCCCCCTCTAAACATTATCTCAATACAAATATTTCATACAATTGATGGCCAATAAAATCCGTTAGTGTCTCACGAATAATCCAACACATTTTAATTCCCGATTGCACTGCGATTCACAGAGTCACTTCATGAGTTTCTCCTAACATTATTGGGGTAGTAGCTTCTTTCTAAGTCTAAACACGACACTAGAAGTAATTCCATTCCTAGTATACTTTCTTCATATATCAGTGACACCACTTCTAGACAGTAACATACGCTAGAGGTGTCGCCGGTACTTTAATCATCCAGCAACGCTCGTTTAACCCCTTTCGACTCGCGGTCAGATGAGAAAAATCAAAACTGATTGATTTCCTCACATCTTCGTCTATGCCTTCATTATGTATTCTATAAAAGCTATGAGAACATTATTTCATTCTATGCTGCAAATTGCGGACTTCTACTATCTACTCAAATCTTACCTAAAGTTAACTTTCCCTCTATAAACCTGCGAGGCGAGTTTGTCTGCCAAGTTTCATTTAGCCCTTACCTCTGTTTTCGTCGAGGATTTTGATATGAAAAGTTATATTTTCTCAATGCGAAGTGGGTGCCGACCAATTGCCGAACTATTATCAATGTTAATGTCGAAACTTCTCTTGACACGAACACTCCTCATTTACCTGGTTGATAAACAACTGGGACAGGAATCACCCTTGATTCGAAGCTCGCTCTGCTTCTTTTAATGAAAGGAGTTCTTTTAGCGCTGTTATCAATGCCGTCTTATTCAGTAGCATTGTTGGTTGGACAATTTGTGGGTAAACGTAAGGACAGGCCTGATGTCTCTGGCCATATGAGACATTTTATGAATTCATATCCCTGCTCCGTTTCTTGTAGTTGAAACATCAAACCACGCCTGCCAGATATCGTCAATTTTCTCCTTCTGTGATCTATTCGACAGGTCCGGGTCATGATCCACTAGGAAATCAGCTAATACCTGTCCTTTGACCGATTGCTGGGATTTGTACCTCAAATCATACGGGAAGAAGCTTTTAGGCCTCCATTTGCTTGTTACGTGACCGGCCAGTAATTGGGACTTTCAAAGAAATATTTTAATTATGGGCGACTTAGACTCCACGTTAGTCTTCCCTGTTCCCAATGTAGTGTCTTAGTTTCATTGCGGCATTAGAATACCGACAGGCATAACTTTCTCTTTTGGAGTGTATCTATGCCTCAGTCGGGGTTAGCTGTAATTGTTAGATAGTAGACTGCCATTTCGCGCCCATCCTGATCGGTTTGTGCCAAACATTGTGCCTATTGTATATTCCTGTAGTTGCCTACGTAAAGAATGAAAGGCTTTCCTTGTTGAGGGGGAATCAGAACTGGTGCAGGCTTTAAGTATCCTTTTTGGGCATTAAAAGCGACTCTTCGTGTTGTTCAGTCCATTTATATTCACTCATTCCTCTTAATAAATTAGAAAAGGCTTTTGTACTTCTCCTTACGAAATTCCCTATGAACCTGCGCAGGTTATTAAACTCTCCCTAAAAAATGCTTGCTATTCTTTCTTATTCCTTGGTGCTGGCAGGCTCCGAATGGCTTTTCACTTTATTTTGATCAAGCCTCAATGCCACGTTGATGCACTAGGAATTCCCATAGAGGAAATGCAATGCCTTGACTCCAAAGGCACACTTATGAGGATTTCAACTTCAGCCGACGTGCGTTTTCATTTTTCAAAAGGCACTTCTCAAATGGTTCAACATGCAACTCTTCCTTTGTCTATGTCTTTTGACCACTATGTAGTCGATGTAGTCTTCTATTGTTTTTCCTTGATAGGCATCAAATATGGTGTTCATTGCTCACTGGGATAGGTAGTCCCGGCATTTTTCAAACCGAAAGGCATTACTACCCATTCAAAAATGCCTTGTGGACACCTAAACGCAGTTTTTGTGGAACAATCTTCTTCTGCGGATGAAGATCTAGTTGTAAACCGAAACCGGGTTGATGGCCTATAGGGGACCGACTGTTAAGATCACCCAACTCGTATCGCTGATGCGGTTTAAGGTCTTATCACGGGCTTGCTTGTTCTATGCATGCATAATATCTCTATCACAACAGGAATAACCATCAGCCTTAATGATTTCAACCTCAGAATCAAGCCACGGGCATTAATTCCCTATGTAAAAGTAGATTGGTATAGCGGCGGCTTTATGAAGCCAATCGCGACCAAGCAAAGCGTTGAAGGTAGGAAACTATGTCTATGACAAAAAGGGCGGTTTCTTTTTCCTGTCGACCTCACACCTAGGTGTTACTGAGAAGGATCCCTAAGCATTCTGATTTGTGGCAATTGAAAAACTGCTTACGGCTACATCCGTTATTACCAGGTCGCACGGCTTATTTCCAAGCATTTTAAACCTGGGACAACGGTTGGACGTTTATAGTGGATCCATTGTACTACTAAAAGACGCGGTTCACCACAGTACCATCAAAGGTGAGCAGTGATGTACAAAGGAATGATTGTGTTGTTTCATACGATACGATGGCTTCTTAAAGCCAATGGAGAGGGAAACCCGACGGGGTAAATTAAAGGGATGAGGTGACTTACTTCTCGAGGCCCCTGTCTCTTTCACCATGGCGGAGTCTACAGGCATTGTGGTTGGATTACACCACAGGATCTCCTCCTTACTACCATTAGCTTCACTCAGGTATCTCACTCGGAAGAGGAGTATAATCGAAACTTGAGCCAGGCTCTTCCGAATGGTCCGTTGAATCGTTGCATTCGGCTTCCATATTTGGTTTCTTCGCGGTGAAGTTGGGCATGCGGAGCGACCCAACATCGGGGCAGGTCTAGGCCTTTTGGCGACGTGCCTTAGACGTCTGTTGGTCTTCTCCTTTTCCGGGTCTGTGGTAGTAAAGTTCGTTTTACCCACAGCTTTCTGCCAATATTTCGAAGGATTAGTCACCTGCACCATTCTTGATTTCTTAGAATCAATGGTGGTTGGACCATACTCTCGACGAAGTCCTCAACAGAACGGATCACATCCCACGGATGTTCGTGACGGTCCCTGTTTCATTTCCGAATTATGTATGGGGGTGTCGAGTACCTATAGGCGCATGGTAAGCTGGCTGGACCACGATCTCTTCATTCGCTGATAGGTCTACGAGCTTGAAGAAATAGCATGATCAGCATGCCGTACAGAGTTGCGAATCAGAATCCTGTTTCGCCCCGATTCAGTTTGCACTTCTGACACAGCAACCTTCTCGTCCAAGATAAATGATAGGTGATCGGCGGGGTCCCATTTGGATTGCTTGGGCATCAAATACTTTATGTGAGCCATACACATTGGCTTAGCTCCTTTACTCTGTGCATCATTCGCCTCGCTGAGCTCTATCAGTCGCACTTGCTAGAGGGTGCGTTTCATGGGTGTGGGGACCATCAATTTTCCTGCTTAGGTTTGTGCTGGATCAACGAATTGTTCGAACTCCAATTGTCGCCTTGGAGCGCTCCACAGCATGAGGAGTGGTGGTTCGGGCGCCCTCTACTCTTCCATGGGGGACCACCATCTGCCTCCTCGAATCGCTGCCCTGCGTTCCAAAACTCGGTGGACTTTTTGAATCCTCTTTGCGAATTATTGGGGGCGATTCGTGGTCCTGGGGAAATATTCAATTGCCACCTCCTCAAGAGGAGTCAGATCATACCAGGTGTCACCCATGATTAGCTTGCAGATACTTCCGAAATGGTGTTATCTCATATCGGTAGTGTGCGTGTGGTCCATGTGCCATCAGCAGAGTGGTTACTGGCAATTGCCGTAGCTGGGAAGATAATTACCACTTCACATCAGCCAGTCTTCGGAACAGGATTTTCGCCACCTCTGTCTCTCCAGTATGCTGTTTGTGTCCTGTGGGGATGAAACCATTGTTAGCTTCTATGAAATTTATGTCTACATCTGAAATGTCAAACATATGAATACCGATTTCACATCATCAAATGGTTTCTCGTCATCCTTAGTGACTTCGTCGTACTTCAGGAAAACATAATTCTTTTGCCTCTATGAGGTCTTGAATAATGTTCCTAAAGGTTAAGCAATCCTTGGTCGTGTGTGGTAAACGGACCGATGCCACTTGAAAAAATTCCTAGACTTTATTCTATATCTGTTTGGCGTGGTCCTATGGCCTGGTTTCAACTTAATTCGTTCTTCGCTGGAAAATAGCCTGTCAGAAAAGGATCGCATCCGCTTTGTTGACGGTCAAAAGAGTATTTCATTTCCTCCCCCTGTTTTCTAGGATGCTTTTGCTTTGGAATTCCTTCGTGTTTATGGCTCACATACAGTGGATAACCATTTTATTGAACGTCGGCCATGTCTACCTCAACAGTCTCTAAAACTGATAGGTGCGTGTAGACTGGGCTTCTTCCAACAATAATTGATGGTACTCAGTCGCTCTCCTGGCGAGATCTTAAAGGTCGGTGAACCTCTCCCCCTGTAATTTCTTTTTAAAAGGGATAGATATGGCATTTAATGCCACCATGAGTTGATCTCCTTTCTGGGATTGCTGGCCTACAGCGATGCAATGCTTTCCGCACAGCGCATCAGAAACTGCCCTGGATGTTCACCAAGCGGCCTGCTTTAAGCGCTTCACTTCAAAGATCGGCAAGGGCGAGTCCAAGCGGGCAAATGCCTTCATAAAGCTACGTACATTTCAGTTCCATGATGCCACCGATCCAGGGGGTAGACTTGCTTACCATGTAAAGGCATCTCCCGTGAGGGAGTTCGGATACAACCTTTAGTTTCCAAAATTCATTAGACTGCAGCGTCCCTGAGTTGATGGGTGGAATCGCGCTTTTATAGCTCCAGAGGGGTTATCTCATCCTCTCCTGAGAAACGGGGTGAAATAAGGCACTCTATACCCTTTGGGCAATTGTGTGTTTCCTTGTCAACATATGCCCGGGATAAAAGACTCTTGTAGAAGTTAGGATCAATCCTGTCTCAAGACTCCAGGTACCATCTGTTCTTGCACTTGGGCTAATCGTTTCACTCATAATTTTATGGGGGGTGACGACCATCCGGCTCTCGTTACAAGGTCTTGACCCCATCTTTCTCCTGCGTAAGGCGCTCTTTCAACTCCCTTCGCTGGCAGTGAGTCTACAGGGACCTTTAGGATAATAACTTTCTTACCCGGGACGGACCCCTTGCGCTTGGGCTATGTCTCTTGGCGGAATTTCATCTATGGGGGCTTTTCCAGGTCGTAGACCAGCGGGGGCTAGAAGGTGCATATATATTTGTCTCACCTTGAGCCTCACCGTACTCGTCCTCTAGGTTTACCGCGATAGACGGCATTTTGCCTCCATTTCTATGGGGCCGATCGAGAAGTGGCGTGGCCTAGAAGGGGATGTCCTGTCCATCATTTCTTGACAGGGGTATTGGTTATCCACCATTACAAGGATCATCATTTTGGAAAGAGACACTCATTTTCTCAGTGCGCCGCGCATCTCCCATAAAGGAGAATTCCATGCTCTAAGGGGTTGTTCGCACCTGCGACAGCACTTGGGCCTATTTAAGGCACTGATTTGGCTCTAGAATCGGGGGTTATATGGTTTTCCAGTCCAGATTTCCGTCTGTCGACCAATTTCTTCATATCGTTAAATTCCTTGTGGAATTTCGTAGCCTCGATATGAATTAGGAAGGCGCGTGTCACACAAACTCGGTCTGTGTCTCGTTCAACTGACCACTTAGGGCCACATTTTCATTGATCGCACCCCCAGTTCGAAATGTACCATCTCCATCTCCATGGAGGTGGGGGATCGCGGTTCGCAACCACTTCTAGTATTTTTTGCCATTTGCAAATATGAGGTAATTTTACTTGCTCCCACTGTGGTCGCCCTAAGACGTGTTCGGCATAGAAAACGGACCACGTCGGAAAATATTTGACAATTGGACTCACAGATGGCCGTCCAGAAAGATGAATTTCAATGATAAAGGACAAGGCTATTACAAAATTCAAAGTTTTACAAAAGTAAAACGAACGAATACAGCCATAAAAAATGAAGAAAATATGGTGGTACGGATGAGGGACGGGACGCTGTAGACTTGCTGCTGGAGGTGCGAATGAAGCTGGTCGTCACTGCTGACGCTTTTGTTGACTCGTTGTACTGCGAAACGCAGGCCTGGTGCTGACGTCACTGCAGACGCTTGTAGACTCGGTACAGTGCGCTGTAGATTTGCGCCCTGTGATAGTAGAGTCTGGCGAAGGTCGAATGCAGATGCTAAGGCCCTGGCCCTAAATGAACCAACTTGGTGGCGGGAGATTGCAGGCGGAGGGGTGATCGTCGGAAACTACGGTTGCTCGTCCCGGCGGTGGAGGGTGGATGGTGGGAAGTTGAGTGTCGAGACTTCAGGCTACTCGCCTCGTCGAAGGGAGTGCTGTCGGAAGGTTGATCAACGGAGATACGGTTGCTCACTCCGCTGTTGGCAAGGATGAACAAAATAACCCAGGCCGAGGTATATACTAAACTAAGGGTGACGAGCAATGCAAAGCTTGTGTTTTGGCTGTTTGATCGTGTTTCTTCCCAAGGGGGGTCAGTTCCTTTTATACTGAATTTTACTTGTCCTACCACGCTTCACACGTCCTCACAATGAACCTCCAGATCGTTGGCTTGATCTCAACTTCCCCCCCAAGAATTCTCGGGAGTTTGTTTTTAAATATCCCTCTGATTTTCTGAAAATTAAGCGTTTGGGATCGTGTGTTCAGGCTTTAGACTTAGCTACAGGCCCAAGACATCCCGTAGCGCCAACATGTTGATGCAGGCTGTAGACTTAGCTCAGGCTTGCATCTCCACGTTGGGCTTCTTTTCTGGGGCCGTAGAATTAGCACAGGCCCTAAGGATATTCCGTAGTGGTCAACACATTGGGACATAATTCTAATTATAAAAGTTTTCCTGATTATTACAGCGTTACCACCGGTCAGTCCAAATTGCGGTGAGAGTTCGATCATCCGTAGCATAACCGAGTTTTATGGTTGTTTCACAAGAAGAAAAATGAAGGCAGATTAAGTATTGTACCTTTTGTTTTGTCCAGAGCAAAAAACGCTTCAAATTCCTTCATCCTCTCGGACAAACTCTCCACGAAGGAGCCTTTTCTCACGCTCCTCCTTGATGGCAGCCCTTCCGTTTCGCCCATTTCTTCCCACCGAACCAGCCCGCAATTTCTTTCCCGTCTTCTATTTCTTTTTTCTCCTTTTTCTTCTTCTTTTCTTTTCTCCTTTAGTTAAGGATATCCCATCTATAATTTATTTCCCCTTTTTTCCAGCTCTTCTAATCTTCTTAATTGGTGTCCCTAAATGATGATAAATGGGCCCCCCAACCATGCTTGTGGAAGAAGCCTTAAGCATCGATTTACACTAATTAAATCACGCTTAATTAGTAGCTAATAATTCAGTTTAATTAAACCTTAATTAATCCAGCTTCTTAATCGCTATTTTGTCTTTTTTACCAGCTTGTAGGATTTGCGGCCAAATTTATCCAGTCATAAATTCGCACGAAAGTTGTGTGAGTTATCCACTGGTAGGACAGTCGAGGAGTATTTAGGGCAGCCCTTTACGCGGTGTTCATTCATCTTACTCCGCTCCCACATTATTCTCATTTCACCCACCTTTTGAGGCAAAAAATAATCTTTGAATTTTTCTGCCATAATCGGATTCGGTTCTCAACATTAGCGCTAAGTGCGTTTGTACCGCAACCAACCCTCAAGCTTATCGTCATAATCATGAAAATGTCAATCTACAGTTCACAAGGATACTTCCAAACATTACCCCTCCACTTAGGAGGGTCCATATTGCTCTTGTAAGTGTCCTTGGAACAATAGACATAATCCTTGAATATTATCTGCACCAAAACTCATCCTTACATATTGGAAAACTTTCGTTACGAATTTACGCTTAAAATCTCATAAATTTTCCTTTTCATTACGAATTCTTACCATATGTACAACCACTTTTACATTCATAGCTAGAAAATATAGATTATTACACAATTTTGGCATCATATGCCCCACCCCAAGAAATCCGTAGAAGAGGGACGTAATTTAAGGTCATGGGAAGATTTGATCAATTGCTGTTTGTGTTTTTTGACT